>CM059998.1:38971460-39571460 GCA_030463065.1 Aphidoletes aphidimyza
AGGGGGGGGAAAGGAGGGAATGGGGGGAAAAGAGGGGAGGGAAAGCAAATATTAAAGAGGGTGAAAAGGATGGGGAGGAGGGAGGGGGGGAAAGAAAGAATGGGCGGAAAGGGGTAAGAGTAAGGGAGAAAGGACTGGAAGAAAGGAAAAAAAGGAAAAAAAGGAAGAAAAAGCGGGAGGGGATGGAGGGGAAAGGGCATAAGGGGTGAAAAACTGTGGTTGTGTTTTGTTTGTTTTTGAGGATTGTCTGTATGTTTTTGCTTGCTACGAGTGGTTGCACACTGTTGGGTTTTGGATATTGGATTGTGTGATGAGGAATGTTTACTAGTACGTGAGAAATGGGGGGTTTTTTTTCTGGGTTGTGAGTTGAAGGGGTGCGCAGGCTCGGCGGAGGTGTTTTATTGGGACTCTTGAGGGGTGGCTTGCATTAGATAGGGACCCAGTTAAATACTACACCTATGGGGGGTTGGGGGTGGGGGGAAAACGGACTTCTCTTTCCTGGGCCACTAGATATGTTTTAGAGTTTCCGCCCCGATACACTCGGACCGATGCTGGGGTTTTTCGCACGTGAGATCCTTTTTCCCCACCTGCCTCTTAGCACTGGCTGGCACAGGTGCCCGATGCCCCCGCGTCCACTTTTAACTGGCGGTCTTTCGCACAGGGACCCGTTTTGACAGACCGGGGGTTTTTTGAGGCCACCCGTGCCGCCGGCCGGGGGAGGGGAGATTAAAGGAAATAACACGGGGTTTGAATGGTAATATAATCGCTCGCCGACACCATCTCCCTACGCTGTGTGGCCATCCGGTTTACGGTTTAGGGCCTCGACACACGGTAAACCGTATATCCCCACCAACGTCAGGGGGGGGGGGCCGCCAGACCGCACAACGCCGTTAGCCAGGGCCAGGCAATACCACACAAGACCCAACACCCCTTCTCCCCGTACGCCAAAAGCCCGGCCCGCCAGGCCGCAGCCTACACGTTTACTCACCGGCCTAGGGCACGCCATCCAAACGCTCACCGTTCCTCCCCCCACCCAGGACCACTAGCAAGTTGTGTGTCGTGGCTCACACGTTTGCGGGCTGGGTATATCTATTGGTTATTGGAAAGTCATTATTAATGCCATGGGGCACGGGCCCTTTTTCTTGCGCCGTTTAGTGCGTAGCGTTTAATGGGGCGGTTTTTTGATGTTTGTAGCTGCTTCGTGGACGGTGTCTTTGGCTTCGCAGGGAGTTAACCCCCGGCGGGCAAGAGGGGAGGCAGGAAGGTTATTGAGACCGAGTGTAGGCGGGAGGAAAAAGGTAAGGAGGGGCAAGTGGGCGGAAACGGGTACATTGGAATACGGAGAATCGTGGAACGGAACGCGGGTGAGAACCTCCATTCACCGGACCAAAAGCATGGACGCTAGAACACGGTTGGTTGTGGTTTTTGTTTTTTTTGTGCTTTTGGTTTTGTTTGCTTGTGTTTCTCTTGTTTTGCGTGTTGTTTTTTCGGTTTGTTGTTTTGTGGTGTTCTTCTGGCTTTGTTGCTGTCGCCCCACTGGTTTATGTTGTGTTTCCCTTGTTGCATGTATGTCTGTTTTTTGCTCGCCCCCCCCACCCCCCCACCCCCCCCCAACCCACCCCAAGGGCCCCCTTTTCCAAAGAGATGCTTGTCGCGCTGCGGCTTCTCCCGTCCCCGGGGGCTGTTGATGGTATTGGTCGTGGACCAGAGTGTCGTATCGTATTTGGGTTTAGTGTGGTGTTGTTCGATGTGCTCGCTCACTGGTTACGCCTTCCGCTCCGCCCACAGCGGGGCGGGGGGGCTGGGGGGCGGGTGCGGGGCGGCGCGCCCCAAGTCCCCGCCCGGGGGGGGACTGGAGTTCTGGCGTTTTTTTTTTTTTTTGTTTTTTTTTTTCTTTTTTTTCTTGTTTTTTTTCCGCGGTGGGGGCGCGCCGTATCCGGGTCTCCTCACTCTCATCTCTTTCCACCCTGCACTCGAGCGTGGCGTCCTTGCAGCGCTCTATTTACAGTCTGGTCCTGCGGGTGTCGTGGTGCCGAATAAGTGTTGGATGGCGGGGGAGAGACGATGAGAGTCAGGTGAGAATTGAGCAGCCAGGTGCGCTTATTTCGTTTCGTGGGAGTTTTTTTGGGGGTGTGGGCATTCGTAGCGCCCCCCCCCGGCCCCCCCCCCCCCGGCCTGGACCCCAACCCCCCCCAAGTTCCAATGAAACGTTCCCCCCCCTTACGTCCACCATTTGGTTAGCGTGTGATGTTGATTTTTTTTGCAGGCAGCTTTTGCCACAAGGCAAACTCTGTCGTTTGCGGAAGTCGTGTGACAATTTGAGGGGTTCCCCGGATGTTGTCTTACGCGGGTTTTGCCGCCCCCCCGATTTACAGGACTCACCGGCCGGCCCCGCCCCCCCCACCCCCAGCCCCGTTGCACTACCATTAAGCGAGATTGCTTCGGAAAGAACGTCCAGCCTGCCGCCCGCGCCCGGTTGTTTGCCCCCGCTCTTCCGACCGGGGGGAGAGCCCAGGCTTGCTAATCGTCTGGGTTTGTATTATTTTGGCGACGCGGCGTATATTCGTCCCGATTCTCGGGACGGCGCGGGGGGCCCCCCACACCCAGTTTCGACGTGGGGTTGGTGGTATGTGGGTTAGGAGTGGGGGGAGGGGTTGGGGTGTGTTGTTCTGGGGCTTCCTTGTTCTGGGGAGTGAGGGCGTTAGGGTCTCGTCCCGAAGAGATGGTAAACGTATTGGTTGTTTGGTTTGGTTTACTGTGCTACATTGTGGTCCCTCATGAGAGTTGGATCCTGCCAGTAGTTTATAATATAAGTGTAAGTTCATATGCTTGTTCTCAAAGATATTAGTATTAATTTTTAAGCCGATGCAATGTGGCTAAGGTTGTGTTAGTTTTTATTGAAGAAGGGTACGAATGAATACTATTCGAACGTAGTTGAAACTGCGGGAAAAACATAATGGGCTCATTTTTAAAATCAGTTATTTAGTTTTGTTTGATGGGGGTATGTGTGACTCGGAATAAAACCGATAAGTAATTTTTTTTTTTTTTCTCTAGGCTATCTGTAATTCGTGGTGCAACAAACCCTCCGACTTCCTCGGGTAGGGCGTGTCGCATTTATTATTAGATAAAAGGCTGAATAAAAGGCTGACGCGGGCGGGGGCTTGCCGCTTGATCCGATTGATTCGTGATAATCTCGACGGAATCGCACTGGCCCTCGTTGCCGGCGAACGCATTCATTCAATTTTCTGCCCTTATGGATCAACTTTCACGAATGGTAGGATAGGGGCACTCTACCTTGGGGTGGTTGTCGGTTTGGATTTTGTGGATGGTGGGTGTTTTGTGTGGTGGGTTGGGGGCGACGTCGCTTGAGAATTTTTAGGGGTTCGATTCCGCTAGAGGCGGTCGATGGAGGTGCGTGTTTTAGTGAAATTGAGCCCTGAGAAACGTGGCTCTACACACCATCCCAAGGAAGGCAGCAGGAGCGCAGAAATTACCCAATCCTGACACGGGTGGATGGTTTAAGTTGTCGGGTTGGATTATCATGTTTTATCTTTTTTCGTAGGTGTCAATTAAAAATATCAATTACCGGGCGCTTTTAGTGTTCTGGGTTATTGGAATGGAGTTTTCAATCATAGCCACTATTATCTTGGGTTTGGTGGATCCATTGGGAGGGCCCAAATGTTCTGGTGACAGAGTGAACGTGATGATGTGACTGAGACATTTGGTATGGGTCTGCATATTTGGTTTGGACGAAAGCGGGGGTGATTTTTTTATTTTTTAATTTCCCAGCTCCCCAAAGCGTTTTTATATTTAACGTTGTCTCGTTTTTGCAGTTGTTTTTTTTAAAAAATAAATAAAAAAAATTAAAAATTAAAAAAAATTTAAAAAATTTATAAATTATTTAAAAAAAGCTCGTTCCAGTTTTTGTGTAGGACCTTGTGGCGGATTCTGGTACGTGTCACTTTCCGCCTTTCACGTGCGCATAGCTAGCAACCCTTCCGACGCGTTTAGCTCGGACCCTTCTGACCGTTGCGATTTTGTTGAATGCTTCACAGCCCTCCTTGGCCCACCTTTTTTTTTTATTTTTTTAAATGGCCGGTGTCGGTTTTCGTATTGTAGCCTTCCTGGCGCCGTTTTTACCTTTTTGAAGAAATAATAAATTTTTTTTTTTTAGTATTTTGTTTTTTAATATTTTAGGTGGAGTGCTTCAAAGCAAGCCTCATCGCTTTCTAGCGGGGATACTATTAGCATGGGATATAAATCACTAGGATTTAGGATACTATTGTGTTGTTGGCCCTTTCGGGATCGTAGTTAATGGTAGTTTTTTTGTAATTAGTTATGAGTATTTTTTGTAATGATTAATAGGGACAGTCGGGGGCATTCGTATTTCATAGTCAGAGGTGAAATTCTTGGATTTATGAAAGACGAAAACACTGCGAAAGCATTTGCCAAGGATGTTTTCATTAATCAGTGAACGAAAGTTAGGGGATCGAAGACGATCAGATACCGTCGTAGTCTTAACCATAAACTATGCCGACTAGGGATCGGGCGGTGTTAGTATTTTGACCCGCTCGGCACCTTACGAGAAATCAAAGTTTTTGGGTTCTGGGGGGAGTATGGTCGCAAGGCTGAAACTTAAAGAAATTGACGGAAGGGCACCACCAGGAGTGGAGCCTGCGGCTTAATTTGACTCAACACGGGGAAACTCACCAGGTCCAGACACAATAAGGATTGACAGATTGAGAGCTCTTTCTTGATTTTGTGGGTGGTGGTGCATGGCCGTTCTTAGTTGGTGGAGTGATTTGTCTGCTTAATTGCGATAACGAACGAGACCTTAACCTGCTAACTAGCTATGCGGAGCCATCCCTCCGCAGCTAGCTTCTTAGAGGGACTATGGCCGTTTAGGCCACGGAAGTTTGAGGCAATAACAGGTCTGTGATGCCCTTAGATGTTCTGGGCCGCTTTTATTATCAGTTTGGTATTTTTTTTTACTGCTGCTCCGCGCTACAATGATCGTATTTTTTTTTCATGTAACGAGTATTTAGCCTTGGCCGACTAGTATAGATACAGCTGGCGTCCGTGGTGAAAGATTGGGATATTTTTTTATTATATAGTGTAGCTATGCTTTTTTTTTTCATCGCTTTTTGGGATCGTGGGTTAAACAAATGGAATAAAGAAATTAAATATATGATGATATGAAATGAGAAAATGGTAAAAAGAAAAAAATGGATGGTAACGGATTGGTAGCTGAATTAAGAAGGTGAGGATTAAAATATAAGAGAAAAGAGTATAATTGGAAGGGGTAAATTGATAAATAATACATTTGGGATACCACATGTAAGATAATGAATAATTAGAATCATGGGAATTACAAAATTAAAAATGATTAACGGGAGGAAAAAAAGGATAAGGGAATATTTTAGTTTATTTTGTTTGTAGAAGTGGTTATGGGGTCTTTGCAATTTTGTGGGTTGTTGTTGGTGCGGTCAACGGGAGGTATTTTTGGGTTGTTGCATTGGGTGGTTTTGTATTTAGTATGCGTTTATTGTGTTTCCACGCAAGATGCCCATGCTGTCGTGTGTGTGGTTCGTGCGGGCTTGGCTTATATCAACCCCCCCCCCCCCCCCTGCTTTCACCCTCCCCTCTGTGCCAGTGATCCTTTTTGTTTTTTATAGTTAAGGTAGATGGATAAAGATTGTATTTATCGTAAGTGATTTTCGTCTATGATAGAATATTGGTAGGAGGTGTTTATTTTTAAATTGGGTTTGGCGAGTCATCAGCTTCGCGTTTGAAGGATTGTTGTTTGTATTTATTTTTTTTTTTGGTTGTAGTATTGTTGTTTGGAATCTTGTTTTTGTGAGCAGTTTTTTTTTTTTTGTGTTTTTTGTTTTGACTACGTTATCCCTGCCTTTAATGTCTGTGCTGTCTGGTTGTGGTTTTGTTTTTTGTATCCACCAGTCCAGCCTCCGGCGACCGAGTCTAACCGTTATCAGCGGGGTTGGTTATGTTTAACCCAGATTGAGATTAATTGGGTGATACCGTAAGGTATTTTGGTATACTGGGGAGGAGAAGGATCCGCTGTGTAGCAAGGGGGGGGGGTGGGGGGGGGGGGGCGGGGGAGGGGGGGGGGTGGAATGGGGGGGTGTACTGGGTGGGGGGGGGGAGTGTGGAGCGGAGGGGGGTGGGGGGGGGTGGGTGGGGTGGGGGGGGGGGGGGGGGGGTGTGGGAGGGGGGGGGGGGGGGGTGGGGGGGGGGGGGGGGGGGGTGGGAGGGGGGTAGTGTGGGGGGGGGGGGAGGTGGGGAGAGGTGGGGGGGGGGTGGGTGGGAGATGGGGTGGGGTGTGGGGGTGGTGGGGGGGGGGTGGAGGGGGGGGGGGTAGGTGGGTGGGGGGAGGGGGTGGGGGGGGTGGGTGGGGGGGGGGTGTTGGGTGGAGGGGGGTAGGGGGTGGGGAGGGGGGTGTTGGTGTGAGGGGTGGTCGTTTCGGAGTTGGTGTAGCTTTTCGTAATCGCTTTCTGGATCCGGGTGCGTCTGGTCTTATATGTGGTGGGAGCCTAGTGGGGGCGGTTGGAGAGAGGGGGGGGTGGGGGTGGGGTGTTGGTTCTGTGCATCATTTTTTTTTTCTTTTTTCTTCCCTCGCTGGTCGCCGCTCCGGGCCCCTCGTTTCCGCGGCCTGTCCCCGCATCATGCTCTTACCCCCTCCTCCGCCGGCCCCTCCGAACACCTAGTTTCGCGAGAGAGATGTGGGTAAGAATAAAGATACTGATAGGAGAAGAGCGAAGAAATTGTAAAGTGAAGATTATTTTAAAATTGAAAGAGTTGAAGGGAGATAAGTACATAATTAGTTACGTGCTAAAACATATACGGTAAAAATAGAGAAATAAAAAGGAAGGTAGATAGTATAAAAATAATCTAAAGGGTGTAGTTCATTTTTTTTCTGTCTTTATTTTTTTTTGTGTTCTTTTATGTTTTTGAAACCTTATCTATTTTAGAGAAGGGGATTGGGGGAGAAAAAGAGGGCTAGAGGGAGGTGAAATGATGTAGAGGAAGGTGAGGGAAAGGGATGAGGGGGTGATGAGGGCGGGGGCGAGATGGTATTAGGAAGGGAGTTAGGTGGGGGGAGGGTGTTGAAAGAGGGAAGGTTGAGGAGAGATGGGGAGAGAATGAAGAGGGTGAGGAGAGGATAGGGAAGTGGCAGAGAGGAAATGGAGGATAGAGAGAGTAGATGGGGAAGAGGAGGTAGGAGAAGAATAAAAGATGAGGAATTATGAGAGAAGAGGATAAGCATGGAAGGGGGATATTTTGTATACTTCCTAATGTTTAACGTTGTAGTTGAACGCTCGGATGTTAGTAGGATTATAACAATTATATAGGGTTAGACAGTGTTTTTTCGGTTTTGTTAGAGTTGTGCTTTTTTAGCGTAAGACAGTTACTTCTTCGTATATCTATTTTTTTCTTAGATCTTCAAAAGCAAGCATGTGTCTGCTGCTATTGCGCATTTTGCAGATACTTTCTACTAAGGAAATGGTGAGATATAGTGGTAAGATGTAGCATAATTACAAGTAGGGATCGAATCAGGTCGCACCGCTAACAGAAGATGACACACACAACCTATTTGTCTCTTGAATTCTGAATACTACTTGTACTATGCGAAGTTGTTCCTACTCCAAGACCATGAAGAGATATGGTAGGCAAGTATGTGAAAAGAGAGAAGATGTTGCGATGGTATGATGGCAGAAATTTATAATTTGTCCGGGGAATCATGCAATTATGTCGAGCGTGTCATTCTAAAAATGTGTAAGTCCTGTGTGATCGAAAAGTGTGCCCTCTCTTACAGGAAAAAGCAATTGGATTAATGTTACAAGATGCGCGCGAATTGTTTTCAGTGATTGATGCGCCATCTATCTCTCTTTACCGTTTGAGATATATGATTCAATTACTAGCGTTATGCGACCGACAATGACATCAGAGGGAGCATGAAAAAATAACTATCCCTCTCTATCTTCGTTTCTCTAGTCCCAATAAATAAGTGAATTGTACGCTGACCTTTTTCATTCAGCTTGCTTATCTAATAAAGCCATGAGTATACCAGTATGAAAGCCAGCGATTTTGTTGTAAGTACAAAAAGAGAAATTGAGAAGTAAATTGAGTATATTGACATGTTCAGTTCTCTTCTCAACATTGATGTTAGACTTGAAGGAAGACGTCTCGTGCTCAATTGGGTCTGCTAGTATGCTAATTGAGTTTAAGATCCCACTAGAGACTTGTGTGGCCCGAGAGCGCTAGTAACTCCAAAGGCCGAAGATTACAGACAGAAGCAACTTCTACTCCCTTCAATTTAGATCGAAGGAATGGATAGGTCCACGCTATAAACCCCTATGTAGCTCTGAGAGAGGAAAGAAGGAAAGGGAAGATGATGACCCTACTTAGACTGACTCTAATCTGAGTTGGGAGCCCGGGTACGATTAACTGGTATCGATAGAGGCGCAGCCTCCAATCTCCAATATGTGGGAGGAGAATGAGATGGTCCCCCTAATGCCTCAAATCAATTCCATATAAACCTATATATCATCTCACCCCCAGTAGTATTCAGATGTTCTAAAAGACTGACCTGTTTCCCTTGTTACCGGACTCCTGCAATATAGATTATAGGCTTTTAGCTCTTAGCTCGGGTAGTGTACGTTTTCTTCACTTATCTGAGCCTAGATGTTTCGCGTTTCCTTGACGATACATAGTTTTCCTTCGAAGAGTATCTCTTTGGCTGACACCTTTCAAATGGAATGTTCGTTTCCACCGCTTGACTTGGCTAACATGTACGAAAAGATTTGTCTTTACACAACGCTACCGAGCTGTGGCTTACCGCTTTCCCCAGGTGGGGGAATAGGGTTTAACGACGTAGGTTCTTCCAAAGAAGCTTGCTAAACCCGAACTCACTTCCAGGAGTCATTGTGTTGTAATTAGAAGGAGTGTATGTGTTACGACGTTAATTTAGAGACCTCATACCTTAACCGCTGCTTGTGTTCACCCTTGATAGGATATGTTTTGCTCACTTTAGAGCTTCACGTCTCGCTTAAACGAAGATACGAGAAGGGAGATTAGAAGACAAGACATAAAATTGGATGATATTTCATACCTAAGGGCTTATCCCCACATACCATCAGATGTAAGAATTTAGCCAGAGCCTAGGATGTGATTGAGCTTTTTTATTTCTTACGGTATCGTGCGCGGATTTTGTCGGTAATTTGCCACGCCAGTCAATCAGGGGGTTAGGTGCGCTTTTACTTCAGGATAGCCTTATCACTTCATAGTGTACGTTCATCTCTAATACTAGCTAAATGAAATACAGACGTGTTTAGTCTTGTTCTACCAAGTCTAGCAGAGCATTCGGGTGTAGTTCTGCTATTCGCGTGTAATCTTTATCGACGAGGAGATTAGGATAACATTAGATTATCCGCGAAGTTTGTGGACCTAATGCATAATGAGAGAGTAAGTCGGTAATAAGATCGCTTATCTCTTACAATTTCCAACTACAAGAACTGTGTCCGTGATAAGAGAAGGATAAAATGGTAACTGGCGCGCTCCTCTTAGCAGCTACTGGTAAAGCTTGAATCAACGATACAAGACGATGGTCTCACAGAACCTATCGTTTTGTATTATTAACCACAAGATGATGTTGTGAAGCGAGAGCAATAGTCTAAACGCTTCTCAGATACTTAAGTACAGGAGTATTTATAGAGAAGAGGAATGACCACATCTTCTCAGATAGTAAAGGTAGGGATAGCTGAGCCCTACCTATACCACTTATAGAGCTAGAGCAGCACGGTCATCTTGGTGTCTTGATCATGCTTAGTTCACGCCGGGTGAGCCAAGACTTATGCATCGACCGGTTGGGTGCACCTTAAGAACTGCAGGATGGACGCGTACTGGCGCTCGTTGGCTTATTGTGGCAAGCGATGTCTTCTTTTTTTATTTGTAGCGGGATATAAAGTACACATGGAGAAAAGTGCCTGCATAGTGTGAACTAAGTGTACTACGCAAATAGGCACCACTTTATTCATTTAGCTGTGATATGTAAACGAGTGGTGAAGGAATAGTACGAAAAGTCCGTTTTGTAAGTGGTAGTTTGATTAGGTCTCTCAAATAGACGCATATTATGTTAGTCCTGGGAGCGCTCATATGTATTAGCCGAGCCTGTTTCTTCTATATACATATGGTGATTGGTAACCTTTATCTACCATAGCTTTTCAAGAGTTACAGGGCTGCTATTCCATAGCCTACCTAACAAAACACCCGAATACCAACCCTTAGTAGTTTTATTTAGTCTATTAAACCGCAGAGCACTCGCGGGAGCGTAGAAGCTCTTGTTTCATTGTGAGTTTGTCATAAGTGATGATAGCCCCACACTCTTATTTGTACCCCTACTCTGAGATTGCAGGGAGGAATGGATTATAAGATTACTAAACCCTTCGTAGAGGCAAGCAATTCTTAGATGAACAAGGGCTTCAGACCGTATAATTCACGTGTTACTTTTACTGGCTGATACAAGAATGCCAATGGCGATTTTCTGGCCTTAATAAGCAATGTCTAGGATGTATGCAGATTGTTATGAGGAGTGAGAAGGAGTATGGTTGTTTTCGCATGTTCATTCTCATTACGGTCAAGAACTCGACTCTCTTCGCTTGGTATTGGTTGCAAGTTGGGGCAGGGGATAAGCGACGTCCCAGACAGACTATGGATCGCTTTAAGAGTCCGCTCGTTTTCGTGTTGTCCTCCTTTCTACTCCTGACAGCTACTTTATTTAGAGCTGGAGACGTTAATCTGATCGTAGCGGCAGACAGTTCTAGAGTCTTTCTAGGTAACCATAATATGTAATCTTGTGGTTATGCTGTCGGTACTGTAGGTGTGCATCGAGTGTCGGGTAGACGAACACGGACCGGACGTTGCACATATGGGCCGCTTCTCTGTATAAAGGATTGCGCTTTTCGCGACAGGAATTAATAGTACAGGCCCAGACGTCATGAGTGTCGCACACACCCAATAAGACTAAACTAATGGCAGGTCCAGCTATTTGAGGAATGGAGGATACGGGACATCTCTCAAATGAATTCGTGAGGTTTTTCAAAGATGAGTAGAACTTTGCTAGATGTGTTTCTTTCGCGATATTTCCTCTTGGATGTTGGTTAAGAGCCAAGAAGCGCCGCATGCGCGATAATGAGAGCTAGAGGTAGATGGTGTTAAAGACAAGAGGACATGACATACGGGTTCTTACCATCTATAAGGCCTCGTGAATTTTAATGGCAGTTAGTTGCTTCAATGATCGAAGCTCTTACTCGAAAACAAGATCCCAATCCATCTCTCGAATATTGAGTGTATACAGACATGGTATAGGACTCCTGCCTGGTAGATCACTAAAGAAGAGAGTTGCTTTACGTTCGCCAGAATACCGGATGCCCGGAGAGTTGACATTAGCAATGCCTGACTTGGTATGTTAAACCACCTTATAACTGTAGGTGGTTTGTGGTATGTTTTGTTAGCGGGGATGAGAACTGATGCCGACTAGTAAAGATAGATATTATGGTTAATCGGCAAGAAATTCGTTGCTAGGCTTTTGATTTGGTTCCGCGTTTCGTGGTCTATATAGAAAAAGCCATCATGATCTTAGTACTTATTACAGACACGGACCTGATTGACCGATATGCGGATGGTGGAATCAAAAGCCCAGCCAACTTTGAACGTCAAGTTCAGGCGCTTTGTGACCATCGGGATAGTCTTCGGACTGACGACTTTTCATTTCTCGAGGAATTAAGCTCATTTGGGAAGGAAGAAGCCGGAGTCGCAGAATCGATCACATATACGCATTAGGACATTTGGATGGTGAGAGAGCCGGATTAGGGATTGGGCGTTTGCTTGTTCTGACAATAAGTCGCTCAAACCGCGGATAGAAGAAGCAGAAGAGGTCAAAGCTTACTCTTCTAGCTATGTGTTCTTTAGCTCGCTTGAAATTACTTGGCATTTAAGCGTTATATTGCATGGTGTCTCATCGTCCCTATGAATTCTTTCCTCACTATTATGTCTAGATATTGGAAAAACGCGAACAGTCGAGAAAATAATGATGTAATTCAACCTTCTTGCTTCGCAGGAGGATAAATATGTTCAGATAACTCGTGTTCCTTCGTGAGTAGGACTTAGTATGTTCAGCGTTACTATGCTTTGTAAGTGTCAGTAGACCAGGATCTTACTTCTGATCCATTCAGCAAGGCACTCATTCCTGTATTTACGCTGAACAAGAATTCTTTTGCTTTAATCAGCATACCATGTTGACATTATATTTAGTGATAAAAGAATTTTTCGAGATTAATTCAGTCAATGCTTCGCCTGTTCTGCGTGGATTCAAACTTCTTGATAGCCACTACTGAGCGTGTGTGCTGGGGTAGTAGAGGGTGATGAGAGCTCTTGAAATTTGTCTCCACGGTAAGTTGTAGTGCTCTAACTAGCTTAAGAGTACTGCGCCGTTTGATCGGCTTTCAGTTCCTCTGTGGGCCCATGGAAGAAACGACCTCCTATGTAGTGAAATAAGGTGTTTTTTCCCAAGAGTGTTGAGTTTATAGCTTTCAGCATCTTGAAGGATGATCTCCCTTCCCTATGTCTTAGACTTCATATCGTTCCCTACTAGCGTTCGCTCGTCTCTGTTGCACATTAGCCTTTCAGCTGCTCATCTATGGGATTTATATCACTTGTCCAGTTAATCTTCAAGGAGTTGTGTAGCTAACTGATGCTATTAGTTCCATCCTCCTCTCTCTCTGTCCCTATGATTCATAGCGATTAATTGCTGAATTATCTTTCTCTTATTCCACTGGCTCTTCCCTTGCTACCTATTGGGTATCTTTATGTTCCAGTGTCCTCTAGTGTCTTGTCTATTTGTGTAAGCTGAGCCGCATTGTCGCGTAGTCTGCTTTTTAAGCATTCCCCTTCGTAGCTACTGTCTCTTATGCTTCTCAACGGCTATCACATACTAAGTTGAGTAAGACCAATAATCTACAGCTCATGTGCTATTCAACTATTAGAGAGTTATAGTTGCGCGCATGTAAGCCTGTTGACTTTCAGATCCTGTCAGTTTCCGACGAGTACAGGTATAATCCCTTCTCTTTATAAAGCCGTCATCCAGGGGCGGCAGTTATGGCTGGTGGGAAAATGAATTATGATTGTTAGATTCCTGTGTTTGCTGAACCTCAGTCAGTATACACTTATCGGTACAGTCATACTATAACAAGTGCAGAGTACTGCAGTCGAAATGAGGCTAGGTTTTCAGCCAGGGTAATAGGCTCAAGGAATTGCAAGCAACGAACTAGCCCCCGCGGATCTGGAAAACTCGACAATGAGACATTTTCTAGAGTTTCTTTTGTACTCGAGTTTCAATACTTCATTTCGGTCTCGGGCGTAATAGGTAATGATATCACTAAGGAAGCATAGCATAAAGTAATTCCTGTTCCGGAGACTTATCAACTATAAGGAATTCGGGTTTTAGGAAGAATTCATACTCAGACAAAGTCTAGGGTGTTGGATGCCACTGACGCATCTGTCCCTATCTTCTAATTATTCCCGAAGATTTATTTTTGTGATGTTGTGCTAGAGCGTGGTTCCATAGTAAAAGGGCTTCAAGTCGAAAGAGCTCTATTAGACTAAAGTCTAGCTATACCTTCGGAATCAGAAGTTCAGCAACCACCGCTAGAGTTCAGGAGAAAGCGAAGTTCTAAAGAAAGAAATGAAAGAATCGAAGTGTTGTTGTAAGTTCCAAAGGATCGTTCGACTCGGTAGGTTATGTTTTTAGCTTTGTGCGGTAATGTTTGTATGTACTGTGTTTTGGGTTGCGAGGGCGTTTGGATGATCGCGAATTTCTTTTTCTGTCTTCACGGGATAGGCTTAGGTATTGGGAATACGGCTTGAGTCTGATATCGATAGGACTTGGTTTGCTATGTGAGAAGCTAAGGCCTGGGTCGCACGAGCCATCCATTCATTAATTCTTACGGTTCCTATTCCAGTGAATTCGAAGTCGGAACCAAGTTTGCCATTGATCTGTGTCTCACCCAGGCGTGGCAAACGAGCTGCAGAACTCTGCCAATGTAGAGATGCTTTCTGGAGGATCTTTGAGTCTGAATGCAGATCGCAAGAAAATTGTTAAATAGTGGTTCTGATTAATAAAGAAGCTTGGCTGGATGCCTCGGCTGACTTCACGGCCAGGAATTGAATGTGTGGTATAATATATAGTTATTCGACAACGCTGTCTACTGCGCTGTACAAGCATTTCATGCTCAGTTCTGTTATTCTGGTCAAAGTCCTAAATCTAATCTCTCCCATGTTATCCAGATGAGAATGAGTGCATTTGTTCTCAGGAAGTAGAGCCTATTTCACTTTCCTGGAAGTGTGTAGATAAAGTAGTCGAATGCTTCCAGATGATGCAAAGTCTATTATTGGGGAGTTAAAAGAAATTTATATTCGAAAGGATAGTCAGATGCGCTGGTGTGTCTACTTCTTTTCTTTTGCTACGCGATCCTGTTGTGGTGGCGTGTGTTAAAGAACTTTCTAAATCCCCATGGCAATGTTAACTCAGTACTTGAGTTTTCAATTATCCGTACCAAGGGTTCATGATATGACTTCTGATAGAATTGTAGTTGGGGTAGCTGAATCAGTTAGTCTCTGGGTCTCCGATTTTATTAGTTATAATCGCCGGTATCATCATAAGATCGATTTGATAGGAAATGGGTCGGAAGATTTGAGCTGCGCGCCGTACTCGTTACCCATTGATTTATTAGGCTGGACGGAATGCTTTCAATCAATTATTCGCGAGGTTGATTTGTCATCACTGTTTTCTTTCTCTAAGAAGTCGGCTCTGTACTGTTATTGGTTGGAGGCCGCCTCACGTCGAGACACACTTAGTTATCCTCCCTCTCGCTTACTCTAGTCTATCATAGAATACCGGACTTGGAACCGTGTGTCACAAATAAAGATTACTATGGATACGGATCAATGGTAGTTCTGCTCGGGGGCGCAAAGTATTAAGGGTTGGGGAGCAAAGTATCTGATTTTGAGAATAGGAGCTATTATATAAAAAGTTAAGCTGTTTCTAGTTCGATTGCAATTGAATTGTTCTGTCATAAATTCCAGCCTTGTCAGAGTGCTTGTTTCTTAGGCAGGCGTCCAGTATATATTCCATTATTTATTATGTTGAAAAAGAAAACAAGTAAATAGATGTTTGGTTGCAGTTGGTGTCGATTGTAGGTGGTAGATGTTTTTGCGATGTTATCATTGGAAGATTTAAATAGAGGGGCTACATTCTTGCTCGTGCTAAAACAAATAACATCATCAGTCGAAATTTACTATTGTACAGACTGCTCGCGTTACCAGGTACTCCTTTTCACACTTTTCTATTATGTGTGTGCTTGGAGTATTGTACGTTTAGCTTCCTTAGCGAAAAGGTAAAGAAATTGAAGGGCAATAGGATTAGTAATGTTTGTGTTTAGGGCCTACTTATATTCTGTGCGGAGATAATGAATGTAGAATATTTTACTAGTGGACTCGTGTGATTGAAAATAATAGCCTACGTATGAACTATTCTGCGTGTTTAAAGGACATGTCGTGTTAGCTATCGTTTGTATTGTGATTGGACCATATAGATTATAGATATTGTCCTGTTCTTGTTACGGCTTTACAAAGATCGCCGAGTTCTGATCAGAGCTCTTCCCATTCTGTTTGAGTATTGTATAGGGGAAGGACGCTACGGCTCCAAATGGGAATAAAAACTAGGACTTTTCTCTTATAAAGTGCGGTCTCACTCATCAGCCTCTATCTCTCAGTATGGTAGTATTTGCGCTATTTGATGTTCAAGCATCGGGGTGCGGCGTTAAGTCGCTCTAGTGCGCCAGTGAAAGCAAGCTATTCATAAAAGAACAGCAGATGTGGACGAAGGCCTGAAGAGGCCGCGGAGCAGTCCCAATCTTTACTCATTATCAAAAACAACAGTAAACGAGAATGAGGGCTCGACCCACGAGTGAGAAAAACTATCTTACCCGAATCATTGCATGAACTTAGGTACAGACACTACAACAACCACTCATTATCAAGGGACGCAATGAGGCCAACTATGGCATATAGCTGAGATACGCATCTACATCATCTTAGAGGAAATTGCCGGACTCAAAATCGAAAAAATAATGATTAGTTCTAGTACGATATTAAATCGCATTCGTTCCTGGACAATGTCCGTTCTCAGAGAGAATGTTTCGCTTGTAAATAAGTACTTGTTCTCCCTAATTGTCGGCTCTAACTTTTTCAACTGATCTTTCGAGATGTTTTGATGAATTTTCGCTTTTTTGGTTTGTGTTAAATTAGGCTCTTTTTAAATATAGTTTAAGAGTAGGATTTCTGGGACGCTCGTGTATGTCTCCGTTTCTTTTTTTTATGTCATATGGTTTTCGATAGATGGTACCCTTCGGGGCCAAATAAGGCCGTCTGTGGTGCTGTTTGTGTCCATTTGTGTATGCTATGTGACATCTCGGTCACAGTTAGATGTCCGCTGTCTATCAGCTCCTGTACTCGCCGGATACTCATCTAACTTATATCATAAAGAATTGTGCACACACGCCAACGTCTCCGCAACGAGTATGAGCCTGTTCCTCTCTGTTTTTTCTTGTTGTTTTTATCTACCTGACTAAAGACGATATGAGAGGTGAAGAGACACCTGAGGCGGTCAGTCGGAGACACTATTCGTGGATTTTTCTGTTTTAGTTACGCAAGACTCGTTCTAATACTAGCACAAGAACATGGACTTTCGTCGTTGCGAAGGTACTTTCCAGACTAATGTAGGTTGTCCAGAGGCTTTGAGCTTAATTTTATATCATCTGGATGTTACAATTAATCTAGAGAGAAGGTTGTATTCGAGCGTTTTGCGGGCCTCGTCTAATTATAGAACTTGACAGTAGATGTCGTATTTAACTGTTTATCAAAGGTTGGTTCCCCTGTTTACGGTCAGACTTTCAATTTCTAGAGCGCTGCTACAAATTTCATCGCTACTGAAATTGATCACTTATTTGTCCGTCTGACAGACTAATCGTGATACCTTATTGATCAACCCTTATGGGCACATGTTAAGGTTTTGATCTTCAAAAAAGTAAAGGTGTATCGAAAGCGCGATAAGGGCGAAAGGATAAGAAAGCTGGAGAGTAAGCTATAGTAAGCAGTTAAGTTCTAAACAAGTGAATGAGTGATTGAAAGTGATGTTTCATGTGTCAGTATAGTACGCTCAATTTAGCGATTTAGGGCCATAGACTATGAGAGTTGTAATGAAAGGGAGGTTGAGAACCCGCATTTAGTCCAGGCTTAGTTTGGTAAAGGATATATGTAGGGAATTAGCGATCTTTAGGTTCATGTGTTTTCAAGGTTCAATCTGCCACCTGAGAAACATGACTCGTTAATTTGACTAAGATCATGTCTGTCCGCTTTAGTTATAAAGATACCAATCTTCCTCAGTGAAGAACTTTAGTTCCTTACAGTTAATGCCTATGAGGGAGATAGTGAAGATAGCACAGTGTTCAGAGCAGGGTTATCATCTATTCTTCGGCGTGTACAGCGATCTTAATTAAGTGTGGCAATTCTATGCTTCGACGGTTATCTCTTTTTCCAGCTATATCAATATGAAGTGTCTTTATACAAGACACATGTGCCTGAGAATAGGGATGTAAGTGTGAGTTAGTTTGATGAAGATTGAGATTGAGTAGAATGGATGCTATAACATCTTCCTGTTCCTTTAGTTCTCTCCCTGCACTTCCGCTACCACTTGCGCCGCCGCCATTGGTTCATCTTCAAGCTAGTCTGAAGACTTCATTAATCATCCAATCTGACCGTTACACAGGCTTTCTACTCTACATAACTCCTAATCTTTATGTCTATATCCTGTTGATGTTACTGCCTAGTAGGAGATCCAGCGTTCTTACTACTCCGAAAATAGTAAATACTTATCGACCTTCTCTTACTGGCGTTAAGTCGATATGTGTTTTTCCTATTTCCAGAACTGTCGCATTACCATTCCCTTCGAGGATTTAGTGGGTTCTATATTTGGTTTGCTTTACTTGCTTTAATTATGCTTTCAGTTCTTCGGTTGGCTAGACTTAGTTCTGTCTAACTTACCGAAAAAAGAGCTCCCCTCACTTTGTTACTGTAGTTGTAGTGTATCATGACTGACCTCCTTGTCAAGCATCTACAGTAATGTCCCCGGGTCTGAAAGAACGTCTGGTAATTTCACATTTACTTGGCGTTTTCTACTTAATCGGCTACAAGATGCAATGTGTCTAGTGCATTTTTTATTGATCTTTAATGCCTTCAACGAACAATTGTGCTAGTAGTGTAGTGGGATTATTAGGGATTTCGGGAGGTGGGAGTTCTTTGGCGTTTTGGTAGGGGTGTTGCGTGTTGGGGGTTGTTGGGAGGAGGTGATGTGGTTGGGTTTGAGTAGGGTGTTGGAGGTGGCGGTTGTTTGTTCGTGGATTCATTTGGTTGTGAGGGTGTTGTGTTTGACTCTGTTTGGTGTCTTGTTAACTATGGGGTGCTCATTTGGGTTTGATTGGTGTTTTTTACGTTCGTTGTGTTCACTGGTAGGGCTTTTGTGTTAGGGAGGTGGGTTGTTGGGGGGAAGGTGTGGGAGGGGGGTGGGGGGTTGGAGTTCTTGCCCTGGGGAGGGGTAGGGTGTGAGGGATGTATTGGGGTGGCGGAGTAGGTGGTGATGATGGGACGTGGAGGGCGGGTGGCTGTGAGAGCTGGGTAGGGTCGGGATAGTGTTGTCGTCAGAAGAGGTCGGCGGGGGGGTGGTGGGTGAGGCGTGCGGAGATTTTGACGATAGGGAATTGAAATGTGTGGGTATCTGTTACGGGGATCGCCTGTCTGTTTTTCTGGGAGGGTCCTTTGGTTGAGGGGTTTGTGTTGGTTGTATGTTGGGGGTTGAGATAGTGGGGTTGGGGAGGGGGAGCGTTAGCTGTAGTGTTTGTAGTTTGTGTATGTGTTTCGGGTCTTATTCGAGGTCCAGGGGGGGGGAGGGGTATTGAGAGGGTCCCCCATAACTCACCTGTGTGTTGGCCACCCCTGTCTCTCACCCAAGGGGGCGGGAGTGTGCGGGGGAGGGCCTCTACCCCGCCACGTGTGGGGTCGGACGCTCCCCACACCCCGCCGGCAACACAACCTAGCCCCCCCCCCCCGCAACTCCACCACACACTTTGTAAGGAACTGGTCCCCCCGCCGCGCGGGGGCCCCCCGGCGTTGTGGGGATGTGGGATGTGGCGCACGCTCATGTTGTTTTTGACCCCCCCCCCACCCACCCCCAAAATGTTTGTTGGTGGGTGGGGGGGAGAGTTGAGATAAACGTCCCTCTTGTCTTGATGATTGGTTTGATTGCAACCTAATCAAATGGATTGCCATCGAATCTGCACCTCGCTTAGAAACGAAAACAAAACGACAAACAAAAAAACAACAACGTAAAATAAAACATGAACCCCAAAGAGAATCAAATTAAAACAATCTCTGCCACTTATTAGTGGTTTTTCATTGTATGGCCCATGTGAATTTCTTTGTTTTCACTCTTGAGAATGAAAAGAAAAAAAAAACAACAACGATCAACAGCACAAGACAAATAAAATAAGAACGATATTCACATCTCTCGACAGTCTATTACACCCGAAGTCAATCGCGAAAACCAACAGCATTCCACAATGTATTAAAACGAATAAATGTGTGGACAAGATAAAAAAAAAAAAACAGATAAATAAAACTAAAATAAAATAAAATAATTTTATTTATTGGGCGGATGTCGATTTCAGTGTTAAGATAATTCATGAAGAATGTACACAAAATATCAATGGCCATTTAACTTTGGCCTATTTGATTGTGTTATTTTCTTTAAATTCTCTGTGGTTTGGCTGAATCGATCATTTGCGCTGGATGGGTGAAGCGCAATCCATCCATTTGTACGAAGGAAGAAGAAAACAGGATGGTGAACATTGAAAACCAAAGAACTGAGGAAACTGGCTGAATAAAAAAACGCTTTAATTCTTTTTTTATTTTTATTGTAAATTCAATTCTTTTCATATGTTTTCTGTTGTTTTCTTATCGTAGCGACGATTAAACATATAAAACGGCCATAGCAACTAAACGATAGAAGGTGTTCGTTTTCTTTTTCGTTTTTTTTTTGTGTGTGTGTGTTTCTTTCGTTTTTTTTTTTTATTATTGTGAAACAAAAAAGAAGCGCACACTCGTCATCGTACGAGCAAAACATACATCTCTTTGTGAGCTGGCAATTGTCTTTTATGTGGATATATGCAATAATAAGCATATAATCGACGTAAATTTTTCTAGCCAAACGAGAAAAAGAGATCGATGTAGAGAAAGAGAGAGAGAGAGATAGAGAGAGAGAGAGAAGGCCTATACATCGAAATGGGCTTGCTCCCTTAGCCTTAATCAGATAATTCAATAAATTAGTTATATATCTCTAAGTGGCTATTTCGTTTCATTTCGTTTCGTTTGCGTCATTCGCACTGTTTCATTCATTGGTTCTTCATTGGTCCGATCACTTCATCCATTTTATTCACTTTAATAAGGCAATAATTTATGTTTTCGTTTCTTTGACGCGAGAATGAACAACGAGAGGTTTTTTGTGTGTGTGTTTTGTTTAGTGTATTTTTCGTTGTTTTGTGCTAGCCCATCGTTTGGCGAATGGTATATTAGAGTGAGATGGAGATAGAGAGAGAGAGACGAAGTCATCGAGCCCGCGCGCGACATCATATATTTTCGAGGTGGTAAAAAAAACGAAGCGCACCCAACTAATTCAGTAACCGCCGTGAAATTCATAAATGAAACAAACATCATTCTATTGTGCATGAATAGAGCTGTACATGGTTGCCCATTTTCGTGCATTCAAGAAGAAGTTGTTTCGACTAATGTTCAAAATATGTCATATTCTTGAGTTCTCGATTCTCGCCTCATTCGTTTTTCTTCGGTGTGTGTGTGTGTGTGTGTGTTTTTTTTTTTGCTCAGTTATATGACCGGTGTCCGTGTGCTTCGTTTCGTATGAGTGTTTTTCTTTTATTTCTTTTCTTTTGAAAAAGAAAGAAGTAGACGAAACAACAACAAACAAAAAACAGAAGCTCAAAATTTTTCACTAAAACTTTACATAGCGTCATCAAATTACTTTGAATATTTATCACCATCGATAGTCAAATGTCGTCCAAACGGTAACCAAAACTTGAATTCTATTAAAATCAATGACCATATGAATTTGCATGGATTCTAGTTCAGTTTTTGAATGCTTTTCTCTCTCTCTCTCTCTCTCTGTTTGTCTCTCTCTCTCTCTCTGTGTGTATGTGTGTTATATTCGGCATTTAAGAAATAAAATGGTCATTTTGAAACTCGATTGAATTACAAAAGGTATCTTTTATTTTTTTTTTTTTTTTTATCACACCACACGTATTTTATACGGTAAAATGATCCAATATAGGATTGGAGATTCTATGCCAAATTCCATGTAGGTGCGTAAACTTAGTTATTTAAACTGTGTATCGGCACATAATTTATGCTTGAATACAAATCCATGAGGTTTTGAATAGAAATAACTAAATGAACAAAAGGCTTTGAGGCATGTTTTTTGTTTCTTTGCTAATCGTGTTTTAGAGATTTTAGATCCGCTCTTTTGAAAGCATGTTATCAATTGCAGTTGAAATTATGAATGGTTTAAAAATAAAAGGTTACAATCGGGAGGGGTTTTTCTAACCAGAGCTGATAATTTTCAAAAGTTCAAACACCCCATTGACAAAATGTTGAGCTCGTTTTTTTTTTTTGCTTTTTTTTTTGCTTGAATTATGAAAATCAATTTTCCTCTGAATATTCTATAAACTTCTAATGAGTATGTACAATGGCCGTCTCAATAAATTATCTACTTATATTTGAATCAATTAAATTGCTTCGGTTAAGATATCGAAGACATTATGAATTGTTGGAATGGTTGTGAAAAACCATTAGACAAAGCAAATAAACCAATTTTAAAGCAACCTTAATGAAATAATCAATAAATAATTATTATTTATTGGTGTATGGAAATTTCAAGCAAACTTCAGGTGAATTGACTGCTAAGATCACAACAAAGCAGTTTCAAAACATGGTGTAGCAAATAGTGTAACATTTTTTTTTTGTGTTTGTGTGTTTTTTTCTTCTTCATCATATTACATCCTAATTACAAACAGTTCATTTATTCGTCGTTATACGTTTTACGAGGCGAAAAAAAAATATCTTGTTTCATTAGTTTGTTGTTAAACAGCAATTACATTTACAACAGAGCGAAACATCTGTGTTTGATTATGGCCAAAAACAAGCGGCTCGAAATAGTTGCAAACTCAAACATTTTAATCGAAGCATCATTTTTCTTCGGCGATCGGTGTAAATTGTGTTTGCATAGTGTTTGCCATCTACATCAGCACTAATGTTTTGTTTGTTATAAACGTAGCCGATAACAACAACAACAAAACCAACACTATTAAACAAAACTGATATCATTTCATCCGCACATACATTTTTTGTGGTATTCTTTGTACAATTTACATTTTCATGTGTGCATTCTTCATGTTGTCGCAAAATTAACAAGTGTTAAAGAAATTACGAAGAAAAAAAAATTGATTTTTTTTTTTACAGAAACAAGTTTAACACATTCCTTGACGCATATTTACGATTTACAACCAAATTATTTCTTTGTTTTTCTCTCAACAACATTTTTTTTTCGAGTTTTATTTGTTTGTTTTTTTTTCGTACACATTTGACTTTAACGATGCATATTTTTTTTCTGATTCACTACAGAAATGGCAACGATTCATTAAGTCAGAATACGGTGAAATATGTTCGAACAGTTTTCACAGTAAATCAAAGCAATGAAATAACAAAAAAAAAAAAAAAAAATGCCGACGGTAAGTTACATCAACCGCAAGATGAGGCAAACAATTTGAGTGTTTAAATTCCCGGCGTGACTTTTTGGCCCAAAACGTTGTTTCAATTCTCTTAACTCGTTTGACTTTTCGCCGTACCTTCATCACAGATTTTGTTATTTGATACAATAATCGCACCATAGTCTTAACACACGCACACACACATTCACACGTTGGTTTGATCACATCATTTTCCAGCTGATTGATATATCCAGCGGATTGAAGTTGAAAAAACAAGAATAAGATTTAATTTTCCGAAAAACAAACATCATTTATAAATCAACAACGACACGCCATTTAGCGGAAACATATGAATCTGCATGAGCAACACTTGTAATGAACATATATGCTATGCTCTGAAACTGTGTGTGCCACGCACATGCTGACGACCGATTTTCTGTTGCATTTCCTTTTAAAGTAGTTCTATGTTTACATGTGCGATTTTGTAGCAGTTTTTTTTTTTAACCTCAGAAATTTTCTTGTATCAAAACAGAAAAAAAACAACTCTAACTGAATAGGCAGTAAAACTATATTTCGAATCTGGTGTCATTTTGATCAAAATTGTTGAATGATTTTAAATGGTTGTTCCGTTTTTAAAAAAGAATTTCCGATAAAATTCAAACAAATCTCAGGGCATAGAGCCGATGTCAATGATAAATTGTCAATGTGTCAACATGTAAACAATATATATATTTAGATGTGATAGTGATTTGAAGGTGCATTTGCCTACCTGTGTCAAGTGTGGTGATGATCCTCGAAACGGGAAATGTGACATGATTTTGTCGCCGGCAAATAGGGATCGCCGATCTCGGTTTAGTGTTTCAATCATCAACTCTTTCGACTTGCTGCTTCGAATCTCGCTCAATTGTGTCACTTTGATTTTCAATCGATGACAATTTTATTCAGTTTCTTTTTTTTTTTAATTCACTTTATTCCACTGAAGTTTTCTTTCGATTCTCTTTCTTTCTCTTTTCTTTTGGTTGTATTTTGCTCGTTTCTTTTCAACCAAATTTTGTTATATGGTTATACAAACCACGTGAACGAAATGTTTTAAAATAGAATTCAGGCTTTTCTAAGTTTGTTCCTTTCAAATGCCATGCACAAATTCATAGCCACGTAAATAGTTTTATGGTTTTTCGTTCCTTGCACATTTCCGGTTTCGAGAAAATTCAACAATCAAAAACCGTTATCACAATGCAAATATTTCAATAAAATACTCATCAAATCCTTTTGTCCATTCATTCAGTCAATTTGGAATGCCAAAGAGTTATTTTTATGTCACTTGTATCGCTGTTCATAAAAATCGTAAATAGACAACAATTTCAATCGATCGGACAATTTTAATATAGGTTTTTCCGTATTTATATTTTTCTTTAAAAAAAAAAAAAAATTTCCTCCTTCAAAGCGAAAACAATATGTATCGATAAATTACATGAAAGTTACGCTGCACTATGCACGACACCGTTTAAAATTGCGTCTCTTTCCTTTGATTCTAAAAGAAAAACTTCGAAACTTCAACACAAAATCCGACGATGCGAAAATTTCGACAAATGAATCGAATTGGAAACAACACACAAGTGTGGCACAGTAGCCAAAGCTTTACTGCTTGCGTTGTATGTCACCTGGTAGATAATTGCCACAACTTGAAAACACGACACACAGCATATTCCGCAGACGACGACGACAACGACGACGTTAACACTGAAAACACCAAAATTCAATCAAAACGCGAAAACGAGCGCACAGAGAGCAAACGGGCGAACACAGACAGAGATAGAGAGAGATAGAGAGCGCACAACAATACACACATACACACATATCAAAATTGGTTCGTTGGGATATACATACACACAAAAGGACCATACAATAAAACACACAACATTTCGCCGAGCAGTTTCTCGCTCTCGCTCTATCGACGAAACGATGTACCAACAATAAAAAGTGAACACGAACAATGCACGTCACGATTTTGCTTCGGCAGTTGTGCTTCGGGTAATTGAATTGCACGGCGAACACCACAACCAACAATGTTTACAACATAAACAGCTTCGAATGAATAATTTTGCTGCGCGATTTATCGATCTCTTGCTTGTTTCCATTGCGCGTCAAGCACACTCTTGGCGATACACACAAACGACGTACACCAAGAAGAAAGAGAACGAGCCAACAAAACGACTGAGTCGAAAACGTATGACATACGATGAAGAAGCAGAGACGAACAAAGAAAATACATGCAACAACAACAACAACAACAAAAAGCAGATACGAAAAAAATTGTCGAACAAGCCAAACAGCGAAGGAAAAAAAAAGAAGAAGAAGAAAACTGAAAGTCTGTGTAAGAGCTCAAAATATGTTGGGGCATGTATTGCGGTGTGCTACAGAAAAGCAGAATACATGGAATCAAATAGCCAAAGAAAAATATACAAAACACACACCGAGCAGATGAAGAAAAGCAGCGAAAAACCGACTGTTCGATTCGAAAGTTTCGTAACATCGTAATGATAAACAACAGCGATATTGCAATATTCGAGTGGCCCTTTTGCAGCCCAATCCGCCGGAACAATGTTCTAAGTGTAACTCCTTTTCTATTTTGCATATTGACGCGAAATCGGCTCGAATGACGTCCTCATTCGACACGCAAACAATCTACGAAATTTGCCAATCTACGAGCGTCTTGCGAAGCAAACACGAGCTGTCGAGAGAGCATACAGAGAAAATGAGCGAGCGAGCTGACGATGCACAGGTTTTTTTTTTTTGCTAAGCGAACACACAACGTTCGGCTCAAAACGCTCTCATTGTATTACGATACGGTGGTCGGCTTGTTCACACAAATAGGAGGATAACAGTTGACACCTCCTTTTCTTTCGATGAATAGACTCAACGACAATACACAAAAATGTGTTCTCACGCAAACATACAAATGTCTGGGAGTTTGTGTGCGGAAACTTCGGAACGGTGGAAAAAAAAAACAAACAAACGAACGAACGAACGAACGAACGATAAAAAAAAACGTATCCCGAACGTTCATCGCATTCACACACAAATACAACAGCGCGAAGCAAACGCGCACCGTTTCAACGGGTACATGCTTCTTACATTCATTCGCATCGTTCATGTTGCCATCGCATTCTTTGGCACTTCGTTGTCGATGAATGTATATGTATGTGGCTTTTGGGTGTGTGTGTGTGTGTGTGTGTGTGTTTGTATAGAGGTTGCGCATTTTCAACAAAAGTGCACAGATGACGTTGCTGCTGTTGTACTTTAATGCATATTCTTATATGATTCTATCTATTCAGTTGATATATGTCTAATAAGAAGCCTATTCAATGCGGCACATTCAATGCATTTCGTTTCGACTCCAAACGGCCCAACAAAAAACCACATGACGTACGCAAAATATCTAAGAGGACTTATTTCACCTATTTGAGATTTCGTTCATTGAATAAAGTTGAAAAATTTCGCAGAAAATTTATCTTGTTTTTTTTTTCTCTTCAGACAAATTAATCATAACGTACCATTCAATGGAAATCACTTCATTAGATATTCAAATTTTGAATGAATTTATATGGTTTTTTTTCTCGGTTGTCGAAAAAAAGTGAGCATTTGAATTAACATTGAATTTTTCTGAACCATTGATAGAAGCGTATGAGGCATCCTATTGCTTGTTCGCTATGAATTTAGTGGGTAATTTGAGATAAATGAAGTTGATGGTGGGCACAGATTGTTTCTATTTTCCACGACTCAAGGCACATGCACACAGAGAAAGCGAACGCCGAAAAAGGAAACGAAAAAGTTTTGCGAGTATATCATCGTTGTGTATTTGATTGTGCTGTGTAAACATAAAAACATCGATGTGATGTTTCGCAACGAAATTATGTTCGGCTGTTTTCGTTTGAGACATTTTCTTCTGTGTATTGTTTGCTGTTGTTGTTGTTGGTTGGCTCTCTCGTGTGTTGCCGTTGAGTCAGAGATTACCTTACACAGTTTTCTCTGGTGTATGTTGTACATACAACCGACACAATACAATGTATCCATTTATTTTCAGTAAACTAACGACCGTGTACTCCTTCCTTTTCAATAAAAATGAATACGAGATACAAATTTGATATTCCCCACTTTTTTTGCGTCTTGTTTCTTGCTGCTTATTCTTCAACCGTACCGTTGTGTGTACCGCGGGGGGACCGTCTTATCTCTATCACACCAATTCTCATTTCTCTGTCGGTTGGCCGATTCGCATTTGCGAAACCAACCTGAAACAACCGTCGTTCGATGGTCGACAAAAAAAAAGCACACTCAGTCCACTTCGTTCGCCTTCACTCTAGCTTCTATACAACAAGTTATTGGTTTTCACATTGGGCTATACCAAAACAACTGAATGAAATGAATAAAAATGTAATCGGTGTTTGAGCGCTTTCATCGTTGTGTACAAACAATATTGCGTGTTCAAATCGAAATCTGTTGGTGCTACGCGTAGAAAAAAAGGCGGACCTGAAATGCGGCGCGCCGTAAGAAGAGAGAATGAGTGAGTGAGAGAGTGTGCGGGCAAATGAGCGAGCGCGAATGAATGTTGAGCCAGTGGCAACGAATGCGGAACATAAAACAGAGCAGTTAAACTACAGAATATGCCGACCGCCACAAGAATAAAACATAACATACACGGTGCACAACAACAGCAACAACAACAAAACATCAATTTTCCAGCTCCATTCCATCAGCCGTGTTCATTCTCTCTCTCTCAATGGATCAATATTTTACAACAATCCCGCATACACTCGAAACCAGCAAACACACAAGCATGCTCTCTCTCGTGCGCACACACACACACACACAAACACCAGTTATTATATGCTTTTGGGTACAAGTAGAGACGTGCCACTTTTCGTCGGCTCTTTTTTTTGTGTGTTTGGATTCTGCATTTGTAGAAAAGTATGTTCAATTGTGTGTTTTTCAATTCACTCGCGAAGCGCATCCGCGTACTTTCAGCGAATGAATGATGTTAGCGCTGGTTTGCATTTACTCGGCATTTGTATAACGTTTGATGACTTCAGTGACTGGATACTATTTTGGTCTAGTTACCGTAAATACGGCTGGTTTTACTGTTGTTGCTATTGCTGTTGATGTTGATGTTGATGTTCGGGTGTCCATTATTGTTAACTGTGCTGGATTTTGTGCTTCTGTCGATCTTTTTCCCTAATTCTCTCTCTTTCTCTTTCTCTTTCTCTTTCTCTTTCTCTCTCTTTCTCTCTCTCTCTCTCTCTTTCTTTCTTTTGCACTCTGTATTGCACTCAGTCTCTCACTCGGTCTGCGCTCTGGTGATTGAGTGTCGGCTTGCTTCTTACACATTTTAAGTACATAAATCGTATGAAAACACATGTTCCCGGCAATATATCATATTGAGTTTTTGGGAGAGATCCAGAATTGGAATTGGAGTCGAGTCGACTTGCATATTCTCCGCTTTTTCCTTCACACCAATATGTACTTCTAATTATCGGAATTATATAATTGTAAATGGTACTTGTCGTCGGGTTCGGTGTGTTTCAGTTTTGTACACACGAACGCTTCATATAATTGTGAGACCGCGCGCCCGCGCACACACACACACACTTTCACTCACACAAATAACCAAATCGAAGTAACATCGAAGTTGAAGGAAATCCACAACCATCCAGCAATGGTGCTGCTGTAAACTGGGCACTGCACACTGACATAGTCGGCGACAGGGATTGCTGTTGTGTGGTCACGATACAGTATTGTTAAACGATAAAATAAATATTTTAACTGAAAAATGTAAAATGTACAGAAAAGAAAACACGAAAAACTTGTGTTGGGCCAACGAATATGTGTATAAAACACACACAACCCGACAAATCAGCCACGCCTTTAGCACGATTTTTGTCGAATCGCCCATATAACATCGCCGTTATCACCATCATCGTCATCATCGCTTTCATTTTTCATCTCTTTTTTCGACCGTTTTTTTTTTGTTCGTTATCCCCCGTAACACAATATTCATTTTATGCACACACAAAAAAATGAACACACACGCACATCGAAGCAGAACAGAGATTCAAAGCTATAACCAAAAAGTTTTACGTCTAACATCTCCAACAAACTCCAATTATAGGGAATGATGATGATGATGACATTGCACATCTTGATTTGGCAAACATAGTTTCATCGCTATTTTTCATCAGTTAGTAAAAATGTATTGCTGCCAATCATGGTAATGTCTTTACAAACTTTTCACATTCCCGTATCATTTCAGTTGATAGAATCGCATTGAGAATGCAGTTCAATTAAATTTGCGGTGAATCTTTGTGAATAAATGGATGTTTGTTCTTCATTCATCGGAATCGAAAAAAATATGCTTAAAAAAAATATGCTATAAGATCAAGGACGAGATGTTTTAATGTGTTATTGGTGAATGTGTTAAGCAGAGATGTTATTTTATCGTTTATCCGGTGCGTACTAACCGGGTGCGTCCATGCACTTCTCACTTCGTAGTGCCCTTACTTAACATTGCAGACGTTAATCGCATAGCATACTGATTTACATTGAGTGTGCGCAACAACTACTATGACGAAATTGCACTATGTTGGTACAAAAAAAAGCGCCTGTTAACGAGCGCACAAAATTCGGCAATAGAAGGTCATCATTAATGTGATAAGTTCTTCAAATTACTGTTATTTTTGAGCTCTCGTTTTTCTTTGGATTAACACAAGTGTTTTAGATTTCAAAGAAAATTCAACTTTTTTTTGCAAGTTTTTTTTAAGCAGTTTTTTCTTCGGAATGTTACATTGCACATTTTAGATTCAAGTACATATTTGCATTGCTTTTTACAAGAATTGAAATGTTCAGCTTTTTCTCTCAATTCGGTGCTTCTGGGGGAAAAACGTATGTATTCGACACCCCAGCATAGCTGAAATGAGCTCCTTCTGGTGGCGAGGTCCAACCAGATACATGAAAAGTAAAAGAGCGGCTCTTCGTGATGTTTCCCCTTAAATTTTTTTTTTACAAAAATGTCAAAATTCGAATTTTTGAAAAAAAAATCATGGTAATTTTTGGTAAAATTCAGGAAGAGCCGCTCTTTTACTTTTCATGTATCTGGTTGCTAGCTCCGGTTAGGTCGGAGCTGCAACTAAAAAGATCTCGCCACCAGAAAGAGCTCATTTCAGCTATGCACCCCAGTCATCAAATGAAATCCATATAAAGCGACCAAAGAAATGCGTATATTTTTGACAAAAAGATTTTCAATTTTTTTTTTCATCATCTGTTGTGTCGAAATGTCGAGAAACAAGATCTATTTGTAGTAACATGAAAAATTTCACAAGCTTCCACCCCGAAATAAAAACTCACACACATCACCCAATATCGATTGTGTATACAAAACTGGTTAAAGATCTTGCGTATTTTATTCAGGGTCGAAGGTGCTAAAAGTACTTTAAGTCTCGATGATTTTCACTCTTGAGACTTGCAAAGAGAATGAAATAAAAAAATCGATATTGTGTCAGTTCGATATCGCGTTGAGTGCCAAGAGATGCGCTCTCTTCCAGTAGTAAGGGCCCGTAAAAGTTTTTTTCCAAACACTGTGTTAACCAAATTGCGACTTTGTATAAAAAATAATGAAGTTAAAAGGCATTGTACTTTTTGTCTCATATTTCTTTTTCATAGCACCGGCAGAATGGAACGCTTTTGAACTCCACAATGTTAAAGTGGATACTGAATTTTCGAATAAAAGACAACAACAACAAAAGCAGCAGCAGCAGCAGCAGTAGTAGCAGCAAACAGAAGTAAAAAGAATTCACAGTGAAAATTGTGAGAAGGCGTCAAAGCGACCAAATAAAATCGAAAATAATGGAATTTTATGTACGCGATCAAGTTAACGAGCCGCTCACGTAATAGCAGACTGCATGCTTCTGGACAAAAGTCGTGTATCGATAGTCAAGATCAGGCGCAAAAAAAAAATTAAACACGAGAGACAGAGAGAAAAAAATAAAAGAAATAATCGATGTCAGTATTGTAACGAATGAAAACAATTGAAAAATGTACGCCATGATGGGTGAGTAGCACTTCTTTTTTGTGGTTGCATGTAAACAAACCATACAACAAATACAAATCAATGGTTACCGAAATAAAAACAAAAAAAAAAAACCGAATCGAAATCCAAAAAGACAACGACACAAACAAACGGAACGTAGAGTCAGAGCGACACAGAGGACATAAAATGTGATGACAGATATAAATAGGCGCCTCGAAGTCATTCTTTCAACAGCGACGACACAGTGGTGAAAATAAAACGGCACACACACATACAAAATCATATAACATGGACTCTTAAAGGAGGTAAAGCTTTAAATTCAGCTCACATACACACAAAATCATGAGGGAGACATAAGAAACGATGGGAAAAGAATCACATTGCATACGGTGTTTGTGTGTGTGTGTTTTTTTTTTCTTTTCTTTCTTTCACTTCTGCTTATTACGCACACAATATTCCATGTCATCTGAATAAATCAATCTGAACAATGTTCAAAGCATTTTTGGTTCCGTTCGAAAATTGACTTCATTGCAAGCAATTTATTTGCAGCTCATTTCAAATGTGTAGTTATTTAACATAAAACAAGATACTTTCAAAATCTCATTCTTATTAGGTTTGGAATTAATTAAAAACGATTTTAAATTGAGAGAACAAAAACAATAAACACAAAATGCCAATGAATATTGGCTAAATAATAATTTGTATGCGACATTAAGTCAATATACTTGATAACTTGTTATCAATGTTAAAAGAGTTTATATTATTTATTTCAATTTTCCATCTTCTCGCAGTAAAGTGTCATCTAAACTAGGCTAATTAACATTTATTTGTATTGAACTGTATTGACAACATGCAAATCACATAATAAAGAGGTAACTGGTTTCTAACACCATTTTACCTCTGTATGCAGGGATGCAAGCGGAGAAATGTAAAAGAAAATGACATTTGGTAGGTGAGCTTAAATTTTGTTGTTGTTTTCAACCAACAACAACAACAACAAAACTCAACAGTTGTTGCTATCAATTTTGATTCACATTCGAATTGTATATAAAATTCAATTTGAGAGCCGTTATGATAGCTTTGATCAGCTCATCCAGCTCATCGCTTGATCCCATTGAAATGCAACCATCATCGAAATTCAAACATTTTTTTTTTCTCTCTCTCTTTATATTATTTAGTTTGAGATAAAACGAATGTTCGATATTTGATACGCGCTTCAAGCAAAATTACTGGAATATTTCTCTGTTCGCTTGTTTTTTTTTTCTTCTCTTTTCTCTGAAATTGCTACACAACCACAACGATCGGTCTGTGCATTTTTAATTTAAATTATCAATTAACAACCTTTAAACTTGTTTATTTATCGTTTTAAACGAAGAACTTATATTGTAATGATAATATTGTAGCTTCTGCTCTTCATTGATTTTTATGGTTCGTATTTCTGTTACTGTCACGTCGTTTGTGTGTGTGTGTGTGTATGTGTGTGTGTGTTTCATCTTCGGCAGATGATTACAGCCCCATTGAGAGCAGCAAAGATAACCCGGGCTCTGAACATGCAAAACCAAAATGACACGAAGGGAGTGAGAATGAGAATGAGATGGAAAAGATTTTCATTTTATTTATTAATTAGGCATTAGTATGCCGTGCCATGTGCTTTGTTTTATTGGAATCTTCAGCTTCATCATTGTTTCGTTTCATTTTGGAATTTTGTTTGTTGCTTGTTTATAACTTGTTATATTTCTTTGTAAATTATAAGATATAAATAATTTGAAAAAGCTTTTATCCCGCAGTTTTTTTTCGGGTATTCGTTTATCTTATTTCTGTCGATGTTGTGCGTGTTTTTATTTGTGAATGCCCGTTAGGACGGGCCAGTGGCCACTAGTTTCAGTGTGTCGATTTTTTGTTTCTTCTCTCACTGCCTTCTTTCATCATTCGATTATTTTCCGTTTTGCAGCTAAAACTGTTTTTTTTTTCCTTCTCTTGTCTTGTTTTCGGTTTTTTGACAAGGTTTTTTTTTTTTTTAAATTCTTTCCATCTTATGTTCACATTGTCATTAATTGAAATCTTTTATTGTAAATGAATTTTAATACTTTCGAAGCGGTTTTATGGGTTTTGACAAAAGTGCTTTTGTTTTAATTGGTTTTTAATCAAAGAAAAACACCGACACTCGCTCAAAATATCACATCAAAATGAAACCACAGCTGCTTTTTTGTTCAATTCTTGAATAAATTTAAATTAAATTTGTACATTTGTACATTTGGTCGTTTTTATTGTTGTTGGTTTGCTGTTCTTTGCATTTCGCTTATCAGAGTCTTTTCTTGAGCATTCCAATTCAATTTTTTTTTTTCGTATGATTCTTGTTCGTAGCGCGTTTTTTTTTCGCTTTCTTTCTCTCTCTCGCTGTGTTATTTCGGCATGTTAATTTGTTTTAGCATAAGCTGATATGCAGAGTGTGAATAACTTTGTTGTTGCTGAAGATTTTAAAATTGTTGTAGATGGTTGCTATTCTTTATAGTCTGTTCTGTCTCTGTTAAGTATAGCCGGAAACAAAAGATTAGTCAAAAAGGAAAAAAAAAAAAATATCATCTCTAGTTTAACATGCTGCAAACAATTGTCACATTTGTTTGGTGTGTGTGTGTGTTTTTTTTTGCCTCGTCGTCGAATCAACGTCCCCACACATTCAACGCATTCAAATGGGATAGCGCGTATAATAACGATTGACGTTGATTTTTCTTGGAAATCTTTCACCAAACAACACACAACATCGCTGGTAGAAAAGGTGATGTGCTTTTTAAATGTCATCAATGAAAAGCCGCTTTCAAACAGCATTTGGCCGTTTTTAAGTTGGAGCGGATAAAGATCAATTTCAAATTTCAATTTTTCGTTGTTGTTGTTGTTTGGCGAGGGAGAGCAAACTTACAAAAGCAACACAAAACACACGCATCCAGCTTTTCCTTGTCATTTGCATCAGTGTGCATGAGTCCTCGCGCGTTCAATGTCACGGCTGCTGTGCATTAATAGATTGCCTAGTGCTATGTTTATGTATAAATATCAATACTAAACATGCATGAGTGGCTGATGTGCTCACTACTCCAAATATACCCATATATTTTTCTGGCTATTTTTCTTCGTTGTGTTTTTGGATGGTTTGGTTATTTTTGTTGTATTTTTTGTTTTTGTTTTTTTTTTTTTTTTTATTTCTCTCAAAAGGTGTACCGAAGTAGAAACATTTCATTCCTGCTGCTGGTGCTGCTTCTGCTGTGATGATTGCTGATGATGGTGTTACTACAACGCTATCACACAATTTCCTTTCATTTTAATTTAGTGGACAACAGCAATTCATTTCCATTTAACACCTTACGCACAGCGGGATGCTAATTCATTCGATGAGAAAAACAACAGGAAAAAAAAAACACACGAACCATACACTCATATGAATGAATGCATGATGTTATACACGGTGAATAACATGGTTGAAGGAAGACCAAAAAAAAAAAAAAAAAAATTAAAAAAAAAGTGATCGGGTAAAAAGTGCACAGTAAGGCGCAAAACGAGCCGCATCGCATTGCTGTATATTTGAGCTCAAAAAATAACAACAATCGTTTCAAACTTATAACCGAAGCCCAATTGAATTACTAATCAAACTAACCGTCAAATAAATTAATATGTTATTTTTTGTTTTCGAGAGAATATAAAGTTGCAATTCGACGTCATTTGGAAATATTTCAAAATACAAAGTAAATTGAGATTATTTTTTATTCATTTAGTTGTTCGTATGTTTTTGTGTGTGTGGTAAGTAGCGGTGATAATGGTTCAATTTTATTACGAAATAATAAATGTATGTAATACCAATTTAACCTGACCTGTAATATGATCTAACAAAGTGTCTACGCTGAAAATATATATGACACACTAATCACTACCTGTTGCTGCTAGGTCGAAATGTTTTTCAATGTTCAGCTCAGTTATGTGTGTTTCTTTTTCATTCAGTTCAAAAGTATGCATTCGTTTAAAAAGAAAAAAAAATGAAAAAAAAAGAATTATTTATCGTCGAAAATGTGACCCAAAATAAAAACCATCCTAATCGGATCTCTTGAAGCGTTTTCGAATTTTGGTTCAGTATCAAATATTGATACTATCAATAACACAAACTTGTGAAATTTACCTGCTGATTTTGTCTGAACCGATTAATTTATTCATGCGAATGATGAAACAGACGACACGAGATAGAGAGAGAGAGAGAGAGAGATAGAGAATCAACACCATTGTAGACAATCACAAAACTCTCAAATTAGATGCAATTTAATTGTATTCGTTTGTGGTTCCATCGATGGTTCTTTTGAAACCCTCCGGACTTTAAAAATGTAAAAAGAATTTTATCGCATCTTTATTTGCATTGTAGCATAAATAAATAAATATTTGACCATATATTTTTGTGGTCAACTGTCTGACTAATTGAATTAGTGCATAATGGACGAAACAAACAAAAAAACAAAAAAAAAAAAAAAACGAGCAGCCCAAATAACAAACGGCCAAAGCGCTGGAGAGCTGCAGAGAGGGCGAAAGAGATGAGTGATATAGGACAGGACAAGCCAGTCTGGAATGCATAGCACTGAAATGAAACATGAAAACGGTTGTACGATTCGAAGCGATTGGCTTTCAATGGATTTGATGTGATGCATTCATTCAGAAATGATGGCCAACGATATCGAATGAAAGGCTCAAACACATTTCAGTCGAAGGATCATTTTCAGAGTTTCGGCTTGAACACTTTTACGAAACCCTCACACTTGTAATAATATTTGATTTCGTTTCAGCTATACTATAGTATACTATATTGCCTTCAATCTCAATAAATGCACCATCAAATGTGTGTAAGATTCCAACCGAAAGGAAAAATTAAGAAAAAAAAAAAAACCCGAATTGCGAGAGAGGTATTGGAATTAAATACACAGTACAACATTTGTTCAACAGATAACACAGAATATGTATGGCTATGTGTTTGTGTGTGTGTGTGTGTGTGTGTGTGTGTGCGTTTCAGAGCATATATGACCGAACGATAGGTAAAACATTTGCGGCATGACATCAAGTTGCTTTTCTCGTTTTTCGATACATCGATTTATCAGATCGGAACAGAAGATACGCAAATGATTTTAATGGGCAAATCTTGTAGCCTACGTGAACCTATGTTACTGCAATATACTGTGTTAAGGAATGCAGCACGAAACATTAATTAATTATGGTTTGATTGTATATTTCGTTTCTCTTTTCCATACAAAACCAAAAAAAAAAACACACACACACACACACACATAACAAACGATGCCAATTATACTACTGTATGGTCTAATGTTTGAGTGGTGACCCTTTTGCTTACTGTAAATTCGCGATCTTCGGATTTCAATCACTGCCAAATATTTTCACTGCTTTCGATGTGTTGAACCGCACACACACAGCTACTGCTAGTGGGGCGAAACAATTTTAATTACGCACAAATCGAACCTTGTTAATTTCACATTAGACCGATCAATCTAATAAATGGCATTTAATCAACATGAGCTTTTGTCTCTTTTAGGTACTTTCTCTCATTTTTCACTATTTAGCAGCAACAATTTTCCATCTCACTCAAGCCACTTTCATTTTTTTTTTTTTTTTATAAATGTGCTCTTTTGTTTTTCAATTTCATTCATTGAAGCAAGATAAGACTTTGTTCATGACATAAAAATAAATTGTAGTGGAAGCAGTCGCAAAGTGGTGATTGACTTAACCGAAGTAAAAGGCAAAATACAACATACATATAAATAATCAATAAATTAACTCCACGAACAAATTCAATGTCAAACGTGAAAACAAAGAAAATACCGACACACAAACATAAACATTTTCGTTTTTCCAAATTCCCGGGTAAAACACTAGTTTTTTGTTTTGTTTGTTTGTTTGTTTGGACGTTACATTTGAAAGGAGAGCGAGAGAGATAGATAGATAGAGAGAGAGAGAAAGAGAGACAAGAATAAAACGACACCGAACGAGTCGACGGTGAAAAGGGAGTGAAAAAAAATAAAGTACCGAAATTGATAAATTTCTAATATATTCAATGTTTGTGAGTCGTACATGCATTGAATCGCCGATGAAAACATAACAAATGTGTATGCATGCATTTTATGTTCGGTTTCATCTGCACATGAACTAAAGGTTATCTAGTTTACATGTGACCAAATCCAATAATAATACCATTGGCATTGTAATGTTTATCTGGTTTTAATTCGGTTTCGGCGCTCTTTTTTCATGTTCTTTGTCCGCGTCCCCGCGCGCCGTAACATTTGATTTTGATTTTGTTTTTCCTTTATTTTATTTTTTTTTTTATTTTTTTTTTTTTCAACTTGATTTTTACATTTTTTTTTGTTGTTGTTGTTTCCCTGTTTGAAATCATTAATCTGAAACAAGTCAGTGTATTAATGCACTGAAAATCACAAGATAATATTTGGGGAAAAAATCTATTTTGTGTCTTGGTATGGTTGAAATGAACATAATTTATAAATTGTTTGGATTTTCATACTATGTTGTCAATTGATGATGCATAGCCAAAATAAATTCTGTTCACTGTTCGATGTATATATGTTGTTGTTGTTGTTGTTCAGTTGTTCTCTATCTATGCCCATTTTTACACGCATTTCCTTTGCAACCGCAAACAAGTAAATGCTCAATCGAGAAGAACAAATACGCTTGAATGTTGAGTTAAAAAATCAATGAGCGCCGACATTGATTATTTCAAGATTTTTTTTTCTCTCTCTCTCTCTCACTCCTGTTTAACGTTTTATTCGTTTGGTGTTTTTCTTTTTGGCCAACAACAAAACTATTCGACTAAATAAAAATTTAATCATCACTCAACGAAAAGACGAAGAAAACACAAAACAATGAACAACAACAAAAAATAACATGTAAAAAAGGGGCCGTTGTCACAGACTGATTAAGAATTAAATTTGATCCTTAAGAATCCCTGTCTTTTATTAAATCCTTCGACTGTTTTGACTTTCCATTAACATTGGCCTAAAATGGAAATGGGATTCCGTTTGAAAAACATCGATTGTATGTTTTTTGGGCTTGATCTTGATTATGGACAACAACAACAAAAAAAAAATAATCAAACGCAATCATCCGCGATAAGACGATTTTCGTCATTTGACGATGCACTGAATGCTGTCATCCAACCAAATTCAATCAATCTTATACAATACTGGGTCCTAACATATTTTCTTACTTGTGCAATCGATGCGTTCAACTCAATTTATAAGCTTAACGGAGACGTCGGTGGATCTTCTTGCAATTTCGTGATCTTAAAGCACTATAATTGTTTTATTTTTATTCTAATTGAGCATTTTGAATAATTTTTAATATCATAGTTTACATGTGCAAATAAAAAAAAACACCTAAACTCACCTTTGCTCGTTACACCGTTTGAGTGCAATATTCCATTTCAAAGGTGTTGAAAGCTACGTATTTTTATCGTATGTGACCACCACATTGATTTCTGGTGTAGATATTCACATTGCATTTTGAAAAAAACATGTTCAATTGAAAATGGTAAAACGGTGAAAATGGCTCAAGGAGGTTCAAACATTTAATTAAAAGTCATGTTAGGTGGTTTCCCTGAGGTTGTGGCAAAACAGCTAAACGAAGTCGCGCGGTAATAGTCATTTTTTATTCCATCGGCGAAAACTACAACACCAGCCCTATTGACGGTACATGTGTTAACCCAACAGCACATGTACGAAAGAGAATAAAATCCTATATATCAAAATTATTTCGTAGTCTTTACAATCATTTAATTCTATTTAACTATCGGCTTCCGATGCAGCCGAATATAGCACGAACATGTGAGACGAGTGCAAAGTGCGCAAATCAACAACAACAACAACAACGAGCATAAATGCATATTGGATGGGCGCTTTGGTTATTGAAAATATGGCAAAAATGTTTACCGAATGCATTCAAAGGAAGAGAATGATAGCGTCGATCGAATTTAGCCTCGGCGTTCACGCTCATTCAAACTGAATTGGCTTTCTATTCACACATTTAAATATCAGGCGTCGGTATTCTCGCGCAAAGTCCAAATATCGCGCAGCTCAGTGCAAAATATGAACACACATACCAAAAATAAAATGATTTATGTTTCGGCTGGCTCGGGCCAATCCGGTAATTATTTATGTGTTGTTAACGTTTCGTTACTTAAATGTTTCTTATGCTTTGTGAGTTCCGTGGTTGGTTTTTTTTTGTTTTTTTTTTTTTTTTGTTCTTCACCATGGCAATAAATTGCGATTTATCTTTTTCACGGTTCCAACGCGTCTGCTTTATTTCAATAATTTACGCAACAAATTGATGTTTGCCATAAATTGTTTAATGTTATTCTTGTTTTGTTTTGTGTACCATTGTTCATTTTTTTTTTATGTTTCAGCGCTGCAAATAACTTTCTGTCGATTTGAAATTTTGTGTTAGTTTAGTTCACATTTGATTTGTGTTTGACTGGAAGCAATTTTTGTTTCATTTCACTGACAAAAAAATAAAAGATCAGCATGTGCAATCTTTTTTTATTTGAAAATAGAAATTCAATATATAAAAAAAAAAACGGAATTTCCAAACAAAAGAGTTGAATTGGTTACGGAATGGAAAACTTGAGCCAAAGTGGATTTGTGTGTGTGTGTGTGCATTAGTTGCCGATTGTCATTTAATCAAATTGAAAATCCAATGAAGAAAACCAAAAAAATTATATGTGTCGTTACCATCCAAAAGACGTTAGCTTCTGTCTGCACATTAAACTGGATATGATTGATTATCCGTCTTCATGCAAAATGCTAATCTTTTTGGCCAAATCGAATTTATGCACACGTTTTGTGTTTTACCATTATGTGCATGTGTGTGTGTGTGTGTGTGTGTGTGTGTGTGTGTGCAAATAGTGTTACAACTATTTACCGAATCACATTCTATAGCGAGTGTATGAGGTTGGTTTTCGTTTCTTTTAGTTTCTTTGGGATACAAAAGCCATTGACATTTACAAACAAAACGGATGAATGAATATCACATCAATATTACTATTATGCTATTCTAGCCGTTTCAGTAAATAGCTTGCAATCCATTATAATCATTTTTCGAACCTTTTCGCATGCGTTACGCAGATTTGCATTCATGGTGTGAGTGTTGGTGTTGGTTTTTTTTTTCGCTGTTTCGCCAATTCTATGTTTTTCATGTGCAGGCAACCGTTAATAGTTCATTATCATGCGAAAACCAAACATAAATTCCTTTTGTAAAAGGTTTGCTACCAATGGCAGCTTACACCAATTTTCCATTGAATTTCAACTTTCGCCAAGGGTTGATTTTCAATACACACACACATATATATACATAAAAACACTCGACAAAAAAAAATATTGAACAATTTCCCAATTTTACTATAGAAAATCAATTATTCATCTAGTACACAAATTTCACCGTTTTAATGAATGATGTTGGCAACAAAAAAAAACCCGAACAATCGATAACGACGAGTCGTGCTGTAAAGTGAGCACAAAATCGCAAAACAAAAGATGAGTACGAATCTTTTGGTTTGATGAATAAAAAAAAAAAAGTGTGACACTCTTGAATGGATCGAGTGAAAACGTTTTGGTGTGATTTCCATCAATTGTCGGGCTATATATATATTCATTTTGTCGCATTCACTTTAATCCATCAATTGGATTTGTTATGCATTTTCGGCAATTGGTAAATGAGTAATTAATAAATAATATTGCCGATCTGTGTATAAGGATTGCTTGCACCCTATTTGCTGCTATCATCATACAGCACCGTACAGACACAGACACACACACACACACACATTGACATCCAGTCCGTACAATAGGGAACAGTGTGCTTCGGCACATAGTGTTGTAATTAAAAAGGATTTTCAAATCATTTTAATAATTTAGTAATATAAAATGTAAATTATAAACGCTGTTACATTATTTTTTTTTTGTTTTTTTTTTTGATTCTACAGTGAAACAAATAAAAAAGAACATCAACAGAGAGATGGAGATTATCACCGAGGTGTGGTTGTTGTGTGTGAATACTGGAAGAATGACATGTGTATGGCTTGCAGCCGATGACGATGAGAGCTGTGATGAACGACAAAATATGTCTCTCTAACAAATAATTCGATTTTAATATTGTTACGTGTTTCGTCGTGTCGTTTTTGTCATTGCAGCATACAATTTGTGTATATGTTGAATTTGTTGTTAACCATATTTGGATATTGTTCCAGTGAAGAAAATCCACTTTTTGGCTACACATTAACATATAGCATAGAAGATGGAAAAAAAAAACACCATGCATTTTGAGCTGAATTGAGCGCTGACTATGTACGCCAAACATGAATGATAGATTACCGGTTTAAAAATCGTTATTCCTTCTTCTTATACATTGGGTAATTATTCACTCAAGAAGTGCCAGCGACAGAGCAAAACAATTTTTGACGGCTCGTTCATTCACTCGTTTGCCATCTCTCTCTCTCTCTCTCTCTTCCACTCTGCAAAATGCATGACACGCACTCACCATTATTTTCATCCAAAGTTGTACCGAACGAACGGCAAATAAAAAAAAAACACTGAATGCGGAAAAGCGTTGTATATACACTCTCGGAATCGGTTAAATACGAATAGGCAAAAAAAGGGTAACATGTGTAACTGATGCATCGAATTGAAGTGAAAAGAAAAACACTGCAAATGAAATTGATGTATTAAAGAGGCGTGATGACGACTACGTTTTTTTTCTGCTGTTGTTGTTGTTGTTGTTGCTGTTACCATATAAATATATATTCATCTGATATCAATTGCGTTGATGTTCCCCGTTGCTGTCAGTGTTTTGGTGTTCGCTTGGCTAAATTGCATTGTGCCACAAATGATAATTCCATTTGCACTTTTCAATTTTTAAAGTTGTAACACAACTTCCATTTAAATGGCACATTGCGCGTACTGATGACAAATTATATTATACCCAAATTACGGTTATGCATTTGACTGTTGTTGTTGTGTGTACATGGGTGTGTATGTGTGTGTGTGTTTTTTTTTCATGCATGTCAGATTCGTTGCATGGGGATCGCTACTGTTTAGAGTTAACATCTGACATTGATGAAAAACATTTCCATTGAATCACGCTGCTTGGTATGCATTAACCATATTATTTTTTTCTCTCGTCATTCACCACAATATTCAAATTTTGGCAAAAACTGTACACAATTCAAATAATCTTGTACACAAACAAAAAAAATGCAACAGCAAAAGCATTAGGTTCATTAACTGGTGATGCTTTTCGATAAGAAATCATACAACAACTTAGCCGCATCTTGTTGACCATTGAGCGGAAATGGTCCGTAAATTCCATCACGTCTCCAGTCTGGTCCAGTCTTGACTTCTGCATTTTGTCACACGATGAATCAACATATATCATCCAAGCAAATGACATTCATCGAGACATGCATGGCGATGATTTTATAATGGTCATAAATACTTTGGGCAACAGTTTTGTTTTTTTCTCGTTGGTTTTGGTTTTCCATTTTTTTTTTTTTTCAAATCAATCAACTACAAATCACAATCGTCAGGTACAAGAAGCTATAGTTTTTCGATGTCAATTCAAAATTAATATATTGACCTAACACGTTTTAACCGCTTTATTGTGTGCATGTGTGTTTGCACAAACAAAAATAATCTATCACAAACCCAGCGTCATTGTGTGTCCTTTATGTCTTGACTGGTTATCGAAAAACCAAAAAAAAAAAACAAGGAGAAGAGATCGGCAAATAGCAAACAGTGTAAAAGAGAATGATTATTAAATCAATCTAATAAATCCATAAATTCCTTACTTTTGATATGAATGAATGATTGTCTTCCATTGAGGAATTTTTTGCGGGAATGTAATCTGGCCTAGCATTATTTACTCACTTCTCTAACAAACAAAAAAACACGGTATTTCTAATAACAATGCAATTTATTTGTGTGATTGCCAAACTATAATGTGCTCTTTAGATGCAAATTCTAGCTTCAATCGGGTTTTCGGTGCGTTTTTTTCTGTACAATTTATTGAACTGTATTTTGTATATAAAGTATTCTAATGACGAAACTAAAATGGAACCAACTATTGCATCTTTGGAAAACATCGCAATTAATGATTTGACTTTATTTGTTTTTGTTTTGTTTTTTTTTTTCTTTTTTAACCTGTATTTTATTCGGGGTTATTTATGACATGTTGTGGGTTTTAGGCAATTCTTTATGTTTTAACATTGACCACGTGAGGCATTCACAACAGGCATCATTCGTCGTTTATCTGATGACTCTATGAGAATGCCATCGAAAAATCAGATCGTTCACATCTGATATGGTTGTGAACTCTTCAAATTAATTGAGTAATGACATCATTCTTGAAAATGTTGATTGTTTTGATTGGCGCCTTTCACAAAACGCAACACTCGCAACCGAAAACATAAACCAAAATATTACTGAATACTGTGTTAAGACATAAAGGACACTTGAGACTTGCACAATTGAATTTTATACCTGAATTGGGACGCATTACGACGACATAATGTTTTTTTTTTTCTTTCTTTTTTTTTTGTCAGTCAAAATTCCATCAATAAATGAGTACTTTTCTAATCGATAAAACACCATCGTGGTCGATGACAAGAATTACTCAGATAACAATCAAGCAGTCAGTTAAAATTGATGAATTCCTTTTCAACTGAATTTGAAGCGCTGAGCTCGGCTCTTGTTGTCGCCAAGTTTTCAAATAAATGTCATTTTATGTTTGATTCTTTTCTATTTGCACGAAATATTCGTGCACTTGACATTGGAATTTTGCTTGTATCTTCGACCAATGCTAATTAAATTCATTTTAATTTCAAATCAATTGTTCAAATTTTCTTTAACATTTCATAATTTGAAAAAAAAAAATATATAAATATCTCTTTTGTTCTATTATTTCAATTTGATTTTGAGAATAACAAGCCAATTCTTATTAGAATTGAAAGAGAAGAACCTTAAAGTGCACCACCGAAATGATTAGGCCTTTTTCACATCAAACCAAAAGTAGGCTTCTTCAAATCGTTCAACATTTCAAATTGAATTTTAAAAAACGCCTGACGGCATGCAACCGCAATTTGTTTTTCTTTTATTTTGTTATAGTACAATTTACGGATGACTTCAGGTAGAGCAGGTTGAGAGCTACAGCTGCTGTTGAAAAGATAGTTTCGATGGTTTTGGTGGAAGCGAATACAATACACATTTCAGACTACGGTCGATTCATTCATATTCGTTACATTTCATATGTATCCATATTACATCTTATAGTTTTGTTTCAAGTACCAGATTATTGTGTGTTGACCACTTGAGTATGTCAAAAATGTTATTTATGCGTATGTAAATACGGACGACACCGCATGATACCGTGTGATTCTCAATAAGAAAAATCCAATGAAATGGTTTTTTTGGTTCTTTTCGTTTGTTTTTTTTTGTATTTTTTTTTTTTGTTTTAGATTACCCGTTGACTTAATCGTACCATCAGATGGTATGGTGCCTTTAACTGTGCGATCCAAAGTTTTGTACGTTGTTTGTTGGGCTTTCGATGAAATTTTTATATCCTACTTCGAGCAACTTAATATAATCGTAAATCCATATTTCCAAGAAATTCGGGGTTTTTGGCTATAAATATTTTAGTGAAGTGAATTTTTGGGGCTGTATCGAGGTTCACACTTCCCAGCCGGACATTTTGAATTGAATTGAATTTGTCTGTGATCTACTTCAAAACGAATCATTTATTACGTACTGGATTGGTGCGATTTGGTGCCGCCATCCTAACGATCCTAACACCGTTTTACAGACTGGTACAGTTTTGTAGCCAAGGGTTTGTGGGCTCATCGGTAAACATCAAAAGTTCCCATAAACATCTCAATGTACTGCAGTCTACGACCAATTGTCCGGCTGGAAAGTGAGAGTCCTGTATCGAACAATCTTAAATTATAAATGCACCGTTATCAATGTGAAGATGGCTCAAGGATGTTTCAGATATCGTCAAGTGGAGAGAAGGAGAGAGGGAGAGAGGCTGTAAATTTGAACAAGGTTGATCATTAACACAGTAATACAAGTACTTGGCTTACGTCAAATCCGAAAAAATGACTAATGGGATCGATGACTGCTGTTGACCGACATATTTGTGATAATTTTAGTCTTTTTTTTTATCGATGGAATATGAATCTCTTGTAATTTTCATGTGAGTCTTGCCAATGCCTGTTCAGATATAATCGAATCAACAACAACAAAAATTAAGCTCATGTGTTACACGCTAATGGGAACCAATATTACTAACACCACTGAGCTCAGTTAATCTTGTTGTTTACTTTAATCACGTTATAATAAAGTAGGCGAAGTGATTTTTTGTTCGGATGTGTTGCTCGGTTCTGAGATGTTTCCTCTCATCAACAACATAACACACGCATATACAATACATATTTCAGTTCAAGGTAATCTTATTAAATGAGTGGCTGTTTTTCTCTGTATTGCTATTTATTAGGGGTCCTGTTCCTTTCAAGATGCCATCCATTTTGTGCTTTATGCGTTTATTCGTAATCAAAAACCAAGTATCTAATAAAATTCATCAATTATGTTTCATAAACACATTATGTGAATCAGATTTATGTTATCGGCTTTCTCAATGCGTATTAAATTATTGACTCATTTCATATATACATATATGCTTTATATATATGGCTGGGCTCAGTATGGTCTATAGATTTTTTTTTTTTTTTTTGATTTATTTAATGTATAGAACGTACGTGCTGTGTAGCATTTCTAGTATCCACAACGAACAGCCCGATCAAAGAGCATATTGCGTTAAAAACACATTTATCAGAGGGTGAACGGTTCCTTGAGAGTGAGCAGCCCAAGTGAAATGTGGCCCAATGCATTCAATACGAGGGCGATCTCGATACCATATCATGAGATTTATTGTGGACTGACTGGAATTCTTTTCCGGGTACAACAACAAAAAAAGAGAAGAAATATGCTCGTATTTTATGATGTATCGCATAATTGAAATCAAGTTGTGGGAAGTACATTTACACTCAACATGTCATTTGGATTCATTGCAATATGCCTCAATGTAAACAGAACTTTTCGACTCACTTCATTGAGGTTGAGTCAATGAACCACAGTCTCATTTTGATTGGAATTTGAAAATAAAAAAAAAGAAACAAATTAATATCCTTTTATTTCCACTGGAAATTTATTAATGTGCCCGATATATGCGGTTGCATATATGCCAAAGTAATTTATAAATTATCACATTCCATGGGATAGCATTCTTAATTCTATCTCTGAACCAAATATGGAAACAAAAACCCAAAAAATTAGTAGTGTTCACCAGAAATGTGCAAAAAATAAAAAAAAAATAAAAAAAACAATCCACAACAAAAGAGGGTAAAGAACAAAAAAAGGAATCGAATGAAGTGACCAAAAACTCTAGGTTGTGCATCCACACTGTTTGCACCACGGGATATCCGTTCAGCACGAGCAGAAAAAAACAAAAACGATATACGATATAAATACGAAATTGTCATGATATTTCGTGAACATTTTCATATTGACAATAACAACAACAAAAAAAAAACAACAACAACAACACCACAGAATTGTATACAAGATGTTATTGTTTTAAAACATGGTAAAAAAAATGAATAAAATCACTAAAAACCCATTCATTACTCGGAATAGTTTCTTGAAATCCCAAATGTTTGTTTTATCAAAATCTATTAAAGATTTTTTTTCGAAATGGTTTTAAATTAATGTGAGGCCAAAAATTAGCCCACACAATGAAATTCGGGTGTTGAAGAAATTCCATCACGTAAATCAATATCATGGAAAGACGGAAAGGACTTCATTGAGCTCGGTTTCAATTTGAGCTCAATCAATGACACTGAGAGGCGGAAAATGGATTTTCGTGGTTGCAATACAAATGACAAAACGTTTTTTTTTTTTAAAGAGTGAAATATTTCCGAAATTGGAATGTGTCGCTCCAACAGCGACGTGCAATGTGTCCATGTGGTGCATATGAAAAATTATCATTCACATATTTTGTAGAAATATTTTTACTCGTAAAACAGCCAAAAAACAACAAAAAACAAAAATTCAATGGCTTTCATTCTTCATGTTTCTTTTGTTTTCGTTTTATAGTAGATGCAAGTAAAAATATATGCATAATTTTTGGATGGTCGTTTTTTTTTTTTTTTTGGCCCAAGGCATAGCAATCAGTCAATATCGATGGCGTGTGTCTCTTATTTTTATACATTTGTATTTGTGCATCGCACAATCGTTTTGAATACAAATATAGCCATACAAAAGATATTACTGATCGTTCTTGTATTAATGACCCACGGATTTTGAGACGACAGAAACAAATTCGTGCACATTCTCAGTTTTTCTCTTCTCAATGGTCAGAATTTTAGCATTTTAGATAAACAAGCATACAAAAGAATAGAATATATAAAAAAAAAACAAATGCAGACTATAGAATACCTGAGAATCAGAAGAATAATATAAAGATGTGCGAATAAGAGCGCTCTTTATGGCGGTTGAATTACAATTCGCGATATCAATTCGCATTCGAATCACATAAACGATTCGACTTTTACCAACATCAAAATATTCGTTTTTATGTCCATTTTTTGAGCTTTTATTTGTCTCTCATTTGTTTATTATTATAATTATCATCATTAATAGTAAGTACAGACTACAATTAAATACATAGGTAGTTTCTATTAATTTGTTCTTCTCATCTTTATTTTTCTATTTTTTTTTGTTGTTGTTGTTGTTGTTGTTTTAAATCAAGTTTTGTTGTTTCATTTCGTCACTCTCTGCCACTATGTATAATTACCTCGATATGAGTTTAATGAATTTTATCTAATAATTTGTCGTATTTATGCGTTACTTCAATTTCACTTATTATTTAGAAAAATTATGCTTTCAATTAGTGTACGTGTGTGTGTTTTGTTTTTCATTCATTTCTATAATTAGTTTTTTTTTTCGTGTATATTTGTGTGTGTATTGTGAATTCATTTGTTTTTTTTTTTGCTTTTTGTGTTTAATTCTTTAATTTAGTTTTTTCAATGCTTTTATTTCAAGTAAGAAATATTCACATTAAATTTATTTACAAGAGTTTGTTGTATTTTATTTTTACTTTTTGTCATAGTCTCTCAAAAATATTTGCTTTGTTTTACAGTTCATAGTTCATTGTTCATAATTTTTTTATGTGATTTTATTTCTTTCTCTCTTTAGCTTTAGATGTTTTTTTGTTGTTGTTGTTGTGTGTGTCTAAATTCTCAAAATGTTGATATAAATTGTGACGGTGAATATTCAGAACTGGTGTGATTGACGTCCATTTGTCTCTCTCCATGATTTGTTCGATTGCTTGCATGCCAGAAATTAGTGTTATGAAATGGCGGGGGCGAAATCTTTGAATCATTTAATCATCGATACATTGAATACTGAAAGTCAACTATTCAAAAAGGATCTTCGATGTAGATCGATATATTCTTTTAATTTCTGTGAGTATGTTCTGTTCATATAGAATTGTGTGTCTGTGTGTGTGGGTGTTTGTGTTTTTGTGTAATTTACTCGATGTGTGATTTGATTTCTTGATTCCAAAATATGACAAATTCCGCAAAACTCGTCTGTTTCATCGAAAACATTTCGATTGTGTGTTAGTTTAATATATTGCCTCGAATGTAAAACCTCAAAGTCTGAATAAATTTTTTAGTCAAACATTTTCCTTTTTTTTTAATGCTATCAAACTTCTTGTGGCTCTTGTGTTTTTGTTTTTATCTTTTCGTTTTTTTTTTGTTTTATCACAGATTACGAATTGTTGACATTCGGAATTTCGTTAGATCTCTGGTTCGTTTTTCATTTTCAAAGATTTGTTTGTTTTTCATTCTTTAAATTTCCCTCGTTTCATTTTTCGACCAGATAACAAAGATATTATGGCCAAAAGTGTGTTGATTATAAAATGATGAAACAATATTTTATAGCAAAACAAAACAAAAAACGCTAACCAGCCGCAAAGGTCGACAATGTGTGTGTGTGTGTGTGTGTGTGTGTGTGTGTGTGTGTGTGTGTGTGTGTGTGTGTGTGTGTGTTTATGTTTGAGCCCGTTGGATTGCACCGATTTGTATTCTGCATTAAACACACACAGCGAACATTAAAAAAAAAAAAAAAACACTGAAATCGCAATCGAATTTAGTGGCCACAGAAATATTTTCCCACCCGCAGCTATCAAATTTTTGGCAGCCACATTCTATTTATCTTATTTTGTTTGTTCGTTATGTTTGAATTTCAGGCGCGCTTTTGAGGAGCACAATATCAATGCACAGAGCTTAAGACTTAATTTTTGTTTAAATGGAATTGCAATCGAAAATCAAGAACAAACTATACAAATTTCGAAAAAAAAGAGGAAGAACAAAATCATAAACGCTATTTTCTTTTTCTCATTTTCTTTTCTTTTTTTTTTTGTCTGACACAATAATATTTTGTAAATCGTATAAATTGGTTGCACGTGCCCGTAAATATATTGTTTTATTTTCAATGCTTTTTTTTTCTGCGAAATTCAAAGTGAAATTCACATTCAGAACGATTTATTTTTTTCTTCAAACATCTATTCTCTATTGCTAAATGTGTGTGTGTGTGTGTGTGTGTGTGTGATTGTGTGTTTTCATTCAGTGTATATATGTGTGGGGTGTTTTCAGCGTTTCGTGCTTTATATTCTTGCGAATCTTAAGGATTTGAAAATTGAATTTTACAAACAAAACAAAATTAATCCACCTCAAATACACTTTTTGTAATTATTTTTTCCCCCGAAAAAAAAACCACTTAGCGTTTAATTCTGTTTCTATAATATTGCCTTTTGACTTATAAAAAATAGTGACGAAAAAAAAACCCGAAATTTGATGCATTTATTGAAAATATCAATTTGATTATATTGATTATTGATTTTAAATAGTAATTTGAGCGCTGTTCAATGAACAAATGTGACGAATGTTGAAATTTTTATTCGCCAATTGAATGCACATTTTACATCTTTTTTTTTTTTAAATTATGGAAACGGCGTGCTTTTCTTTTCTCTTGAAAATTACAATTGATCAATTCTTCACATTACAACATATAAACTACTTAACAAAATTCATTACATAGCTTGATGTTTCCATTGAATCTTTAATAAGAGGATTTTCTGTTGATTCACGGATGCTGCCGTTTTCGGTAGTTTGTGTGATAATTGTTGTTTTTTTTTGTTGTTGTTGATTTTTGTTGATTTTTTATCTTGTATTATTTTTTTTGTTTTTTTTTTTTTTGTTTTGTTTTTTAAATTACTGCGTAACATGAGTGTAATGTATAATTATTTATTTTAATGACTGTTTCTTTTTAGCAAATTGTAATTCCATGTATCATTTGATCTGTTATTTACTTTGTTCTTTGAATTGAAGCATATCAGTTCTCGATTTCGATTATTTTAACTACTATTTAATAAATCGTGGTCTATTTGTTTCTGTTCATTTTGGAGACAATTGCATTTCAAAGTATTTTATTTTATTTGATTTGCTTGTTTATTTTCTCGTGTTTTTGTTGTTGTTGTTGTTCATTCTATTTAATATTAATTTGCATTTTGTTAAACTTAATTAGCTAGTTTAACAAAAAAAAAAAAAAAAAAACAAAAAAAAAAATCGTATACAAAAATCAACTGTAAAATTGTTGACTTTTCGCTTCAGAAAAAAACCACTCGAATTGGATTGTGTGTGTATTGTGTTTTGCTTGTGTGTATGTGTTTGTGTGTGTGTGTGTGTGTGAGAGAGAGAGAGTCTTGTATCAAAATTATGGATAATTATTGAACATATCCAATTCTAGTTGATTTTAAGCTGCCTTGTTGACGAATAAAACTCGTAATTTATTTGAGCATATTTATTTACATTTTTGTTAATTTTATAGCGAGCTTTTTTTTCGTGTTTTAGTTTCTCTGTTTTCCATTCTAATATTCCATTTTTCTTTTCGGTTACTCATTATAAGCGATGTGATTTTTCTTTATTTTGTGTACATTTTTCATTTGAAATCACTATTCAATATTTCTCTTGATCATCAATTTGTTCTCTATTTTGTTGTTTTTATTTTTCTGTTTGTTGACATCGAAACCAGCGAAAAAGCGAAATAAATTCTCTCATTATTTGCTATAAAAAAAAAAAATTATACGAAATAAGTGTTCAGATTGAGAAAGGGTTAAATTTATAAACAGAATCCAACGTGTATCATATCATATTTCATGGACATTTTCTATTTAGCAATAGCCATGGTGTGTTATTGTTGTTGTTGCGGCTGCTGCTGCTGTTGCTGTTGTTTCAATTGTAGCCTGGGTGTTTAAGCCCTACAATCATCATAATAAAAACACATCGGCTCCGAGAGTTGTATAGCATTTGCGAATCACTGTTGATTGATTTGTGTTGATAGTCTACAGTTGTCTGCATCACTTGGTCTGTTGCTACTGCTCAATCCCGGTGTTGTTGCTGCTTCTGGTGAATGCTGTTTCCAATATACACAAAATACACACAGTGCATTGTTCACCCGAAATTCTCAATGTCTGGTCTCATTTGTCTGTCACTTCTGAAAAATTGCCGAGAAGATAAAGGTGAAAAAGAGAAGAAAGAATATAAAAAGAAACAAGTTAGTTTACAGTTTATACGATAACAATTTCTATGAATGGAAATAGCCCATTCAGGCAATGAATGAATTGTGGCTCATGAATATGGCTCATGATTGCAATACGCGCTACCGGTTGAATACCAGCAAAAAAAAAAACAAAAACGAAAAAAAAAAACAAAAACGAAAAGAACTCTTTTAAAACATATCAACAGTGTACACATTTTTCAATAATAACAGCAATTTATAATAATTAAACGATAAGCTCAAATGGTGGAAGAGCTGAAAAATACAAAGGAAAGAGAGAATATTGTGAACGATCGGCTACAATGAGTCCAATTGGCTAACACACCAGTTTTGCATCCAATAATAATGCATTTTGAAGACACCGATGTTTAAATGTGTGTGTATGTGAGAGAGAGAGAGAGATAGAAACAACATGAGACAAACATGTACGCAATGAAAAAATCGGCGATCTACCCACGCGCCTTTATAATCATGCATACGTTACACACCATGCATTAACACACATCCCAATTTATCTCTCGCTTATTCCAAACCATAAATTATTTTACATTTTATTCGCTCCTTATTTGAATTGATAGTTTTGTTCGTCGTCGTCATCGTCGTCGTCGTCGTCGTTGTCGACGTCTCATTGAAAAGTGTTCAAAAATCAACAGCAAGTAGTGATTTTTCACAACATTTACATATTGTGTATGTCCCTTGCCGTATCATCCTATTTCTGTTGTTTTCTTTGGCCCCGTAATGTGTGAAGCGGTTAAGCCAATATCGCCGGATTCTACCCTTGATTTAATGAAATCAAACGGCATACGAAATGAACAGCGTGAAGCTCAATACCGTTGTTCATGCGTGAATACTGCATAAAAAATGGCACTCTATTGCTATTTGATCGTGTTTTTTTTTTTTTTTTGTTGAACTTAACTAAATATATACATTTACCGGTCGTTTTATTCTCTCTTTCTCGTTTGAGTTTCTTTTTTTGTTGTGCGCCTCGATTTTATGAATGAAAGATGCTGATTTCTTGGGTGCTTATCACAAACCCCAATCATTGATTTTGAGGACATACATACGTAACGCAAACCGCATACTGTCCAGAGAGAAAAGAAGAGCGAGAAAGAGACCAGTGTTAAGGCATAACACGCAACAAAACAATTTGTGAAAAATGACCGAATGAATGAAAAACCAAGAAATCTGAGCATCCAAAGACGACGACAGTGGAACATCGATAAGAAAAAAAACCGCGCACACACTCACACCAATGGAAAATGCAGAGAGTGTAAGACAGAGAGAATGTGACGATGGATGAAAGAAAGACGCGAACAAACAAACGATCGCCACAATTCTGGTCGCTAAACAAATAAACAACAGCAGCGGATGAGGTCTCTTAAACAGAGATATTATTAATAGTCTTTATCTGTAAAATTAATTTGATTTTTAAGCGGTGTCAGAAAAAAAAACACACACACCGAACGAATGAACAAACGAATGATTCGATTGAAAGAAATAAAGAACAAAAAAAAAAATCAACGACGAATGAAATTCGTATGGGATGAGATCATGTTTTTCGTTTATTTCATTTTTTTTTGTGTGGTCACCTCTCGACGAACAGAAACGCGTATTGGAAGCCATTGCATGCGTGGTATAAACCGCACGATCTTTTTTGTTGTTGTTGTAAGAATGAACGAACGAGAACACAAAACACTAATGATTTTGCTATCGGCACCTAAAACGACATTGATGGACGAGTTGAGTGAGATTTTAATCTATCATCGATTTTATACCTCGTTGTTTTTTTTTTTTTTTGTTCATCGTCGTCGCATTTGACGTTTCCTCTCATTAATTTTATTTTATGTTTTTTAACGATACGTGTCGATGCCGAGCACCGTTGCGCTACAGCAGCGAGAATATTGTCAAAAGATATCGAGTGAGAGAAGAAAAGATTCATGGTGCAAGATAAAATAACTGAACAAAAATAAATACACAGAATAGAATTAAAAAAAAAAGAAACAGACTAAACTAAGAAATAAATCGCCCCGGATTCCGATAGACCAACGGACTGTGTACAGTTGGACAGTGAGTACGAATGCGATGTGGCGCGCAACTCTTATCACTGTTATCGCTTATGGTTGATCGTTTTCAAGATTGAACGAAAGCAAACGAAAAATAACAACAACAACAACAACAAAAACACAAGAAGGAGCTGATACTTTTTATTCAAAGTCGTTTTTAAATCGATGAATGAACTTGTTCGAAGCGATAGTTTTGAACTGTGTCTACATTGATATTCAAATGATATGTGCGTGTGAGTGTGTGTGTGTGTTTATGTGTGCATATCATACACCTGTTTTTATCTCAATCATTTCACAGTTTGTGCCAACGCAAATCTACTACAATTTAATCCCACACCATGATATCAGCGCACCCGGAGTGTACACTAAAACACTTTCGTTCTTTTCTACCTCAGATTCCATCCGTACATTCTAATCGAAATGCCCAATAATATAAAAAAATGCATCCTGATAAATTTACCCATTTTGATTTTTTCAACTTTTATTATTTCACACCGCAAATGTCACAGCCCAACAACAGATAATATAAAAGATCCTCGCTTTGTTTCAAATCGATATATAATTTGGAGAATTTAAGGTGTGGTTCACACATTTATGTGAGAAAATATCTCAAGAGACGCGAGTCAAGCACCAAGCACGAATTTAACACACAAGAAAATACAAACACCAAAGAAACAACACAGAAAACCAAAACTCAAAGCGAATAAATACGGGCTCAATGAAAGTTGACTAATATTTGAGTGCCTATTAAATGTATCGTATGTAAATGGAGATTGAAATGAGCCGACCGCCGTTGCATCGCAAAACAGCATTTAAACGCAAAATCAAGACATAGAGAGAGAGAGAGAGAGAGAGAGAGAGAGAGAGAGGGAGAGAAAGAGTGAATAAAAATGGAAAACAAGGATTCACATTGCAAGCAAGGCATAAATCTGGCCATATCAAGTGTAGAAAATGAACGTCTTAAAAAACCACAAACATTAAACGAATCCGAAAAGTGTACATCCTTCTGAGCAACGGACAGCAACATTTTTAAAGCCACGCTCCTTGTAATCGAATCAATGAATCTGGAAAGTGAATGGAGTCACCGATGCAAAGGCCAAAGGAATGAAAAGAGAATACCGAAGACCAGAGAGAGAGAGAGAGAGAGTGAACGAGAGATCAAACAGAAAAGCTGAATATAAAAATCAACTTTGCTAACCTTTGGGTAATGAAGCGAATTAAGGCTTTTTTTTATATTTATTTATTTTATCTTTTCATTTATTTTCATTTTTTTTTTCGTTAACATATCACTGTTGGCCTCTATTGCCATCTCATTCCAACTCATTTCTCACTCTTTTGGCATGTTTGTATGTATTCTTTTCTCTCAATGAATAAAACAAATGACATAGAAAGCATCGCCTTATTATTTAAATTAGTCGAAAAACTGTCAACAATCTATTTTATAAATTTTCTAAATAAATTGATGTTGAACAAAGAGAAAAGGCGAAGGAAGGCGCAAAACAACAACAACAACAACAACAACAACAACGAAATCAATGACGAACACAAACCGACACACCAACAAAAAAAGGAAACATACCACACTCGTGAACTGAAAATCGAGTTGAGGATCCCATAAACGATGTCAAACGGAGGAGAGAAAAAAAAACGTTAAAAAATTCTTTCTTCGTTTCATTCTCGATTTGTGTGTGTGCGTTTTTTTTTATCTAGCTCTGATATGCATTTTGATCAACGGTCTTATGCTTTACTTTTGGTCATTTGAACCGTGTGCGCACATTTCATTCGGTGTGGCTTTTTATTGCTACAGATCGAAGATTTGTTCAATGATGAAGTGTCTTGCATACCATACAACATAATAAATCTATCAATTTGATACTGTTTCGGTTTCGGACGTGTTTGTTGTATTTCTTTTTATTATTCACTGTTCACTCATTCGTTCACTCGTTCCGTCGAAGATGTTCGGTCTCTAGTTGTCTGGTGTTTCTCTTTTGTCTCAACGTTAATTTTCGCCCCACTTCAATGTTAAAAGTGCTTAATAAACTATGCCGTTTCCGGTATTGAACCATAAGATTTATTTTCAATTTGAACCATTTATGCAAATGCCATGTGATTAATTTAAATGGACCTTGGAATTTAGCTTTGATACTTGGTTTTTGAAAAATCCATTAAATTTAGTTTTTTTTTTTTTAGGGGAGGGGGCGGTTCACACCCCAAAAAAGGTCAAAAAAGTGTAACAACAATCCGCAAATTCACAACGCTAATGAACCTTTTAATTGAATCATAGCGGCCCAGGCGGTTCTGTTTCTTTTTGTTTCTGTTTTTTTTTCTGTTTCAAATTTAACGGTAAAATAATTTCTAATTAGCAATAGAATGAACAAACCTTCATGAATATGATGTCGGCTGTGGATTTCGATTGACTTCATGGAAAACAAATTTCAATTAAATAATTTGTCATATTTTTTTGTGTATGTGTGTCTGTTTTTGTGTTTGTGGGTGTGTGAAATTTTCGAACTGCAACTTTAGACTGGCGTAACAAACCCGTTGTTCATTTGACCACTAAAAGATATCAGAGTGTTAATTTGCAATAAATTCAATAGCCAAAATGCAAAAATTGCTTGCGTACCTTTTGTAAAATGGTTTGAATGCAGCACTGTCTTGGTATCCATTGTTATTGACATTTTGATTATTGTTGACGGTGTCATTCCAGTGTGTCACATTGCCTGCAAAATTGTACGGGGGGGTTTCGAGTGAGCAAAATGTTGTGGATCATTGAACCAATTGATTTTCAATTAAAAATTTCAATTTACTCTTCAGATTCGGTGGCGTTTGTGGTGGTGTTAATGCAATTTGTCGCAGTGATGTCAAATCATTTTGATTTCTAAGGGACGTCAAACTGATTTGGCTTCCAAAATCGGTTTGGGCTTCTTGAAACCCCATCGACTGCTGCTGTTGCTGTGGTGTAGTCAGGTTTTGGATATTTGAATTGCTGCTGGTCGAGTTGGTGTTCTTGTTGGAATTGCTGTGTATAATTACGAAAAACAAAGAAAAATCAGAGAGGCGAACGATGAGGATGGACAATTTGCCTCAGTTAACCGTGATCCATTCGGATTGCGTATACGCAACTTAACAGAAAATTACGCCAAAATAAAAATGACAAACACGCATACCTGAGCGTAGGATGCTGCATTTGATGCGGCGTATTTGTATTGTTCGTATTGTGAGGTATTGTATTGTTCGTATTGTAGGTTAGAAACCCCGTGTACCGAGAGTAGGGATTGTTGGTATAATTTCCGGTCATTGCTTGCGGATTCGAAGCTTGGTGCTGTTGAGTATTGTGCAGATGACTGGTATTCTGGATGGTATTCGAACCGCTCACTAATTTTCAATTTGTGTGTGTGTGTGTTTTTGTGTGTTTTGGTTGGCAGAAATGATAAATTGCATTCAATAAATTAGTTAAAATCGACTCAATCCAACAATTGAACAAAATAAAATGTGTTTCTATGTACAAAATTGTGTGAAATTATTCGGAACAAGTTTCAAATAAAAAAAAAAGTGATGAGAAGGGGAGAATAAAGGAAAACTAAGTGAAATCTAATTCGATGAAATGTTTAACCTTGAAGTGCGGAATTGCCGATTGGATTTGTCGGTGAGTTGCCCATCATCATTGAACTGAGATCGCCACTTTGATGCGAATGTGGATTGTGCGAACTGTGGGGATGCGTATGTGAATGATGGTATGGATTTGTCATCCAAGCGCCGTGTTGTGATTGTACTATTGGAGGTGGGGTCTTGCAAGCGGCTGTGTCTGCTAAGCTCCATATTTTCGGCTTCGATGCTGGAAGAGGGATGCCACAGTCGCTGCTTGTTTGGTTTTTTGAACCAGGTACCATTTCTTCTTTGATTCCACCGCTGGCTGTAAACGTTCAATACACCAACATCAACATCAACATCAACACCAACACCAACACCAACAACGAAAACCGATTGAATAAAAAGAAATGAATCAATTGACTTGCACCGCACAACAGCTAACGATTATTTGGACAATTCAAATTGAAAAGAGTTGATCAACACTTACCGCTCCATGCGCTCAACATGGCATGATGATGGTGATAAGGCGGATGTTGTAAATGATGTTGACCTGTAAATGTATTAAAAAGCCCACAATCAAATTCGATTGCTTTAAAAGAAAAATAATTAGCCACCTCTTCGACGGGAAAAGAGGATTAAGGAGATTTAAACAGATGTATTGTCTCAATGCGTATCGAGATTACGGTTTACATTGTTTTACCTCGGTGATAATTCCCCGATTGCATTGCACCTGGGTGGTTAATCATTTGATCACCTTTACGCTCATCGTCCGTGATATCATCATCGTCATCATCCTTACAGTGTTCAGACTTCACACGATGCATATCTAATGTAAATAAATTGATTGAACCAATGTCAATACTTTTTCTCAATTCAATAAACAAAACAACAACAAAAATTAAAAAAAAAAAAAAAAAATCAAATGATTTTGGTTGCTTTGTGTGTTGTTAAATAAATGTTTGCACAAATCAAGGAACACCAATTATTCAATGGCATTTCAAATTGACGGATACATTTTGAAGTAATATCAATTTTGTATTTGCGTAACAATTGCACAAATAATAATTGATATAGAAACGGGTAAAATGTGGCGCAACTCTTGTTCTCTTTCTCTCTTTTTCAACCAATTTGATCCATAAACCTAATAAAATTATTGACCCATAATAAACTTATTTAGCAATTCGACTCGGTGAATTAAATAAAGACACACAGAGACATATGAATGTGATGGTACACGCCAAGTGGGCTAAATCGCACAGCTTCATTTTAACACCCTCAACACTCGACATCGCTTCTCATTCTACTGCTCGCACTCTCATTCTCATGGTGCGATTTCGCACCGACATTGAAAATCGTTTTGCAACAAAGTGAAATCATAGTAAAACATAATCCCCTTTTACAGTGAACAACGCGTTTATATATACGTATAAATATATGGGTTCGTGTCATTCAAATGAACATCGTCGAAATGGGTGAACGTGGGAGAGAGAGCGATAGAGAGAGAGAGAGAGAGAGAGAGAGAGAGAGAGCACAAGAGAGGGTGGAAAAGACACAGAGAAAGAACCGAACTGAAAGTGAGTCGTTCGTTGTATGCATTGAACAGATTCTATGTGGCATTACCCTTGGTTTATTTTACCAAGCACATTTCAATCATAATCAATTCAATCCATGTGTGTATTATACGACGTCGATGAGGAAGATACGGATAATATGTGCAATGCACACACACACAGCTATCCATTTACCCCGAACGTATGAGTATGGTATTTATGCTGTAATAAAAAATTTATTTTCTGATTGACTGAATGAAAACCTAATGAATAGACTTTGACTGCTGTCGATGCCATTGCCATTGCCATTGCCACTGTCACAGCCACTGCTTGTGGCTGTTACCATTTTACAACGCTACGAAGTCTCTGGGAAACGGAGTGTGTCTCCCTCACTGTTAACCATATCACTCTTTCTCTTTAAGTAACTAAAAAGGCCCGCGTGATCATATCCATTATCCGATTAAGTAAAGTGAATATGCCACTTGTTTGTATAATAACACGCATACAACACTTAGTTCCTTCGGTGGCGGTGGTGTGTTTTTTTTCACTTCGATTTTCCTCATCGCTGTTTGCCTTTTTACACCGAGGAGAAAACGGGAAATACCCTCCTGCAGGCAAAAGCGAGCCAAATAAGAAAACAGTCGTATTCGGCTATTGATGCACGAGTGTATAATGTGCGAATTGTGAGCATTATATGCGGCGGCAACAATCTCTCACTTACTGCTCTATACCCTTCTCTCATTTCTTTTGACTGTGTGTGAGCGCGAGCGCTTCTTTTTTTTTCGTTCTTTCTTTCTTTGGTTTTTTGTTATTCTCAATTCGCTCCCTTCGTTTTTGGCAGCATGTGGAAGCAAGCCCAGTAACGTAATGGCCTGAGCCACGTCAAATGCAATGGCACAACGATTTCGGTTTTGGATTGAGTGATACGCAAAAGTGCGCCTCGAAATACACCAGATACACACAAAATGAATTGACGATGATATTTATAGCCTGTGAAGAAAAATCTGGACTTCCCCAAGCGTTTTAACCTCAACAATTTTCTACTCTATTTCAAACAGACGAACCCTATCATTAAATAACATTTTGAGAGCGCGCGTACGCTATTAATCGGCTCCGACACACATGAAATATTTATATCTGTATTTTGTATACAGTTTATTTATAATGAAATTCTCACTTTGAGATAATAGCACATTATTATATTATCGATGTGCATGGGTGACGGTTGAATTGTGAAAATGCAGTGATAAAATTGAGGAGGATAGCATCGGTCTCAGCATGGCTCAGTGTTTGAATGTGTGTGTGTGTATTGAGTGTTGTGTGTTAGTCAGAACAGCCGAGATGAAGAGAGAGAGAGAGAGTTTGACGACAGTGGTGGCGATGGGTGGGTGACTCGGCTACACAACAACCCAACTTGATACTTCTTCAATCTGGCTTTTGCCCATACAAACATACACAGGATGTGAACTGTGGCTTCGCCTTTTTATTATTTGAACACTGTTCTATGAGAGGCAAAAAGGCCGGGTTCATTATTTGTTCGAAGATGAATTACTTCCCGAAAAAGTAGTTGTGCTTTGGCATTGTTCTCCCGGCTAGTGATTTTTGCCATTCTACTGCCAACAACTTAAATGCAACTCCACAGCCGAATCGAAATCGGAAATTTTCCATTTCTTTTTAGCATTCTTGCACGTTGTTATTTCTCGTATCGAGAAACCGAACGGGAGCAATGGTTCAACTCAATGCGGAATAGTAGCCATTATAGTTACGGAATAAAAGATGCATATCCTCAAAACGCACCGCACGACACATTCATCCACGGTTCAGTCGGTCGGTCGCTCGGTCGGTGCGATAAATGAAGGGGGTTCGCATCAAACATAACATTTTGCCTCGTTTAGCGGATTGTTTTTACTTTCGATTTGTTAAGCACAACAAACAATTAAACTGAAAATAAATCAATAGCTTTGAGGGGTTATTAATAAATCATTTGGCTAATGTGCGTATGGGTATGATTTGCACTTGAAAAATGAACAGTACTCAGTCTCTCATTGTTATGTGCTCACTTTAATGTTTCATCGTTCACACTGTCTGCCCCAAAGTCATCTCGAAACTGTCATTCACGTTTGCTAGATGCCAAAGTGCTAGTCGAATATAAATAACTGTCGATTGATTAATTCAAGATGAATTTTCATTCAAAACAGATTTTTGTTTTTTTTTCTGTTTCCAGAGAAATGAATTGATAAATTGAATGCGACACATTCTATATTCATTTCTCTCCTCATCTGCTATGCTGTTGTTGTCGTCCGCCCCCCATCAAATGTGTGAATATGTGTTGTTCGGTGCACTTTGCTTTATGTTTCAATGAAGGTAATATAATTTTTTACGGATGTGCACTATTACGACATTCGTTCAGGCATTCCTGTGTCTGTGCCGCAATTTTTTGCTCTTGACACACAAATAAAGCACATTTACGTGTAGATGATAAAGCGATTCGGAAAACGGAAAAAGCAGTGGAAAAAAATGGTTGCATGTTTTGAATACGTCGGAGTCGAGAGGTTGAGAAAGGTTGTGTGCGTGAGAGAGAGAGAGAGAGAGAGAGAGAGAGAGAGAGAGAGAGAGAGAGAGAGAGAGAGAAAATGTGAAAGAGAGAAGGGGATTCTAGTTTTTTTTTTATTCTGTTGTGCAAAGCAATTTTACAGTTTCATGATATGAAAAACACCATTTTTCTTCACGTCAATACATCTACTGTGCTCTCGACACATGTGTGTCTAAATAACATTTGTCATGTGCCCATACGTTTGGATTTTGCACTTGGGCAAAAAAAAGAAGGAAAATCGAAGAATGCAGAAAATGAGAGAAAAAAAAAAGAATATATAGTTGAAATGAATGAATGGGAAAACCTTCCTATTTATTCTTTGCTCGAACAATTTTGCGTTCGTTTGTGATAGGCATACAAAAGTAAATCAAGTGTGATCGCACATTAGGCGCGTGTCGTCAGGCTCCATTCTTTCTCCGTGCTCACTCTCTTTCTCACTTGGCTCGGTTCGGCTCGGTTTTGGCTCGGCTCTCTGGGCTTACTGAATCAGTAGAATACAATGCCATTTCACACATTTTTAACTTAATGCCTTTTTACTTTATCAACGAAAATTGAATGATTCTCTTTATATGCGCTCCCGTGAGATATGATTATATCTTTGGCACTGTAACAAAAGCAGGAAAATGGCGACAAAAAAAATGTGCTTCTCGTTCGTTTTTTTTCTCTCTCTCTTCATTTTGCTGCTCATGTGGGTTTGTTAGATTGCTAGGAACAGAATACAAAAAAAGCGTTTTTTTTTTCCTCATTTATAAATACATATTTTCGAAGGAAGCGTTGGTATTATCCATGGCAAACACATTTACGAAGTGTTACAAGTGTACTCAAATTATCATTGAAATGCGATAGCAGCATTGGCATCAGCATACACAACGCACATTCGTATATTTGACGCACAAGAGAGAGAGAGAGAGAGTAGAGAGCAAGTGTGTGTGCGAGAGAAGGAAAGGAAATAAGCTCAACTTCAAAAATACAATTCAGTGGAATCGAACAAATTATCGTACAAGAAGATAAATAGACGGCGAACAAATATTGATCAATGCATCGCTGCCACAAAATAAATAAGTCTGACATCGGAAAGATAATCCAGCGTTGGAACAATAAATCGTCATGCGGTAAATGATGCCGCACATTTGCTCGTTCTCTCGTCCATTCAATATTCTATATGTTGCGTGCATGTTTATATACATATATATATATAAATGTATATTTTCGGGGCATTTGCTATGAATCGAGCAAAGCAAACTCACCGAAGTATTTCGATATTAATTACATGTTTGAATGGATGGAATGAAATAAATGCACCTATCGAAAACAATCAGATAAATTCAATCATAATGCAGTGTTCATGGTCAAAAGAGGTTCGATATTTTAATGTGGTCGATTGTTGACGATGATATCAATGGTGTTGGTCCACACATGATATCCACAGCTTTTTCTTGCTGCTGTTGCTGCTGGCAAACGCAATTCAGCTGAACACTGATCCAGTGTTCAGTGTTTAGCTTTCAATGTATTGTCCCGTGAACACATGTAAGCTTATGCCACACTGTGACCGATGTATGTTTGTTGTGTGAGTATATCATTCTTACCTTTGTGATCGCGGCTCTTATCTATGTCGGAATCCTCTTTATCTTTTTCTTCATCAGATACCATTGCATCATCGTCATCATCGGTCCTAAAGATAAAAAAAAAAAAAAAGATTTTAAAAACAAATTAAAATTAATCATAAGTTAATCTATAGATTTTGGTTTGCCATATGAAATATATTGTGTCAATGCATTTCAAATGGTGATATTTTTCTCAAATAAATATTCAATTGAAATAGTGTGCTAATGGGAGCATCCCATTAAAAGAAATTATAAAACCTTATAATGAACAGTGTAATTTCTTTCATTAGAAATTTAAAACCAAAAATAATCAAAAATTTACTTGTTTTTCGGTTCCCATGTCATTTTATTCTCCTTTTTTAATCGTCGTCGGGCATTTGCAAACCAGGTTGACACTTGAGTTAGTGTCATTTTTGTGATGATTGCTAGCATTATCTTTTCACCTTTCGTTGGATACGGATTCTTTTTATGCTCATTCAACCACGCTTTTAGTGTTGCCGTTGATTCGCGTGTCGCATTTTTTCGGCGAGCGGCCAAATCATATCCAGCACCATATCTGCAACAAAATTAACATCGAATATAAATAATAAAACATTAAATTTTTGTTTTTAATGCAAAACTATTACAAATAATAATGTTATTATTTAATTATCATGTACATTATTCGTCATTTATACACACTATTCTCATGAACATGTTCATCTCAATATTGGATTGATTGAATTTTCCGCATTTTATTTTTCAATCAATAAAATGAACAAGTAGCCACAACTGATGGGACCTTAAATAAAACTCCAGGGGTTGTTGTATGTGTGCATATGTGTGTGTCTGTTCGAATCGAAAAATTAACTAAATTTATTATCGTTCCGAATATAAATAAATCGAATCAATTTCAATGAATAACGCATGTAGTTGGATGAACGTGTGTTGTTGTCGCTGGCACAAAATACTTTGCGATAAAATAATAATGATAATAATAAAAATAAAAGCTCGGTTCGATCGACACCGTGAGCAGAGAGAAAAGAGGATACATTAGCGGCTGTGGTAGCAGCGGTGGTGGCGATATATATTTTTTTTTCGTGCTAAATAATGCTCATTTAACCTGATGTGTTCAATTGATATGACAATGTCATGCAAATCAATGTGAATGCATGTTCTTTTTTGGTCGGAGAAAATCGGCCCATTTCAGCGAAGCCAATATTTGTTGTTGTTGTTGTTGTTGTTTTTTTGTTTTCTCTCAAACATTTTTCGCTTTCGATACAAATGTCATGATGCCGAACATTTTCATTGATTGATGCGAGAATTTCGTCAATTGCATTCCGATGTTCGTCATGTCTATTAATCACGTTGTCTGTGTTGAAAAAGCGCACTGATAGAGCGAGGAGGCGAATGAGAGAATGAGAAGGGGAGGGCAAAAGAGAAAATAAAATAATTCGAAACAATAAACGTAGAGCCAATTTTCGAATAAATTTTCGACTAAAATACGTGCCGCTCTTTTTTTCGGGAGGCCTGTGTTGTTGATTCGATGGCACAAACAAGATTGTCTACGGATTAAATTTTGTGGAATGAATAAATAAAAATGCTACGATTGATTGATCTGCATTGTTATGTGTCAAACATGAATGTGAAAATAAATTTATTTCCAAACGAAATTCGCAGTACAAATTATCATCATTTCAAATGCTGAACCATCTGCAGTCTAGTTCTTTTATCATTGTCAAATATACATATTCAAACCGTATAATATTGAAATATTTTTAACCATTTTATTCTTAAATAATAATGATTATATCAAATAAATTTACCACTCAATTTTGGTTTTGTGCGACTTTAAGAGTTTTTTAAGCGCAAAAAAGACTTTTCAGCCCACTTTTTGGCCATACCAACATCGTGTTGCCAATTTACCACAAAAACCTTATACATTTTTGTTTTTATTAAAGCTTACTGCACCACAAAGAACGATGTAATAATTTAAAATTGAAAAGGTAGAAAACCACTTCATAAATCCAGCATTTGGTTTTTTTTCTTGTGGCTTGAAAAATTTTAAATCTACCGTAAACTATTGGTTTAAACATCAGAATAACTTTTGATAACCAGCTCCCCCGTCCCCCTCCCTAAAAAAAGTAAATCAGGCATACTAAAGAACATTGGTTTGATGTCAAACTATGTTGTGATATCATTCATTGGCATTGATGGTGGCGACGGTGACGGCGGTAATAACAATAGCACAGAAAATGTATGCCAAAAATGATTGAATCGTCTGAATGATATTCGTTTCACTTTGTCCTTTTCTATAGCATTATCAAAACATTTGCCCAAATTAATGCTTGTGGTCTACGGTTTTAGTATTATATGTTACATATGATTGTTATTCCACCGAATCTATTGGCAACTATCTTTTTTCTAGACAGACACAAAACCAACTATCTATGTAAAACACAATCTGAAATTATTTTGTTTGCCGCAAAACATCCGAAAAAGTTTCTGCTATGAAAGTTTCGGTCATGTGGACCTAGAGAGAGGGGGGGGGGATAGCAAAAGCGCCTACACCCCCGCATTCAACGTTGAATTTTGAATGAAACCATTACACTACGTTCTATACTATATGCAAACAATTTGCCAATCTCGTTTGAACCAAGTGATTCATAAGATGGAACCGATGAAAATATGGTCGTCTTTATTTATGGAGCGCGACGCCTTGCAGTTGAACATGGGGAACATTCATGCAATGCTGTTGCCTCATTTACCCATTGTCTGTCTCGCATCGGTTTTGGAAAAATATGAATTAATTTGGTTTTAGTGTGCACCAGCTCTAAAACCCGGAGAATTTATAATTTGGTAGTGAAGCCACGATCAACCCAAATGTGTATAAGACATTATGATGATGTGGTAGAAAACATTTTAATTAAACCAGACACATGTTTTTTCCCTAACAACAGTGCCATCAAGCACACACACACACACACTGGCGTGCATACATAGACAGGCAGCAAAAGGGATAGAATACTGTAAAAAAAGCACGAATGGTGTAAAAGTCAGGCATTCCTAAATAATTCGATATCCATAGTTGGATGCGTTATAGCGTTTATACTGTAGTGTGGTGCACAATGTTGGCTCCAAGTAGTTTTTAGGGTCAATTAAGGATTCTTAATTTGAGTTCAAATTGTGCATCACAACGGTGTGCTGTAATGCATTCAAATATTAATATGGATGATGTTTAGGAATGCCTGATGTATGATGGCAAAACTATGGAAGAGACGGATTGAAAGTGTGAGAATAAAACCATTCCGTTTAAGGGCATTCGGTTCAGTCATTTACCAATTTAAGTGAAAAATATTTAAATTGCATAAAAGGGTTTTTTGATTAATAATTTTTGCATAATTTCCATACAAAATTGAGCGCGCTTCACAGAACCAATTTTGAGTTGCTTCGCGGCACAATTTTGCAACGAGCTTTTTTGTTGGGGGGGAAAAGATTTTTGAAATAAATTACAAATGATTGAAATCAACATGTGTACCAATGGCATATAATTTTATTGTGCTGCTTTTAATTTATTTAATTGATTCATAAGTGCCACATAATGATAAAGTGTGTTCGACGAGTAAAATATTTTCGAAATGTTATGTCTTAAGTGTTGTATTCAAATTTTGCCAAAATCGAGCCAAAAATGGTCGAAAATGTGGTTGTTCCATTGATTTTATCTGGAAATTTCTCAGTCATTGAATCGATTTGAAGCTGAAATGAGCCGAGATAAGCTTGGTGGTGGTGCGTCATCATTTATTTACCATTGTGCCAAAAATTTGCATGTGTTTTGTGTTGTTTATGTACTTGTACATTCGAGTACTCGTTGCTCTCTCTCTCTCTCTCTGTACCCGGCCACTTTTGTAGGTTAGTCACATCGAATTGTGCAAAGCGATTCTTGCAATCATGTTGTCAATTTTATAATTACATGCTTCAATACTTTATGAATCGTATGCATTGCACTGTTGAAATCCCTGTGCATACCGAGCTGCTGGTGCGTGTATGCGTGCATTTTGCAAATGCCGTTGTAAATGGTCGTCAATAGCTTTTGCATGATGAAATTCCCCATTTGATAGAAAATAAAATCGGGTAATCACGCCAAATCGGTTGTTTCTCTGCACATACCCAAGTGCAAGCAACTGAGTTGAATGGATTCAAATCGGCTTTAAACACACAGACACACACACACACACACACACACACACACACAACACATACAAACAAACTCCAATTGAATCCCAATTTCAAATATGTATAACATTTCCAGCTCTCCACACTCTTTCAAGTGCGAAAATGTGCTGCTATGTGGCAGTTGTTTGTGTGCAAAAAGATCTGTTTTATGCTTTTAGTTTAACTACATAATTCACGCCAGTATCTGGCTCCTATTCTCGATTTTCTTTTGTCATATAAACTCTGTCACACACATACACACACACACACGCTCGCTCGCTCGCTCACAATTCGTGGGCTGGTGTAAATAGTTTCCTGCACATAAACCAATATAAAATAGCAATGAGACTCGACGACACACACTATGTGTATTTACTGTATGCCCACATTTATATTTAAATGTTCTCTCGTCGCTTTTATTCGTTTGTTTTTTGTTGAAATCAAAATATCGAGTAATGCAACAAAAATGTCCCGTGGCAAATACGCGCCATATTCATTTAGCGGTACGATTCAATATAAAATTTAAGCGTTTTGAAAAATTTGCGACGTGTTTTATTTGTGTGTGTGTGTGTATTGTGTACTCGAGTCTATAATATCTCTATCGCAGTCATTTGCAATGCCACTGTAAATTCTGTCTTCGTTACTCTTGTCACCATCCGCCATAGGTAACCGTACACCAGGACCATAAGAATGTAGATGAATAGCACCGAGGCAACGGGGTTGGTGCACAACCACAACCATCGGTGACAACTCTCTCTCGCTCTGGCTCTTCCCCAAAACGTACTTTGCTGCTGCCAACTACATAAGCAAATATGTAAAAATGGCAAATATTTCACAATGTTTATCCATGTTTTTGTGTAAAATTTACAAGCACCAAACATGGTGTAAAAGTCTCATATCGCTTCGCTTCCATCGCATACAATGACGATGAAAATTATGTAATGTTTATGGTAACACAGTTAATGTTGAGTATTTGAATTAAAATTGTCGTGTTTCCTTGCCACGACTTGTGCCTCAAGTGTGCGCTCTCTTTGTGTGCGTACTCAATTGGGCTGTGTGCGGCACCGTCTATGTATTGCTATGCTGCTGTTATTGCTTTATGTGACTGTTTCTATAAAATGCTTCTGTGCTGTTTCTTTTTTTTTAATATTTGTACTACTCAACCGAATCGAATTCGTGTTGCAATCATGTATGTTCGAAATACTTTGATTATCCAAAATCAAATTCACTTGGCATTTGTCGAATCGGTGAAAACGTGTGCGTAACGAAAATTTCGTGACAAAATTGAAAATGGCATATAATGAGAGTATTTGAGAATGGAAAGTGGAACGGAAGGGGGGGGGGGTGAGGTAGCTGCTGGGCATGTATTTGTGTGGTTCGTGTTTGGGAGCAGGAAGCTGTTCTTTCTTGAATCAGGTCGGTTGCCGGTAAGACACTCACAAATTCAATAATTACTTGCGCGATGGGAATATAATGACGGCTTTTGTTTCTTTGATTTTTAAATGATATATCAATATATTCCATCAAAACCGGATGGATCACTACTCTTCTGGGCACACCGCATATACATACACAAACGCATGCTCGTTTTCCATTGGAAAAAAACCACTTCAAATTCGAACAACAACCATAGATTCAAAACATTAGCAGAACGGATCACAGGAGCTATTAAGCATATAGCTTTATGTTTGACTGTCGGTTTTTCCGTATGTTTAGCCATAAAACGTGGAAATAAATTCAAAAAGGCATTTTATGATAGCTAGAAAGCTGCTTTTACCGGCGCATAATTTTTCTAGCCGAAGCTTTGATAAAAATGTTGAATACAATACACGTTTGATCTTTGCACATTTATATCATAGTCTTTCGTTGTTCAAATTGTGTTTTTTTTTGTATGTGTGTTCGCTCTCGTTCTCTCGTGAATCTGGTCGTTTTTCTTGCTTTGCTGGTCGTTTGCTCTCTTTCACTCTCCCGGCCAAATGATGTATAAGCAATTTACATGTTTGATGTTTAACGTGAGCGCAATTTATTTACTCGGCCCAAAGTACAAGCGAGAATGTGACGGGATTTTATTTAATATACTTGAGCATAGCTGTTAAAATGTTTCTCTCACTCTCCTCTGGGTAGACAAATTTCATATATAGATAACAACAACAACAACAACAACAAAACACATGCTCTATCTCTCCCATACACATTCGCTGTTTTGCCTCTCTTTTGTCTCATTCCACTTGGCCTCTCTGTGCTATGCCAATGACTACACTCTGTGGCTTCGAAATAGCAGAAAACGCCAGATAATGATATGGCAACAAAATGGCGACTATAAAATATCGATCGGCCGAACATAGTGATAGATTTATTTTTCTATATATTCATGAGACTACATGGAATGTGTATACTCAACACATCACACACACACACACACACACAAGCGCACATGTATTCACAAACACACAGATATGCTTTGGATTTTCCGTTCCGTTTGTCGGTGTTGTGCACATGTTCTGAACTGCAGTGGATTGAAAATGCCGCTTAAAAGCAGTGGCTGTTAACACCATACACACACACACACACACATAAAAGTGAAAAAGAGACCAGAGATGAGCCACAGCCAGAGCGCGAGCAAGATATATCGATAATGGTATAGATAGAGAGGAAGAATAGGGATAAAGAGCATCGTATCGCATCGCATTGTGTGTGTGTGAATGTATTTACCAGCATCATCGCAATGCCATGCACCATTGTTTCATTCAAGTTCGAGATTTTGGCATTACATATTCGCGCACACACCGTAAATGGACCAAATTTGCAAAATACTAGCACATACGAAATGCCAATATTTACGAATGTAACATGTGAACATGTGAACATGTTAATGCAACGCACATAGTTTTGAGTGCATCAGTATCCGTCTATATACCAAATGGACATAGCAAAAGAGGAAAAACAAGACAACAACAACAAAAATGCTGCGAATTTTTGCGCTTATGTTATGTTGTTGTTGTTGTTGTTGTTGTTGTTGTTGTTGTTGTTGTCGTTTTCATTGGCAGACACATTTTTTTTTTTTTTTTTTGTATTTTTAAATAAAAATTTCCGTGGAATTATTTTCTGTTTTCAATCGCAAACATTGAGACATCAGCTAAAATTCTTTTGTAATCGATTGATTCAAGTGGCGATTATCATTTTATCAATATGTGATGTATATAAATACGTATAAAATATAAATATAAAAGAGAAACGTTTTGGGAAGTGCTTGCTGCGGTAACGATAAATAATAAAATAATGATGTTATTGGTCGGAACTTTTGGTTTTATTGCACAAACACGTATTTACACTGCTTTGACACGTAGCAAAAATAACACGATACAATTATACCACCATTAACAGCCAATTGAACAGCAATTAAAAATTATATATTTTTTTTCCCTCAAATATATCATGTTTGTTAAATTATTGCATGAATTTTGTAGCAAGCATAATGGTGTAGAAACTAATGTGGAAGAAAGAAAAAAACACAATGGCAAATAACAACGAACGAACAAAAATAACAAAAAAATCAGCAAACGGCAAATAACAAACGGCAAATAACAAATTTTCGAGATTGATTAAGTTGTATGTGCAATAAGCGAACAATCCAACAAAATGGGTCTTGTTTGGTACGCTCTATATTTAAATCAAATAAAACTCTGAAAATGCCATTGTGTTCGGATTATAGATGAGTGCTGAAATAATGTAACTACAAGCTGCCATGCAGGAAGCAATATGTTCCGTCAACAAATTTACAGAGTGAAATGAAGAGAGAAAGAGCGAGAAATAAATAAGTAGAACGAAACGAACAGCAACAACAACAACAAAATGTGAACGACAGTGTTGATTTTCTCATCCCATCATGCGATTTGTAGAAACAAATCGAAATAATTTTTGGGAAATGGCACTCAGTGCCGAGAGCTGCCGATAGAAAGAGAGAGAGAGAGAGAGAGAGAGAGAGAGAGAGAGAGAGAGAGAGAGAGAGAAAGGCGGAGAGAGAATGAACGACGATAATTCCAATTGAATAATGTGGCGGGTTTGCTTGACGCGTTTGATACTGTTCACGTAGAAAATCTGCGTTAAAACAACACCACCGAAGCTGCCGTTTTTTATTCCTGAACTTGCTCCTTGCCTGTAACGTTGCCGTCGCCGTTATTGTTACTGTTCGAAGAAAACTTGAAAAAATGTGAAATTCATCAACTCAACCTTCCTCTCACTTCATATAATTCGCATTTCATTTCATTTCCAAAGGTGATTTATACGAAATAAAACATCGTCAATGGTTTTATTTCGACATAATACACGCACAATGCTAAATTCACAGAGGAAAAAAAAAACCACTCCCGATAAGAAACGATGTGAAGAATTGTTGTTAGTATATATGGCATTGGCATGCTTACACGCACTCTATTTTTATTCCATGTATCTTTTTCGGTATAATTCTGTGTTCTTTTTTTTCGTCTTTATCGGCGCTTTTTACGTCTCACTTTCCATGTCGCAATACACAACGGTAACACACACACACACACACACACACACACACACACACACACACACACACACACACACACACACACACACACACACACACATGCTCACATTGTGCAGGAGAGAAATTGAGCAATTGGTGGAAAGAAAAATGAACGGAAAATTGGAACGATGTGAATGGTGGGTGAAAGAGGGATGTGGGGGATGAGAGCAAGTGGAAAACTTTGCAATGTACGAAATAAACCGAACGAATAAATGTATTTGATTACATTTTATTTTTATTGCGTTCGGTTTCATTTTTGGTCGTCTCTCTTTCACTTTTCCTTTCTCTGGTTCATCGGGGTTTTTTTTTTCTTTGGTATGTGTGTGTCGTCTCTGTCTCTCGGCTTCGCTCTCATCCTTTTACTTTTCACAACAATCTTTGGTAAAAAGTTGTACCGCTTGCAGGTTCGCAACTACCGAATTGAATGGTAATTTCGGCCCAAAGGGAGCTCAACATGCTGCAGCATATGTGTTCGTTTGATTTTGGCTCGGTCGCTCTCTCACTCTGGAAATATGATGTGTACAGTTTCTTTTGCATTGCCGAGGTAGCATTATACGTACCGATTTTCATATTTTACATCTCAATGTAACGAATACTCGTGCATTTTCGAAAGGATGTTTTTTTTTATGTGGCCACTACTCACTTTCGCTACCGTTCTCGACTCACTGAGAAAATCTTGCCACGACATTGTTTTTTTGTTGTTGCTTCCTTAACACCGCCTTTCTCTTGTTAATTCCGTTTTTTTTAATTCCACCGTTGGTTGATATCTTTGAAAATGTTCGAGCTTTTCTACCATCGGCATTATTGTCTACGATGCATTTTCATCTTATGGGAATTCTTTTGCGATGGCAACGGTTTTCTTGTGTTCTTTGTCGTTCGATGTCAGTTATTACACTTACACTTCCCCCCCCTTCCCCCCCATTCCCTTTCCTCATCACTCCATCTATTTATTACACGGTTCAATCAAACTTCCAATTTTTCTCCTGTTTTCCGTTCATTTTTCACTCTTTTATTTTCATTACAATGGCATTGCAACATCCCAATTGATAATAAGGAAAAAGGCCACGAATTTTTGTGTGTGTTGTTAAATATGTTTTATGCGCACTTTTATAACATTCGGACAAAACCATCTTCACCATTTTTATTGGTTATAACATTCACATTTTGTTGTTGTTGCTGGCGATGCATTGCGTTGTTGTTTTTTTTTTGTATGTGCACATTTATTTACTTGTTGATAATTTCGATAGAGGAAAAGGGGACCTTTTTTTGACGACCACACATTTATGTGGGGAACGTCACAAAAAAATAAAATACCGAATCAGGCGAAAAGAGAAAAAAAAAACGCTGGCGCCCAAATGAAAAATAAGTATAACTTTTTATTAGGCAATAAAATCAACCGAAAACGATATTTTACGGCTATGGTTTTCGATATTTCAACCGGCCTTTGGAGAATATGCACTTTTTTCAACACTTTTTCTCTGTCTCTCGTTTGCAATATTATTACTTTGGCTTGTGAGTATATTTTTTTTTTTTTTGTTATATGAGTGCACGCATCAATAGTAAATCGCAAAGATGATATAGACAGTTTAACTGTCAAATCTAAGCTCAATATGTCAACACCAACACAAAATAATTTCATTGGTTATTGGTTTTTTCTTCGGTTGTTCTCAATTCAATCGAAATCACTTGGTGAATCTAATTTTGGTTGTTTTGTACAAATTTTAAGGTGAAACTCAACCGCAAGAGGTAATTTAAATACAATTTCAAATAAAATATTGTTTACTTTAGACGATGCATCATCATCACATTTTGAATAAAGTGAAGCATAAATTAATTGTATACAAATTAACTAAAGTTTTCATTGAGAAAAGACGGTGCAAAAGCAATTCAAGTAGCTACATAATATGTTGCCAAGTGAATCGGTGAATTGAATGCGCACAGAAAAATTACAATCGGTAAAATTAAAAAAAAAAAAATCATTGAAGAAGAACCGTTGATTTTTAAATTAATGGTCTGGAGAGCGAATGTCTGCGATCTAATAGCTGTCTTTCCAGACGAATCGCTTTTGCGAATTTGAGCCTGACTTGCAATGCCAAAGTTAACGTTTATGGCTGAAACCAAATATACCTGAAAATTATTATCAGTCGACCTGTTGTTCGGTCATGAATCGTGAGATACAATTATCAAATGGCCTTGTTTTTGGATGTGAAGCCTTGAGGAATTTTCACATACTCTTACAATTACAAGTAATATTCTGATTCTCCGACCTAGAAATCGTTTACCACCTTCGAATCTGATTATTTTTTTTTTTTAAATTTGTGTTTAATTGTAGTTTCAATACTTTTCTCATGTTCATTGCATGCGAAGAAAAAAAAAGAGAAGAAGATACGCGCTTAAACAACCATTTAGTTTTAGCAAGTACAATACAATAGCAAAGGAGAGCAAACTGAGTGCAGTGCATTCATTAAATTTATTTAATCCATAACATTGTTTTTACTTTCTTTCTTTTGCTCATCTTTTTTCCATGTATTTGCTATTTTTTTTTTTCACTTGAACGAACGCCGACTCATGCGTTGGCCATAAAACAAAAACAAAAAAAACACAAACACACAAAACAAACCACATTTATTCAAAATGTTTACCTACTCATTCGCTTTTCTTTTTGTGTACACTGCACGTTTAGTGGTTGGTCCGGCACAGGTCCGAACGTCCTATGAACGCACATCACATTTTAAATGAGGTGCAAAATTGTCCAGCTTAAACATTCATATTCTTATTTATTTAGTTCATGGCCAGTAATTGAAATGCAAAGTGTAACACAATTTTAAAATAAAATACGTAATATTTTAGTCGAAACAACTTGAAATCGGGGCTGGTGACCATTGAAAATGTATCACACCATTCGAAGATGCATCTCAATGCATTTGCACCCGAGACACATAAAAACAAAACTGTGTGAAGCTATGCACCGTCAATGGTACAACATTTTCTTTCCGTTCATCTATTTAGCGCAATTTAAACAGTGTAAAATGCGGCATAGCATAAAAAAAGACCCCGTGTTCAACGTTGGTCATGTTGTCTGCTTCTTTAAAAATGAAGAAAAACACATACAAACTATTTTCCATTGAGCATTTGCTCTTCCTACGATTTGCTTTTCATTTTCGGAATATAAATTGAAATGCATCGTCTATCGAGTGGAATATTTTATAAGTGATTTTTTTACATTGTTTTTTTTTTCTTCTTCTCTCTTTGCCACTACTTCTTTGCTGCGGTTCTTTTTCATCAGCCAGTTTGATTTTGTGCACTTCTTTCATTATCGCTTCCCTGGCCTATTGCATTGTCTACTAATTTATTTATAATAAAAGAAAAAAAACCCATAATAATTTTATTATTTAAAACATATGCAAGAAGAAGTGCGTGAAGCGAGAATAAAAAAAAGAAAACGAGAAAAATGTGCGACCGAAGCGACCAAAAAGAACAGATTTCTGTTCAGCATTGAAATTGCAAGCATACATTTTTCAGCCGATACGATTTTATTTTTGTTTATTTTTTTATTATTGTTACCATTATTATTGTTTTACATCTTTTTACACCTTCATGCAATACAATTGATCTCCCATACACGTTTTTTTTTTATGTGTGTGTGTTTTTGTTCATAAAATGTAAAATAAAGAAACAAAAATCCAATGTTTAATCATGTATGAATTAACAATGCATATTTAAAATGTTTATAAAATGTGTGCTTACATTTTATTGCGTTCAATCAACGCTTTTCCGAACACTGATTTGAATTCAGATGATTTTCTTGATTTGTTTTTTTTTTGTTTTTTTCTTTCTTCAACATTTTTGTTCATTGCCTTTGAAATTGATTTGGCATAATGGAAATTTGTATTATCATCACGTACGCATAAATTATCATAAGAATTCGATTTCAAGAGAATTTCCCGAAATTTTCTTGAAATTCGAAAATAGGCACTTTAAATAACGACATGCTTTTCCATCAACAACAACAGCAATATTTGTTGTTGTTTTTCTGAAAATTGAGTGAAAAGTGAAAACACAAATCACCAGTAATTCAAAATACACAAACGAAATACTGATTTTATATGGATTTCGGGCTGATTCCAATGAAACGGGTAAAACTGGTAAACATTTTGTTTGACTTTGGAACCGCCAACCAATTCGAACTATTTAACAGGCAATTTGGTTTTATGTTAACAGGATTCGTTAACTGTTTGTTGCACCGTTTAGTTAGATTTTTCGAGACGCATAAATTATTTTCTATGTTATTACTTTATTTAATAAAAAGTAAGCATTTCAACGATTGTGCAAATCTTGTGTGCGAATGTGCTTTAGCAATTAGGGTGTTTTAAGAAGAAATAAAAAGAAGTGTTATGAAATCTTATAGGTGCAAATCCTGGGCTTTCGAACATTCAAGTAGACACGTGAAACGCAAATATCATATTTTTGGCCAAAAATGTTCAACGGTTTTGGGCCCTTTGAGATTTAACTACTTGTTTTTGTTTGTTTTGTTAAAGCACCCTAGCTCAATAGTTGTTCATATATGCTCTCATGCTGTGTGCTATCGCCAACACGGGAATGTTGATCGTGGAATGGTTGGTGCGTTAGCGTGATTTCCGTGTCATTTGTGTGTGTGTGTGTGTGTATTTGCTTTGGGTTTAGTCTTCAACTGTTTCACATTTTATTTAACCGTTTATTTCAAATATTCATTGTTGCACGGAATGGTTTTTGTGTGCAAAATCAAATAGAAGAAGAAAAGTGAGATAGAAAAAGAGTAACGAAGAAAGAAGAAAGAAGAAACAACACTTAAAGTCTTTCGAACAGGTGATAGAATAATAAACATGAGTTTTAAGTGCATCGGGGAATTCGAAATAACTCTATAATATGTTGATCGAATTTGCTCGAAATAAATCGACTGGAATGAGAAAGATGGGTCATCAAATCTTATTTGCCACTTTTCAATATTGTTTGACTCCATGATTTTGTGTGTGTGTATGTGTGTTTGTACACAAGCACACTGTTTACGCGATGGCTATGTGGCTGCAATATAACGGCGCACAAAACAAAAAAATATAAAGAAAACGAGACAACAAAACGAGACGCAAAAAAAGCGCGAGAAAAGCATTAAACACCAAATCAAACACGAGCATAAAATTGAAATATATTTCTTCTTATTTGTTTTTGTTTTTTTTTTGCATTTCTTCTCTCTTTTTCTCTGTCTCTCTCCTGCGCCAGCAATGCAATCGGTGTAATGTGTCGAGCATGCACGACGTGTACAATTCATATGTGCACTTATACGTATTTTATTTGATTAACGGTAGAAAATGGGCCTATTCGTGCATTGGCATCGTTGGCATTGCCTGCCGTTACTTTAATTGTGAGGTATTTTTTGTTGTTGTTGTTATTGTTTGCGGTTATTTCGAAAAAAAAAGAAAAAAAAAACTAGAGAAACAATCCAAAAACGAAATCGGCTTTTGCGTGCATAATGTGTGTGTGCTTCTGTAATCGGCTGCCAAAGTCATACATACAATTGCTACTGATTTTGATTATGATTTAGTCTCTATTTCTCAGTTAGCGAATTGGTGATAATGCGGGGGGGGAAAGGAAGTGAACCGGAGAGTGAAAAGGAAGACTTGCTGAAAGCAAGAGAAGGAACGAGCGAGCGAGCGCGCTTGCGATACACGCACTCAAGAGAGATAGAGAACGAATGATAGAGAGAGAAAAAGAGGAAAAAGACTTAGTGAACAGAAGTGAGAACAGAGAGGCAACATTACACGTATGTACATAGTGGCGTTAGGTGCAAATTAATTTAAAATTATACGCAATTTCAAAACGCCAGACATTGATAACAACAACAACAACAACAAAATAATCCATTTTCATAATTGGTTGTGAGCGAAGAGCATGCAATCGTCGACGAATTTGAAAATTGTTGTTGTTGAATGTGTACGCGCCGCATTTTTTTTTTTTTTTTAACTTTATTTTTCAACAATTTCTTTCTTTCTTTTCGTTAAATTCCGAAAATAACTTTCGGTTGAACTTGATTATTCCACGATTAATTAAATAATTTTAAAACAGAGCGTCAAAACAATAATTTGGTGTGTGTGTGTCGAATCACTTGGTGATGTGAGTCGCGCGGGAGGACGCACAACCAACTGGTTAACTTATCTCATCTTTTGATCATCTGTTTTTCTGCTTACTCATTCATAATCATAATCATATTCATTGAAATTCTCGCTCCAGCTCAATCTATTCGCATTTTGATACACAAGTTGTTGTGTTCGGTGTTTCGAATGTTTTCTGTGTATGTTTATTGGCTAATCCATGCCAAACCATCAGCTTCTTCAGAATGTTGACAGCACACAACCAATTCACAACACTCAACTACAAAATAGTTTTACAGAAACAATTTCGAAAAGTACTTATTCAGCGCGAATAAATTAATCTGTTATTCTGCAGCAATTTGTGAATTTTGAGCTCTCTTTGTTTGCCATGCTCGATTCAGTGTTTCGGCGATGGGTGAAACACTGAGAATAATCATTTTGATACTGATATACATCAAATAATAACAAGATTTTGAGTTATGTGTGTGTGTGTGTGTGTGTTTGTTTTGTGTATGCGCTGGCATGGTTTGACATTGAAATAGAATGTCGCAGGCTTGTAAGTTGGAGCACGGTGGAGCAACAAGCAACACAGTCTGTGTGCGCGCCAAAGATGATGATGAGCATTTGTTATGATCGCTGCGACAACAATGTGAATTGTGCATGCAACAAAAACCGATTATTCTGATCAAGTTGTAGTTAATTGACATGCATTAATTAAATGTTTGTACTACTAGTTTCCCAATAACTGTTTTCAATGCTAATTTCAACCACTTCAATTACACTTTGTACTCTGAAAATGTGGTAACAGTTATGATCGTTGTTAATTTCGATGTAATCCATTTTGGATTTAAATTCATGGCTGTTATTGTTGTTGCCTTTTTTACTTGGTATTTCCTTGCACATAAGAAACCGTGAATGCGAAATTCAACTAACTTTTGTTTTTGTTTACTTCCACTCGAAGGATGATCATTCTCTTTAAAATCTCGTTTACTCTTTATTCGTCGAATGAATTATTTCGATTCAATTTATGTCAAAATTTCTGTGAGTCCAGAAAGAACATGGAATTTTGGGGCGGAAAATTTGGATATTTAAACCTTTCAGCAACATTCAGTACATTTCAATTTGTCTAGCTCAATTTGTGTTGTGATTCAAAGACCATTGAGCCAAAAGTATACCAAAGAAATTGCTAAATTTGGTAAAATTTCGAACCATTTCACAAAAGCTCAATATGCAGACCATTTTCTAAGTCGAAGCAATTCTCCAAAAAACAAAATGGAACGCTGTCTATCGAAATCCAAAAACTATACGTTTTGTACACGCAGCACGACTTAAACAATTCCCCGACATTATTATAGTTGCTGCCGTTGTGTTTCCGAATCTCCACGAATTTGCACATTTGCCTGTATGTTACTTGCATTTATTCGAAAGAATGGCTAAAATATGCAGTGAAAACATGGAACTATGCAGCAGTATCTCTCATCATGCTTCCTTGGTAAACGTGAAATTGAATTAAGAATTGACGTCAGCACGCAAAAATTTATGTTAACATGGCACACATTGGAAAAGAGATGGAGCGAGAGAGAGAGAGAGACAGAGAAAAGCTCACGACACAAAACACAATTCACCATAGACAATTTGATATTGCTATGGACTTGCGAACAATCAACGAGGAATTTGTGAGATTCCATTGTGGCTTCAATCATTTGCAACGAACGGAACGGAACAAAAGAAAGTAATTATAGCATTCGGTGAAAATGAGCGAAAAACCGAATATAGATCTTTTATGACAATTTTTGGCTTTCGGTTGGGAGAATTTTCATCGTGGTGCATTTGGCAAGAATGGGTTTTAAGTAAATCAATAATGCGATGTGGTGATGTGCTTGTGCATGCAATGAACCATTTCTCTTCGTTGAATTATAATTTCAAATTCCAAATTGAAGGTAGTGGTATGCAGTTCATGATCACTGAACCGCTTGAAATGTTAAAATTATGCATTGAAATGTGTGTCTGAGCAAAGAGCAACAACAAAAAACAAAATTAAAACTCGATCATTCGGCAACTAAGCATGCAACCTATTAAACATCGACCCGATCAATATCGGCGGTATGGTTCTCATTTCATGCGATATCAACATTTTTAGATCTTCGACTCCGAAATTAGCAACAACAACAAAAATGAGTAATAATTTGCTGTTATCAGGACAAAAGCTTTTAAATCTATGCGAAAATGCCGCAGGATATTCGATAACATAGTGAAATGCATAACGGCAAATCGTTTTTGAATAGAGTTGAGCCCATAATTTCTATTCTAATCAAAAATTTCAATTCACTCATAAATAAATTTTAACTGATTTCAGTCGGTTAACATGCAAAAAATGGACTATACCACAGAAGCAGAGAAATAAAAAAAAAAAAAAAAAACAAGTCGATTCACTTAAAAAAAGTGCATTTCGCGACATTTGATTTTTCCACATCATATATTTTGTAATCTTGTTATCTTCAAACGTTGATTCGTTGATTATAGCAATGGTTCGCACATTTATGTTTTCCACTATGCGTCCATTAGATCCTTTATTTGATTTGGTTTGCTGTTTTCAATTTTTTTTTTCTTTTTTACGTTACTCACACACGAAATGCGATGACTTCGGTCACTTCGCCACACACCACTCACCGGATGGCCGTTGATGTATTGTTGTTGGTTCGGACGCCCGGCAAAAAGAAAAACCAGCAGCAAGAAAACTTGTAAATCCCATACACATAACGCATGTGATAATTAGCATAAATTTGCAATTTCATTTTCATTTTTTGTGGCATTTGTCCCGGTTAAAATTTGATTACCGACTGTGGAAAACCAAAAAAGGCGTTGAGCATATTTAAAAATTAATGCAAAACCTTTTTACATTGATAAAATGCAAAAAGAATAGAGTAACCGAATTGATGGAACCACGCGAATACGAATGGCACACACACACTCGGAAAAAAAAACGAACGTGCTGACGAAACATTGTGGAAAAATTGCTTCGATCACGAAACTGCATTCTTTTCGTTCATTTCTTTCTTGTTAATGTATTCCACCAGTTTTGTTATACTCCGATTGCCCGTTTTCGCTTCACCACAGCACTAACTCACTCACTCACTCACACAGAACACACACACACACAAATGCACACATTTTTTTCGTGGGCCTGTAATGCAACCGAGCAATTCGATCTTTTATGCTAATTTCGGTAATAGAAAACATTGCTGATGGACTCAGAGTGATAAATGCTCATAACGGCGTAATAGCACGTTTGGCTTTTATGCGGATTTTTGTTTTCGTTTTTGATTCTGGTTTGTTCGACAACAACCACCACAATTCAACGCACAATCGCTTAATAAATACGGATCGCATTGGTATCCTATCGCATTGGTATTGCTTCCATTTTCGAATTTGTCCAACAACATTTGATTCATGATGTATTTTTTTTTGTTTTTTTTTTATTATTTTGGTTTGACATTGGTTTTTCTTCATCTTTGCAAACCATGAACTAGAGCTTCATGTAAAAATGTCCAGTCCCTGGGAGTTTTAGTGTAAAATGCCGAAAAGAAAGAATGCAAGCATAACGTAGAATTGAAGTGAAGCGTGTGTGCAAACGATTGATCGGTAAATCAATTGCTTTATAACCATTTGTGGTCTTTCGTCAGTTCTTTTCACACCACATGAAACGGTGCCATAAAAATAAATTATAATTTTATTATTTCTGTAATGTCTATTGTAAACCACCCAATTATTTGTTTGTTTTCGGACCAAATCCTTTATAGCATTGTGAATGCTGTATGTTGTGTGGCTGCTTTGACGCGTGTGTGTTATTGTTGTTTGCTTCTCTTATTTGTTGTTGTGTGTGCGCTTGTTGATGGTTGATGTTTTTTTTTTATTCGCGCACACAAAACTTATTTTAGTTGCTTCATAAAGGCGTTTATGTGTGAAATATGGTTATGACTGTAATAGCATGTAAAACATGAGAACTACCTGTTTAATGTTCGCGCAAATATACACGTAACCGAGAAGAAATAAACAGTATGAACAGAAACAAACAGAAAAGCCCAACGCACAACAAGAACGAACCGAAAAACCTTACTCTGTCTCTCACACACACACTCACTCACACACACACACACCGAAACGCAAAAAATTGAGTCAACGAATGAACGAAACGAATAAAATATATTGGTTTTTATGGTCGCATATGTTTGGAAAATATTGTACATACCCATAGGCAGCTAACGCAGGATCGTACGGATAGTATCCAGTGGTTGGCTGAAGACCAGCTGATGTCCATGCACCCATATCAGCACCAGGAGGTCCACTCTCTTTCAAACCATACGGATTACTCTGCGAAAATGAAGAAAAATAAAAAAATCAACGCTGATTTTTTTCGACATGTTTTTTTGGCATTATTTTGTTTGTGTCTTTAAAAAAAAAAAAAAAATATGTCTTTTTCCTGGAGCTTCAATCACCATACATTAAACCGAATAAAAATCCACAACAACGTGAAATATTTTATTTTCAGAAAACTGATGCCGTTGTAAAATTTACATTACATTAATGAGGTGTTTCACCATTTGATTCGGATTGAACGTCTTATAACTGAAAATCTGATTAGATACCTTTTGTGTGCACTCTTTTACCCTGTCTCAGGTCTTTTTCTCGTTCATTTTTCAAACCAGCGACGTATTGCGATTAAAAAGTCAATCTTCATTGATCTTATTAAATGCAGCCGTGTGTTCATTTTGTGTTTTTTCAAATTAAGTATCGACAGACAACCGTTTTGATGGTCAACACATTCTGTAGGCCTCAAATAAGAAGAAACAAATGCCTATTATGTTATGCCGCCAAATGAAATTGTATCGGATTCTTGATATTGTCCGCTCTCTCTCTCTCTCTCTCTCTCTCTCTCTCTCTCGTAATACTCGCCTGAAGAGATGATTTTGTTTATTTTTATGCTTCCAATTTGACTTGATTGTCAGAATTGAAATGAGCAGAAATGATTGAATGCGATAGGAAAGTCTTTGGGATTGAGTTCGATTAATGGGGAAGCAATGTTCAATCAACACAAAATCGCCTGCGCGCAAATATATACGCGGCCATCGCAGAGAAGAAAACAAAAATGAATCAGCAACCAGCAACAACAACAACAACAACAAAAACCGAAACAGATTATAATAAAAATGTTCACATAATGGCTATCATTATTTCTAGCTTTGTTATTGTGTACATGCTTGGTATGTGTATACGGTGGACCGATGCCAGCCAATATCTGTATTAAATGTATCAACATAATTACAATAATTTTCATCGATGTATGCCTTTGTAATGACTGCTCATTAAACTCCCGGTCAAAATTGACGCTTTTTTTTTAATATTTGCTCACTTGTGTTTTTATTTTTGAGCTGCACAAAAATGTTACTCACATGATTCAAATATGCACATGTGTTTTGAAATCAACGAAAAAAACACAACAACAACAAAAAAACTGCAGACTGAAAATTAAAGCATCGCTAAATGAAGAGGTTGAACGTGTGTATTAAATTGATTGCCAATTTATTATTTGAAAGAGTATAAAAAAGAAAAAATTACACCAACTGATTTTCGAATATCAATAATTTTGCTCGAAATGGAATTGGCTCGATGAAAATCATGTTGACCAAGTTAACGAACTTGAAAATAAATTACATTTCAAATGATTGCCATGAAAATATAAATTAAACTGTTGCATTACGTCTATTTTGATATATAAATTAAGAAGTGAAATAACGCATACCGATTTATGAATAATGTTTTTGTTTTTAATTTAAATCTCTTTGAGGCGCGTCTTAAGAATGATAAATCTCTATATCATTTTTCTTTTGATGTCTTCATTTAATGAATTGGCTTCAGAAGTAGAGGGGAATAGACACACACACACACACACACACAAACCATTTGGAGTGCGGATGGGCTTTGTTACAAAGGTCTAAAATTAAAGCACACACACACATGAGATAGAGAGTCTTTAACCCCATGTGCGAAGCCTTGACGTGATTAATATTGAAAAGGCAAATGTTCTGTCGAAAAGGTGTAAAATATCACAATTTCGGTACTTTATTGCCAATCGATCCATTCCACCTGAACTTTGAACACCATATTTATTATGCATTTAACGTTGCTTCGTTGTTGCTATTCAACCATCTTATTTTTGGGATATCTTTTACGTTCGTCGTTGGATGCAACCCGCGTTGATATTTGATACTTTTAGCTCACCACATTGATATAACTTTGGCAGCATCCGTTTCGTTGTAACAATTGTCACATGACGTACGAGAATGAAAAAAAAAACAAACACACACACACACATTAAAAACGAGTTTAAGGTCTCTAACTTCTGTCATTTGCTCGACTTTTCGTTGACAATGTCAACGATATCATTCTCTTCTCTCGCTCTCTACCTTCATATTGAAATAAAAAACAAAAAAAAAAAACAACGAAACAAACCGAAACCGTCTATCGATAGCTAATGGGTTGTGAAAGTAAGGGCCTATGTGTAATTAGTATTCAATATCTAATCTTCATCAAATAAACCGATGTGTGTGTTCCATTTTTGTAATCAAAATCGGAAAATACCAAAAGCGGTAAATAGACACAGCCGTTGAAAAATCACTTTATTTGATTTGTTATCGACATGGAACAAAAAAAAAAAATCAAAACCGATACGAAATGGTGATCAAGAGCTAAATTCAATAACATCACATTGTTATTTCGAATGCCGACTCGTTCAAGAATACGGTGATAAACTAAGTATTTATTATCTAGTGATTGAAAAGTTAAATAAAGAAGGAAAAAAATGATACCGTAAATGTCAGCCGCATCGAATGAAACGAAAGAGATAAGGCCTACTTTTCTATATCATTTTCCACTATTGCTGCGGTTTTGTCGCTTGTTCAATATGTTTTTTCTTAAGCAATTCGTTGTTTTATTTCTTTTTTTTGTACTAATGCCCACACTTGGGTTTATTTAAAATTTTCCAATCTTTTCGCCTACAATTGTTAACCGTGTGTGTTAATGAAAAACTTCAAAATGAATTTAATGCCAACCTGTGTCATAGTTAATTGTATTAATTGACAAAAGTGGAAAAATCTTTCAGTTCAATTTACACTTGCTAAGTGGATTGTTCTATTTGTTCATTGGCCTGTTTATAATCGATAACTTGAACACGATTCGAGCCAATGATCGATTTCCAGCCAATTTAATGCCTACTTAAAATTAATATCCAAAGATTCGATAACCATAAATGGGAATATTGTGCGCATGTTTCGTCATCTTTATTCATTGTTATCATTCACCTGTTCTTCCACAACAGTTATCATAACATTTCGTCATTTGATACGGTCACGTTTGAAGAATTACCGATGCGAATTCAGTGAGTCAAGTGATTTGATATTAAATGAAAAACAAGGAGAAAATAAATGAAATCAAATGGTTTTGTTTTTGTGTGTGTGTGTGATTCGCAACCAGGAAATATAATTTCGTTGGGCCTCAAGAATCCGTATTATTCTTATTATTATTCTTTATATTTCATAACACGGTTAATGTGTTGGTTTGCAATGATACACATTACATGATGCCATATGGCCAATTGTTTTTACATTTGAGTTTGATACTCAAATGTAATTTGCCGCGTGTCTTTGGTGCATTAATTTTTTTTCTGCATTCTTCACACACACACACACACACACACACACACAAAGTCCATTTCTTGACGCCAACATCCAACATAGCATCGTCGCTTCCATTTGACCAGTAAGGCAACGCGGAATAACATGCAATTTCAAATCAGTGTATTCATGCAAAGCAACAGTCATGTTGTACTTAGTGCAATCTTGTTCCGTAACAGCTCAAGCGTATTTTTTTTAGGCGATGTTTTTAAAATTGGAATTAATGACAAAACATCAATTTTTATTAGCTATTTTATTGATTAAATATGGAATTGGAATTGCACGTATTCTTGGCCGCAAGCGCACACTTTTAATTACACGGTACATGTTTTTTTTGTGGTGTGGTGTGGTGTGTTGTGTGTTGTTCTTGTCTTTCTTCCTTCTTGTTTTATCCGCCACAACCAAGAATTCATTCATAAAAAGTTGCATCGTTCCAATTAAAATGAGATGTAGCATCAGAACATTAGAAAAATGGTGATTTCCACTCGATTAGTTTCTGCGATTATGCGGCGAATAGGGTACGAGCTGAACGAAATGGGAATGTTTGTTTGGTCATAAATCTGAGCTGGCAACGGTTCGAAACGCATAAGCCGCATTTCAAGATATCTGACATATGATCATTTTTTTTTTTTTAATTTATATTCCCCCCATTGAATTGTGAATTCATCTAATTCATTGGCAAACCATTTCCCGAACTTTTGTACGGCTTTCCGAACAAATCAATCGATGTAACTGAATCAATGCATATCCACTATCCACAAATACAAATACCGTGTATTGCGCTTCACCTGACTTTAGTTGGCAAAACGCAAAATGCGTTTTGCATTGAGAAAACTTTGAAAAGCCGCATTTGCCAAGTTTATAAAGATTTAAACCGTATGTGTAATTCATTCAGTGTTTACTAACCAAAGAACATCTGAACAATAAAAACAACAAAAAATACCTCGACTAACCGAAAGGTATACATACACATTAGTTGGTAGCAACCACCTCGCTCATATGCTCAAAAGCGTTTTGTTTGATTAAAATGTGACCACCAAAAGTAAAAACAGAAAAAGAAAATAGAAAATGGCCAACGAAAGCAAGAAAATATCAGGACAAGTGGTGTAGTGACAAAGTGGCAAATTATTGATAGGGGCCATAGTGCTACAGTGCATATGGCTACAGTGGTACGGTATTTATCGTATTTATTTTTTGTTTTTTTTTTGTTTTTTTTTTTGAAGAAAAAAGTACAGTGGGATAATGAGTGACTTGTATCGTTTCATGTCATTTGCAAATTACATGGAACTGACTCTTCTCTCGAAACCATAGAAGTGCGTTGAGAATATATGTTTTATCCATGAATGGTGACAAAGGCGACGTGAAATTTATGATTTTATTCTGTTTTTGCTGTGTGTGTGTTTTGCCCGGTTAAATGCATCGTGTGTGCGTTGCTTGCGTTTGTGAAACATACAAAACAAACCATAGACATTTGCAATGGGGCACATAAGCTGCGAGACTGGCGACAAACAAAACATGAACTGCTCAATCGTGCCATTCGTAATGAATACCGGGATAAGCATTCTTCGGACGTTTGACGATGTTGAGAACGATTTAAGCAACGATATCGTATATAAAGCGAAGAAGGAGCCACTATTTCTTAAGAACCATTAATTTATTCCATTCCACAGGCAGATCAAAACAACAACAACAACAACAACAAAAAAAGACAGAAGAGAAAAGCAAACGAGTAATAACAGCACAGCGGCAGCACCAGTAATAGTGGCGGCGGCAACGGCCATCGCAGCTTATGCACACTGTGTATGTGTGTGTGTGTGTGTGTGTGTGTATTGTACATAAACTTTAGAAGAAGAAGCTAACGCTATGACTTGACATATATGATTTTCTTTTAATTTATTCGCTTTTCCTCATATGGTTTCGTCATTTGTAGGCAGCGAAAAAAAAAACAACACATAAACGTAAATGAAATAAAAGACAATGATACTTCTATCTGATAAAAATGCATTGGACATGCATGCAGCATGCTGTACACTTCAAGCGAGAAGGAGACAGGAATCGCATGAGATTGAAAAAGAGGAGTATTTATGAGGCGACGGGTTGATTTTATTTTTATTGTCCATATCTATATAAATTTATTTGCTTTTGAAATTTTTCTGAGGTCATAATAAAAATGATTGGCAACATATCAGGCGGGTAGATGGTGGAATGGTTGCGCTTATAGCATGAGCAAAAACAATTAAGACCAAACGAAAAGTGGCTCTGGCCCGAATGAGCTAGAGCCAGCTCGGAATCTAAGCGAATGGAGCGAGTCGAGTAGAGTAAAGCGCACACATTTTTTTTTGCGAACTGCACTCCGCATTCGCGTCTGACGATTGGAACAAGTTTTAAAATTAATGTCTTATTTTATTTATGTTAGCGTTGCATGTACAAAGCTGGCTGGCTGGCTGCTTAGCTGGCTGTGTGTGTGTGTGTGTATATATGTTGCTCTCTGTGTTCATCCGCTTTACCTCAATTATATCAGACAGAATGATTGCAGTGCGCCAGACACTATCGTGGTAGACATGCATTCAAATTGAGCCACAGCACAGAGATGCCAGTTGCAGATTTTCCAAATAGTTTACCAAAAACGTACGGCACCTCTTTTTTGTACCCTATTTCATCGTTTGTTCGTTTGTTCGTGTGTACGAATCTGCCTAAGCAATGTGTTTGTGTGCATTCGACTTGAAGGCAATTGACTGTCGTTTGTTTGTTTGTGTTTTCTTTTCATTCCTTTTCTTTTTTTTTTTGTATTCGAACCGTGGATATCATTAGCGACATTAATTAAATTTTAATCGAAATGGGATTCTATGTGAAGCACTTCGCATATAATACGTGATTGAATATTCCAAGTGATAGAAAGAGACACGCGTTACGTGCATGTTGGCGTGCAATCGAATCAAAATCAATTTGTAAATAGTAAAAAGATCGTGGCTAATTGCCAAGATATAGAAATGTGTGGCTGCTGCCGTGTTATATTTCACAAACACTCACCAATGGCGAATAGAAAGCTGAACTGTCCACACCAATTGATGGATACGGATTTTGATCGGTTGATGGATATGGTGCACCATAAACGCTAACGCCAGCCGTTGGTATGCGAGAGTATCCAGATAATGCGAGCCGCGCTGAATCATATTGACATGAGCATACGGTTTGTCCTGACACAGGATCGGTCATGATTGGACGCCCATTTTCGCAGCATGATTGCATTGGTGGGGCGGCTGCGTTTGATGTTTGTGATTGTGCACCAGGACTTATAGCACCGCTTGGAACACCTGTTGCTGATCCACAACCAGGACTTATTGATGGTCCGCTGCTAATCAATCAAAATAAATAAATTAATAATGTGAAGAAAAATTCAATTTTTATCTCATTATCCGTTCATTCTAATTTTAAATTCACAGTCAAATTGAGATACAGACAAGAGACAAAAATGAATTATGAATGATATTAATTTTTGATGTCGGAATTGAAATGTCATAAAATTTATTGTTTTTATTTACCCATTATTTGCATTCCCCACAACTACACCCGATCCACCAGTTCCAGTATTTGTTGGTACCGGTGATTGAGCACTCGTCGTTGTTGTTTGTCCACTTCCACTGAGCAACTATAATAAAACAAGAATCAACAGAAGAAGAAAAAAAAACAGAAATCGTTATCATTAACATGAATTAATTTCGAACAATTTTTGTTTTATCAATAAACATGAGCTAATTTTCTCATTTGCTTAAACATTTTAAACATAATCTTTTGATAATTTTGTAACTTCATTTTCACCAACGTAGAATGAACAGTTTTTTTTTATATGAATTTATACACTTGTTCGATCGGCACAGATCAAACGGGTCGGAGTTCGTGAAATGAGCATCACACGATGTTTTCGTGCTTACTCTTTTAATCATATACCAATCATTTATTCATTAAGCAGACAGATATCATTGGCAGTGTTTTATCTTTCATTCGATTGTTTGAAGGTCGTCTTCATTTTTTCAATCAAAAGGTGTTTCGATGCGACGGTTGACAATGCGCGAGTGATCGTCAACTCTATAAGATTAGCTGGATTCGAATGGACTACAATTGTTTCCATTTAAATAGAATTGCTGTTTAAACGACAGGTAAAAGGCAAGTGTTCTAATTTTAATTCAGTTTTAATTTATAGTTATTTATAGTTTCATAGCGACAATTATTATTGAATAGCAATTGTTGTTGTTGTTGTTGTCTGGTAAATAGCCACAGTGAATAACTAATTTGACAGGTTCATCAACGAAAAAAAAACAAACTTTTTTGTTGTTGTTGTAAAGGTGATTCGTATACACCGTTTCATGTCATTGTGCAAAAGAAAATTGTCATATTGTTGGTGAATTGCCGTGGGCAATTGATGACCGCGAATATAGTTAGTTATAGGATACTTGGTTCATGGTATTTCATACATCGTATATGTATCGTAAATTTGTCATTTGGTGCTACTTCTCATTAACTGGTATCTAAATGGAAAGTTAATTGAGTCGATTGTATGTGGCAAATGAAAGAGAGCAGATGCCCCAATTGTGCACAGTACACAGTCCTTGCATGTCGTGTCACTTAAGTGCGAAAACAAAATTGAAAGCCATTTTTGTTGTTGTTCGTTCGTTGCTTCTGCTGCGATGTGTTTTTGTTTTGTTTTTATTTGCAATGCCTGAACCAAAAGAGCAACGAATATCAAATGCCACATAATTATTATCCTTTACTTCATTTCTGTTATTTTACCCTTAAATGCCATAAATTGAAATGCAGACACGCTATTAAATGAACGGTGCGAATTGAAAACGATCACCAAAGTGAAGAAACTGATTAGAAACACATAAATGCCTATAATAATAATAATGTAATGGGAGAACAGTTGATTGGGTGCTGGCGAATGAGTGAGAGAGTTGCTGCAGCAGCAGCAACAGCTACAACCATAAAAAGGATCAAACGAAAATGAAAGTTAAATTGTGTGGTAAATAGTCAGATCACGAACGACAGATGAATGTTTCATCATTGCTCTATTATATGTAAATATACATTGGCCCAACACTATAAATAATTCAAATTCAATATTGATTGTGAACGATGTGTGCCATTTTTGGTCGATGCCATACGACAATTTCATAAATTCATTAGCGATGTGCTTCTTTTCATTTCAGATTGGTGTGAGTGTAGTTTTAATTTATTTGTTTTCTTCTTTTATTTTTCCTTTAAGTATTTGTTTTTTTAACTTCATACGAATGTTTTTACTTCACAAAATGAACAATTTTCCACTTTGATCATTGATCAAAATGAAATAAAATAACAACAACACCGAATGAGAAGAGTAAAAAAATGTACACTACACACACACACACACACACACACACACAATCAAGGGGAAACCAGCGATACAGTATGTCCATTTGTTGCTTCAGTTGTTGATTCGTTCGTTCGCATGTATTATTTATTCAATGTCGTTGCTTTGCGCAACACAAAAATTGCACCTGTTTCCCGTATGCGTCTTATTCTTGAGCCACACAGCATATTTGTTTAATTGATATTCATTTGAGTCGTTCGCAAACCGAGTTTTCGTTCACTTGCCGATAAATTGCCGATAGCAAGAGTATCCAAACACTGTCTAAATGATTTTCATTAACACATTTTGGACATTTCATTCAAGTGTGTGTGTGTGTGTGTGTGTGTGTGTGTGTGTGTGTGTGTGTGTGTGTGTGTGTGTGTGTGTGTGTGTGTGTGTGTGTGTGTGTATTGTGTTATTTTTTCTACTCTTCTTGCTCTTTCTCTCTTTGCAAATGTTTAAACTCTCTTTTGGGGCTTTTCTTTTGCAACCATTCATGCCATTCATATATTGTTATGAGACATTACGTGTGAAACACAACGTCTTCCTCTTCTAGAAAAACCGCTACCGACAAATTGTAACCGCCAGCACTTTTTTTTTATTGTTGCATTTTTCATTTGAAAAGCAAACATATTTTCTTCGATTCGTTTTTTTTTCACTCCAGAGTGTTTTTGTTTTTGAAATTCAAACCGTTAGCGAGTATTAAGATGGCATTTGACTATTTAAAATTGGCCATTTCTCAACTGATTTCATCAAGAGAATTTCCACTTGTCATTAAAAAGAAAAGTCTATTGACAAACGAATAAAACAGACGTAATGATTATGAGTTCATACCATTCGCCCCCGTAACGTGAATGTGGCATACGCCATGGTTTGATCATATGCTAAATTCACCGTTTCATAAGTAATATTGAGCCGTTGTGCCGAAAATAAATCGTGCGTTACAGAAATTAAAACGAAATAAAAAAATGAGCAGTAGTGAAAACGAATACGAGCCCAAAATCGAATTAATTAGTGTTTTGTGGCAACCCCCCACGTAGCCGCATCATTGTGAGATGTGAAATTTTTTTATTTATTATGTGTGTTAAGATGATAAAATGCATTACAAGTATCGAGTCGTAGCTAAAGACCTCGTGTAATGTAAACAAACCAATCAATTCGGTTGGTTTTTGTTTTTTGTTCTTCTTCTTTCTCTGTGCCGTGTATTCTCTCTTTCGCTGGTCTGGCTCTCGCTGAATTTTTCGTTCATTCTTTTGTTCTTGCTTGCTGTTATCCTTTATGTGATTTTACTCAATGGCTCATTGAATCAATGGATACCCGTATGTCAACGTCGTTCAGCTTCGGTTCGTTCGTTGTTTTTTTTTTTTTTTTTTTTTTTTTTTTTTTTTTTGGTTGCTGTTGCACGTTTTGTACAACTTGATTTTGGTGATCACACACACCAATTCAAGGTGATTTGTTAATTTTGATTGTATTTTATTTTATTTATCAAAGGAAAATCCGCGCAAAACAATTTTATACCATTTGATTTTATGTTCGCATTGGTTGGAACGAATGTTAAAATAAATCAATAAAAATGACGGCTGAGCACACGAAATAATATTTGGTGTGGTATGGATTTGGTTATCGTTATGTAAATGAAATCAAAACCGATATATAAATGGATGTCTATATGAAATAATCAATTCAACAAAAAGTAAGGGGTACAATGGACTGTTTGACGGTTTTATTTGAATATCACAACTGTTGGGTGCTTTTTCTTTTTCAAATGTTTCACATTCATGAATCGTGTAATAAATTACATTCATAACGGAACAACAAATCATCACACACTGAATAAGCACAAATTTATGACCATTAAGCATAATCAACGTCTTCATTGGCACTTTGGTTTTTTATTCAATGTTAAAATTGCACCATGTGCCGTTGTCCTCGAGAAAATACTTTGTTGGTCAATAAATAAAATCGTGCAAAATAAAATAATGCCTTAAAAGTACATAAAAAGTAATGCTTTGATGTTAACGTTTCTTGGGAAAGATCTGTTGTTTTTTTTTTTTCAAAAGTTCCAAAAGTTTTTCTTAATCAATTTCTATGAAGTTAAATGTTATCTTTAAAGTGATTTAAAATGTTAGGATTTAAAAGGCATGAATTCAATTTAAAGCAATTTTGTGTGTTTGTGGGTGTTAAAAGTGTCCATGCACCAATTTACCGAAACAAAAATCATAAATGAATAATTTAATTTTACTGAATAAGTCACACAACGATGTCATGTAAATGAACAGAAATTAAAGTTTTATTTTATTTTTCGGCATGTTATTTAAGTGTTTACGAACAAACAAACGAAAACAAAAACAAAAAAATTGGTAGCAACGTAAAAATGCATGGCATTGGGTAATTGTACAAAACATATGTTGATCATCAAATTGGATTGTTAACAGAGATCAAAATGATTGCCCATTTATACAGCCATTAACTGCTTTATTTTTTCTTTTTTTTTTGCTCTCATCGCAATTTGTATGAATATAAATACAAATAAAAAAAAAAATCGTTCAATTTTACGTCAAGTAAGTGGTTTCTCGTTGTTGCATTCATATCAGTGCATGTGTTTGTGTGTGTGTGCATGAGGTATAGTTTTAATGAATGCATATATATGTAATATTTGTCAGTAGCAATGCACTTATTTTTGCTTAATTCCCTCGGATTTTTCCCCGAGCTAGCGGGAATAATATATGCATCGTTTTATGTAGTTTAAGTGACCAACAATGTTCACTTATATGTTTTTGTTGTTGTTGTTGTTGAACGTTGGTTCGTTTTGAAATGTCATCCATTGTGCACCAGTCGCCAATCCATCGTCTACACATTTCTTTTTCTCCGCGTTTATTTTTTGGTTAATATTCACGATTTCGACACATATTCCATTGATAACTATAATAATAATTTGTTTTGACCGTAGAGCGACCAGATCCATCTATCCGTCTGCCCGTAAAGTACCCATTAAGCAAATGGATGAAAAGGGTTAAACGGATAACAACAACAATAACAATAACAAAAACATCGACAAAAAATGCAAACGACAAATAAAAATGCAAGACTGCACAGTGCAAAGCTTATAGAATTATGATTTTTGCAGTGAATTGAGTGTTACCATAAAAGAAAACCATAAACAGTCAGTGCGACAGGTTTTACGTAACAAGATCGATTCAACACAATATTTCGTTGAGAAGAATGAGAGAAAGGGAAGAGAGGACACAACAACAACAACAACGGCACACCACGCGCACCGAGAAAAACAGCAACGCATATGCTCACTGAGTGTATGACATGCATTCCGTCGTCACAATGTGCAGTTTCATTACATTTATTATTATTATTATTCTGTTTCCTTACATTTTTATCACAATTCGAAATCAATATAGAGGAGTTATGCGTGTCTTGTGGAATACCCATATAACTTTCTTTGCGTTCCAATGAATTTTCATGTTGCCGTTACAGTTGTACGCTGTTTGTCTCGCATTACCGTGGTGACGATGTCAGCAAAAAAAAAAAAAAAACAAAACGTATTGAATTCATTTCGGTAATGGAATTAAAAACGCACCGGCTCAAGTATAAGAATTATTTTAATATCGAATTGAAGCGCCTCAAGCATGCCTCAAAGTATGTGTTAATTGTCGAAAACATTTTGGAATTTTGACCAATGCAAACAAAAACGAAAAAATGGCAGCATTTTAAAAATCAGTCTTTTTTATGTCACATGGTTCGATGTGGTGAGCGATGAAAAGAAGTGAGTGATTGCCCATTTGCGTAACGCGATAAAACATCATCTTAATCTGTATAAAATGCAGCACAAGTAAAGAATACCGAAGTAACAACAAAGTGGACTCATTGGCAGAAAGCAAACAGAATGTTTTATTTTAAAGAAAAATAAAAAAAAAAAAAAAACAAGACTCATAAGCACCAAAGCTTTGCCTTCAAAACGGTGTCTGTTGCCAATATTGTTACTTACATCAAAATAAAAAAGTCTACGGCTATACTTTTTATTAAATTTACCAAGAACATGAATAATAAATATGAGCGCAACGAACTACCGGGCGATAACGGGCCATGATAACGGTAAAGGCGTTGTCGAGTGGATTGGTAAATTTTTCGTTTGTTTGTTTGTTTCGAGATACCCATAAACAACAATAACTGTACCACACTGACAATTGCTGCGGTGAATCACATCTCAAGTTGTGAAAAAGTTGAAACCACCCAGAAAAAAAAAACAACTGAGAAGCTAACCGAAGAGAATAGACTCAAGCAAAAAAAAAACAAAAACAAAAAGAATTACTAAGTGAAATGATTGCGCACCTTGGAGCCAAAATGGATTAGCTGAATTGTTCGTATTGATTCAATTGGAATGTTGTGTTTTATGGATTTGGTGAGATGTTCCAAACGTTTGTCTATTTATAATGTGTATGCGATTTGAAATAGGCTTTTTCAAGTTGCAAAATCAATACCAAAGTAGATAATAATCTCATAAAAAAAAAAAAAATATTGAATCAGTGATAGAATTGCGTTGGAATTATTTTGCGTATAATTTCCATTGTTTAACATCCTTTTATATCCCGTAACCGCAATCTTCATAGAATTCATTCATCACAAAATCCAACGTTTTAATATTCACATTTGTTGTTGTTGTTCAATTCTCTTCAACATTTTTATCTAAATATTTCGATTTAATCGAAAATTTATTTAAATAGGGAAAAAAAATTTCTTTTTGATAATCCATACTTTCGATTTTGGATGATCATCTATCGGATTTCAATTGCTTAAATCTCCATTTATGGCTTTATTTCGTTTGTTTTTTCTTCTTTTCTCTTTATTATCAATTTTCTGTCTTTTTCTTTACAACAAGAACTTACATCGACTTTGTTTATGTGACAGTTATAACTAAATAAATATATTCATTGGAAACGACGACAAAAACGTAGAAATTCAATCATCCAAACAAAGAAAAAAAAAAAGAGAAATTGTATGGTGAGTGAAGAGGTGTCAAATAAAGTTTACTTTTGGCAATAATTTTGATGGTTAACTTTGTAGACGTGGCACGTGTTCACTGCTGCACCGCATCAAATGTAATGTTTTGTTTGTTATTTGTTCGTCCGACGGGAAAACTCATTCCAAAGCAATAAATCAGAGAGGAAGTGTGCTTTTTGTTGCGCTCTAAATTAGTGAATTAGTGTTATTGCACAATGTTCACCTCACGATTGCATCGCTCGGTATTATATTTCAGTTCATGAAATGATCATTTCCATAGAATAAAAAAAAAAACAACTAACAACGCCAACAATTTTATTTTATGCTACGTTTATTCCACTGAAATGTACTTATTTTTCCAGATAATTGTAATCGTTCATGTTATCGCTCATAAAAATGAAAGATTTACTTTTAGTTCAATTACATTGCACTAAAATATAGTCATAAATGTGTTTTTGATTTTTGTTCCGGTATGTCAAGTAGAGGAGGAGGAGGGAAGTTAAATTCCAGCCGACAAAATTCCCATACGGTTTTGAGAATTTCATACGCATTCTCATAAAAAAAAGAAAACGTTATTTAACTTGTTAACTCAATGACCAAAATAGACTAAAGCGCCGTGAGCTATTGTCATGCGGTTTTATCAATAGCAACATCAGTTGCATAACAATTTTAGAATTTCAGTTGATGCTCTGAATAAATTGTGACCGATTAAGTAAGTGTTACATCTTTGACTTGGGATAAATGTTGTGTATCGTGTTGTGTGAAAAATTGCACATCATACATATGATCGCAATGAGTGATGGTAAAAGTGAGCGAGACAAGCAAAAACGAACACCAATGCATTCCTATCTATGAAAATAAAATATAAGAAAAAAAAAATGAGCAACGGTATTCGATTCGAAAGCGTCGCCATCACTATCGCTATTTCAAATATCGATCAGCATGTGAATAATGTAGCAAATGCTCATATTTGTCAATCAAATCGGGTTGAATGCGGCAATAAGAGCGCCGAAATGGCAAGATGGTGAGAGAAGAACTTCATCCAGCCAAACGACCAAAACGATTGAGAGAAGACAAAAGATGGAGAAAGATTCTATGCGCTTGCAATTTCTACTTACACGTAATCGCTGATGTTTATTATTTATTATCATGGTCTTTGAACTTGTAGTATGGCGTCTTTCCTTTTATCGCCTTGTCTGAATCATCAATTATGCGTGCGAGAAAACACAAGCAAACGAGCAGGCGAGCAATAGAGAGAAGAGAAAGGTACTTATAACAACAACAAAAAAAAGAGCAAACGAAGCAGTTACTGTCACTCTTCGCCGTTATGTGCATACCCAACAATGTTCTGCTGCTGTCTGTGCTCATTGTGTGTTCGGTTGCTGGCCTGCGAATTGCTTGGTGTTTTTTTTTCTTTTGTTTGGCATTTTACTCTCTCGCTATGCTGTTGTTGCTACTGCCTGCTTGTTGTTCTTTATATTTTGGTTACGCTCTTACAAAGATGTAATGCGCAATGATATGTCAACTATTTCCATGAGAATTCTAAATAAATTACAATTTTTTTTTTTCGTTTTTTTTTTGTTAATTTCTTGTACTTATTTTCCTTCTCACATGATTCTTTCTTTTTGCATTTGGCTGGTTGTGTGCTTAATTATTCGTATCTCTCCATTGCAATCGACACACACACACAGTCCAACAAAAGACAGAGAGAAACTGAAAGACGAGCAACGTTGTTCATTTGTTCGTTTATTTGCAAAACGAAGCAGCACGTTATGGTTGTCTCTTTCTGCAGCTCTTAGACATTTCGCACTTTTCAACCGAATCGGGCAGCAAAAAAAAATTTTAGTCAGTTTTGTTAGGAGAGTGTTACCTGAACAACTCCATCGTCGACGTTGTTGTCGTCGTCGTCATCGTCGCCGTCATTGTCGTTGGATAACTTTTCTTTTCTTCCTCGAAAGAGGAGAAAAAATAAAAACAGAACATCAACGAGAAACGCTCAGACGTATACTAGAATTGTTTTTTGGTTGTGATACTTTACGGCACCATCATCATAAGAATGGAACGAACATCGAACAACGCACACACAAACACACACAAAGAATGTACACGTATAAATACCTTTAGGGAAGCAGCCAGTTTATAAATATTCATTATAATAAATATTAGCATACATATTTTTGTTTCCCTTTTTTTTTCGTTCAAAACTCTCCACTCGCGCTCTAAGTTTAATTGTTAACTGCTGCTTTTATGCATTTCTTTTGTCGCTTCGGACTGTTCGGTTTAGTTAGTTAAGAGAGGGAGAAACACAAACACACACATAGACCCAGCAAAGACAGTGAGCGAGTGAAAATGAGAAGAGAAGAGACGTGTTTTGCTCTAAATGCACCTTCAAAACGGTATAACGATACAATTTTAATAAGCTTTTGAATTCATGTTATCTCCATTAAAAATTGTAACTAGGGAGATATGTAGTCTCTATAACTCTGGTCGGAGGCCAACAGTATGTTGTGACGACGGTAGCAACGGCATTGGAATTTACTGGCCCTATTCTTTTCCACTCAAACTTCTCAAGAGAGAAGTCTTTTAATTCAGTACTAATTCGTTATTATATGTTCATTCAAAATTAATTCGTTCCAAAAAAAAAAGAAAAAAAAATGTTCATTTATGATATTTAATGGAGTGCCCGAGAAAATGGGAATAGCCAAATGCACAAAGTAGCCGAAACAACAACAAAAACACCAACAATTATTTGTTTAATGTTTAAGGCGAAAAATAACCAAAATGAATGAACATGTTCACGCCAAAGCTCAGTACCATCATAATTAGGATAACAGAAAAATATTGACGCTATTCGGCTAAGTTAAGCAACGTTAACGGTGTTAACGACGGTGGTAGATAGTGTGAGATGGTAATAATTTTTTATTTTGTGTGGATTTTCATCCATCTCGAATGCTCGATGACCAAAGTGCTCCATCCTCCCTGTCCCCCGTTTCTACGCACTCTCTATTTGAAAAGAGTAAAATGTCTCTTTGGCCGTTCATCACAATTTAATTGAAATTATCATAGAACATTTGCATTTATTCTCTTCAAAACATGGTTACGGCGGCGTTCGGTAAATAATCGGTTCATTCATTTTTATTTTTTTTTTGTTTTAGTAAAGAGGCGTAAATAGCCGCCATCGTTTTAGATCTTTATAGATATGACTTGGTTGGCTGTAACATTGATTATGAATTTCCCAGATGAGTATTATCATCGGTTTTAATTCAAAGACATTGACTTTACGGTTTTACACTATGCAAATGATTTTATATTATCACGTTTCATTTTTTTTTGTTCGCAACAAGCAACTCAACAGCTAAGCAGCAAATACAAAACAACAACAATTATAATTAGATATATAATGAATACTTTGGAAATAATGTGTGCAGCGGTTAGACGGCAGCAATGGTGAATACTAAACCAAAGTTCGAAAGATGGCTCATGCATTGTATTCAGTTTGTGAGTTGAGAAAACAGAGAGAGAGACGACGACGACGAAAGGATTGTAGCGAGCAGCAAACAAAGTGATCGGCTATTAAAGCATGACCGGCTTTTATCCAATGGGCACAACGACAGCCCCCAAAATCAATGTATAAAAATCATTTGCAATCAATCTGATTTTATTTATGCTTCTGGATTTTTTTTTCATCTTTCGTTTAAGTATTCAGACCAGCGGCGAAATTTGCTCGCTGCTGCTGACATTAAACGATCCCCGATTACAATCAGTTTTCCGTTGGTTTTTTTTTTTTTTTTTTTTTTTAAATAAGCCATCTCTTTTAGGCTAAAGGAGGCGAGGAGTGGTGATAAAGCATTTTATATTTGATTGGAAGAATTTTCCCATTTGAAACACCATCTAGCCAATCTTTGCATATCATTTTGTTGGCCACTTGTGTTCATGAATGTCTTGATTGTCTGTCGTTTACGTATTCAAATCTTTTCTTTCAAAAAACAAAAAAAAAAACAAATGCATTCGAGCGCCGTGTGTCTAATGGAACATTAATTTTTGCGCATTTTTCGTTGCAATGCAACAAAATCGCAAAAACGAACACATAAAAAGAACAACAAAGAAAAAAGAGGAGTACAATGAGCACTAATATCGATGAGATTGTCGAAAATATTGCAAACGACATACATATGAATTTGATGTGCGCTGCCAGTTGCCACATAAACGTTCAAATAAATCGCGATTTTCATGATGACACATAAATGCCCGTTTGTCTTGCTGTTCATGTGATGTGTTATAAATATTGATATATGGTCGAGATTTTTGGAATTTGGTATTCCATTTTTGGTTGGAGTGTTTTATTGCATTGAATCCAGTGAATTTTTTCAAATTGGAAACGGAATCGGAATCGGAATTTTGAATCATCATCGTACTTCATTCACATCAATATTTGACAGAATTGTGGCAGCTTACACTTCACAATTTCGATGGAAAGTTTATCAATGAACTTAGCGTAAGCATCTGTCGTTCCATTCTTCATTATTTATCATTGTTGTTTTTGGTTTCCGTTTTTCCGGTATTTCTTTGCGCATACAAAATATGCGACGTGTTAAATTATTTATTCACCGGAATATTTTTCAGCATTAAATCGATGCGATTTAATCTGATAAAAAATGCGTTTTTTTTTTTTTTGTCAGTTTTGATTTTATTACAATTCATGGGACGAGATTTTTTCTTTAAGTTGAAATTCGTCTGTCGTACAGAAAAAAATTATTTTACACATTTATGAATTGTAACAAAATAAAAAATATTTTTAAAAAAAACCGTTATTTTGGTAATGATAATAAACATGCGCAAAGACGATCAAAATATATACTCGATTAGATTGCGTTAGTGAATTAAAATTAACCACATGACTAATACACGAGCTAGCAAAACAACATCTAAATCTTTTCAAATAAAATGTCCAAAAAAAGATACGGAAATGTTGATTTTTTTTTGAATGCAATTCGTTTTTTCAGACGTGCCAAATTGACACTTCAAAACTCTTTCATTTTGATGATTGCATTAAATGGATAGAAATAGGAATGTGTCTTGGATAGATTGAAGTTAACCTACTGAACAAAAGAAAAATAAACAAGCGCTTGCGCATTTCAACAGTGACCATATACAACAATGGAAAAAGCGATATACAATTGTTCGTTCGAATGCTGCAAGTATTGAAGAGAGGTGATTTTTGTTCGTTGGCCGTTGGTGTTTTTATTTTCCCATTTATTTGCTGCCCGTTCAAATATACTTTTCCCTTTTGCGCATCATAACGACATTTGACACGTTTCTGTTATCAAACAACTCTGATCTGTTATGAATATAGCCCGTAGATGTAGTGATGCCGCTCAATAGCATCGGCATGCTCTCGTACTGATGACAAAAAAAAACAATTGCATCATATCAGAGTCACGCACTGAAACTCTCCCTCTGTGTGAGTCTCGAGCATGCGACGCCAAACACAATGGTTGGAAGCTTTTTGTTTTTGAGTGTTTTGTTTGTTTGTTTTTTTTTTTTTTTTTCCAAATAAATAAATCCAAGCAAAATAATAAATGAATAAAAAAAATAAACCTAAAAAAATGCAGTGAATTCGTACACACCTGACTTGCCGACGGATAGCCGTAACCAAATTGAGTGTAAGCAGCCATTTACTCGGTGTATCAATATGAGCTTGTTTTCGTTGATTTTAACAATTAACTAACTTGTTTTATTTTGTTTTGTTTTTTTTTTTTGTTTTGAATTTTATTTTAAACTGATGATTGTTTTCGTATGTTTTCGAACAATTAAAAAATTAAACGAACCACAAAGAAAATATTGGTGGAATTTCATAAAATTCTATCTAAATTACGAAAATAAAATAATAAAACGATGAATGGGTCAATTGAGCATAAGCACACACATTTACAAAATATTTTCTTTCTACTTCTTTTCGCTTTTGTTTTCGTGTTTTTTGTTGTTGTTGCTATTTGTTTATTAAATAGGAAATCGTTCAAATGTTTTAAGCGTTTTTGTTCGTCATTGCATCAATTCCAATATATTCATCAAATTATCAAGATGTAATTCACCATCCATTTGCACTGTTCAATAAGTTCGCGGTTATTTCGATGATTGATGCTATCCATTTTATGAATAAACGTTGCGTCGTCAACACAATTTCGATTCGTTGTTCGTTCTGACTCTGCCTCTTGCTCTCTTGCTCTGGGATGTGTTTCATGTATCCTTGCATGCGCCCCAGTTCATCAACAAATTACCAAACTGTCCGCAATACCAATCAATAATCGCACCATATCGGCTTTATCGAGCCGATTTAAAACATGTTTTTAATGATAAATAGATCGTTTCGAAATTGAATTATGCATAATTATTTCGGAACTGGTCACGTCTTGACACACAACGGAAACTATGATGGAACGTTGTTTGCGATGTGAACGAAACAAAAATTTGAAACATTCAACAATGAAAACCAAAAACAAAACAAACAAAAATCATATGCTGAACAGTAAAGCACACGTTCAAGTGGTGTTTAATGACAAATGAAATCTGGTCATTGAATATATATATCAATACACTTTTGGTTGAGTCTCTATCCCTTAATTTGGATGTGAGTAGAATCGTTGTTGTTATTCTTGTCCTTGTTCAAAGTAAACAGAAATGAATTGCTATTGTGTTGCCTACATTCGAAGCATTTGTCAAGTGTTTTACCGCGGATTTGTTTGCCGAGCAATACACAGGTGTTTGTGTTGTGCAGGAATAATAATACAATAAAAACAACAGCACCAACGAGATACAAACAAACAAAAAAAAAACGAACGAACGAACGAACGAACGAACGTACGAACAATGATGATGTGACAGCGGCAAAGGAGCATTAACGTTAGCAATAACCGCGGCGCACAACACTCATCTGCATTTAAGGAGGATTCTCAGCCTAAAACCAAATGAACAAAATTATTCACGAAGGAAAACGCGACCACATATACAAATAGACACCCGTAAAATGATTCGATGTAACAATAACAATGTAAATGGCATGTGCGATGCGCGCTCGAAGCATTCAATATCGTTCGTTTAGCGAGAGAGTTCTTTCCTCTTTATTTGTTGTTGTTGTTGTTGTTGATGCCTCTTGTCTTTGTCTTTTTGGTTTATGTTTTTTGTATTTGTGTTTTTTTTTTTGGTCTTTAAACCGTAAATCACTAGATTTATTCAAATTACTGTCGATGTATTGCAATTCCGCGTCGTCGGATTCTGATTGTTCTCATCTTATGATATGTATCGTAGTTCAAATAACGGCAATGCAACTTTCAGTTTTTATGAAAATGATGACAAAAAAAAAAAAATTAAAATCAAGTTCAGCTACAGAAACCGAACAGCTATAGGCACATAACACACAAAGTCCACGGTATAGCAAATTTAATTGGTTTTATTTAGTTCTTTTTTGCGTTCATTTTTTTTTTTGCTTGATACGGCACTTTGTTTTATCGACAATTAATTTTTGATAAATACAAAATAATGTGCCACAATAAAATGTTTTGGTCGATGTAGGGTTTTCTTTTTTTTTTAGAAAAAAGAAAAAATATGAAATTTTCTTTCAACTATGAAAATGTCAATCGAACAAAAAAACGGAACATATCAAACTCAAGATAACTTAAAATGAAATAAAAACAAATGAACTAAATACACCTCACACAGAACTCAAAGTACTGAACACTCGGATCGTTCTTTTTTTTTGTCGTATTTTTCTCGCCGGTTGGAAATTCTGCCGATATAGCGATCAACTTTTTTAGTCCGGTATATTTGTAGTATGCGGCGTTTTGAGTGCCGATTCGTGTGTATCCTTGTTTACGATTTCGAAAACTTTCTGGGAAAACAGAATTTTCGGTTGTTTTTTTTTGTGTGTTGCTTTTTTCTTCTTTCGATACGATGCGCAACATGCGTACCAATCGATGCGCACTCGTTCACGTTCGAACACAAACTATAGAGGCTCAGCTATACAGCGACAAATATTTCCACTGCTGTGGCATATACACAGTTGGTGGGGGGAGAACAATCGGTTTGTAGCAACCGACGACCGGCTAAACATATATTCGTGTATTTTGCTTTCGTTGAGTGTGTGGTACGGTGCTATTGCTGTGAGAAACAGCATACGAACAACACACAAACCATCACAAACACTAACACACAAACGTGAAATGGAACAAGCATACAACGCCGGCTGATGTGTATGCAGAGGAATAATGTGAATCGAAAGCCAAACCCACTCAAAACGATATTGTACGGCCGTTTTTCTATCCATTTCAACCGCTACATTCATAGCGGTGTGCAATCGATGTGTGTGTGTGATACAATTTGATTTTCAAGTGCGGCCCGGTATGATTGTATGCTCATGACATAAGCTCCGCCCTTGGCTGTCTATTTTAACACTGATACTGTCTGTCTGTTATGATTTGGTGAAATTGAAAGTATGCCGCTAGTGTACGGGTTGTTTGAGTAGCAGTTCAACATTATTGGAGCGAGTGAGCCCAATACAAAATATTTTGCCCATTGCATGAAGAAAAATCTCAGTTGAAATTGAACAGCAATACGGCCGAAGCGGTTAAAAGGAGAATTGACGCAAAACACTGTATGTGAAATGTGTAACGCCCAATTTTGTTGCCCCCCAAAAATCGGACACGCCCACTTGTCGGGCCAACACACATTTTTATTGAGTGGGAAATTGAGGAATTGCAATTGTTGAACTTGCGCCGTTTGCATGGAGCCTGCGTACCAGGTGAATCAATATACACTATTATATGTCATCCACATTTACACACACACACACATACACACAATGAACAACATTGGGAAAAATTTGCCGCGCAAAAATACCCCAGCTTGAACGTGTGTGGTGGCGTTTTTCAATTCCGAACAATTCGCATATGCATTGTTGAGAAAACCAAAACAAGATGTTTCTCTTCGATGGTACACGTGTTCCATTCATTTCATTCAGAAGATTCAGTCGTCAGTGTTCGATGTAGGGTTGCTATCGAATTCATCGACAATCTCTCTCTTGCTCTATCGCTCACCCACTTGACACACACACACACACACACACATCCAGCGAAAAAACGGATTGAAAAAGCATCCACCACTTCAGATGACAACATGAATACAAATATTTGCTTCACATTTTCAAGCGTTGCACATCTTTTTGAAGTTTTGACATAATTGCACGGTGTCATGTCAAATTTTCCACACACACACACACACCAACACACAGAGAAAGAGAAAATGACAGGCAGGTTTTGTGGCCTCAAGTTCTGTCGCTATGCCAAAATTTGCACGGGAATTTCACATATTCATCAAGAACAATCAGATTCAATTTAAATTTGAAAAAAAAAAAATAAAAACACAGAGAGAACGAAGACACCCATACCATCAAAATTGCATATGCACCGAATGCAGTTGCCAAAAATTTCATTATGAACGAATTCGTATACATTCGAGTATGTCATTAGCAAATTATAGCAATTGGAGCTGCGCTTTTTACATACAAACATTTTTTGTCAGAACATTGTGAATGTTTGAGTGTGTGTACGACGCTAAAATGCCATCTACTTTGGTGAATTTGATGTGGTTGCTGTAGAGCAGCAGCAGCAGCAGCAGCAGCCGACAAACATCACCTCAATAAATCCATTTTCCGCTGTCGCAAATCCATGCAAGAAGTAACTGTTTGTTGGAGCTTTGTAACACCATGTTTTCATTACCGTTTTTCGAATAATTCGTCCCATAGATTCGTATCTGTGTCCGATTGTTGGACACACACACACTCTCCAGTGTGCCACCAATTTTGACAACATCGTTTGGCGGCTACAACGATGATAACAACACTGAAATGTTTCCTTAGATGACTGTTGTTCTCATTTTTTGTTTGCTGTTACTCCGTTGTCTCCACTTTTTGGTGTTCTATTGTGTTTGTTTATTTCTATTGCTTTTCTACTTGCAATGTTTTTTTTTATTTTGACTTTTTGGGCTATCTATTGCAGTTAGCTTGGCATTTCGCACACTTTGAGGTGGTGGCTTTTTATTTTTATCTGCAATTGATTTGTTTTCCTTTTTCTATAGTTAGCATCGTTCGCGTGCTTGGCATTGTTGTGATTGTGAATACATATTTTGTTGTTGGAGGCATTTTTGTGCTTTTAGTTGTTGTTAATGTAAATAATCGCAACGTTTTATTTTCGACAAATGTGAACTTGTTCTTACACTGTTCATACTTTACATAACTAATTTTTTTTTTCGACATGAGAAATGTGTTTATGTTTCCGTATTTTTCGTGCTTTTTTTTGGTGTAAGCACCTCTGTTTTCGAAGATGTTCAGGCTTATCTTGATTTTAAAACGAAAACGCATTCGCAAACAACAACGATCAAATGATATATATTCACAAAGATTATTTTACCGCCTTAAAATTTAATGTGAGCATATTTTTTATGTTTTTAAATTTTTATGTTGATTGAAATATTTTGATTGTGTTTCGTTGAGCAATGAATTCTTTTTCAAAATACAAAAAAAAAAAAAAAAAAAAACAGAAATCACAGTTAACTGCGAATTGATTATCATCGTTTGAAAATCAGTGAATGTATATGATGCCATCATCCAAATATATTTATGATCGTTTCCATCTAGAGTCAAATTTAACGCTTTGAATTTCCCTTAGAACAACAAAAATCGTATCTTGATGTTCCAGCTCGTTTACACCACGAAGAGTAGTCACAATTGTTCCAAAGTTTATCGTCATGTATCAACAAGAAATTAAAAACCCATAAAAATCCAAAATAAAAAGAAAAAAACAATATTTATTGAATGAAAAAGTGTCATTGCATGGCCTACATAAAAAGTTGTGGAGAGAGAGAGAGAGAGAGAGAGAGAATGAGGGAGGGGAAGAATATCACCAGTTGTTCATCGTCTAGAGTTGAACAACGCACGATCACATAAACTTAACAAGTATGCAAGTTTTATTCTTTTTTATTATTATTATTATTTTTTTGTCGTAGCTTACGGTTCCGAACACGCGGCAAAGCGGAAAAAAATAGTAACGAAAGGAACTTGAATATGTAATATAGAGAAAAAAAATAGTATTTCTTAATGTCTTCGCTCCAGTTCAATAGTATTAACGTTATCGCAAAACAAATCATGGTTGATATGCTGATAAAAAAAAATTATAAGAACCTAGAGCTTGACATTTTGTCTCTCAATCCCATTAGTTGAAATTGCGTGGTAGAGCCGACAAAACAACACACACACACACACACACACACACACACACACACACACACACACACACACATTTGAATCGTATCGTTTTAAATGAAAATGAAATGGAGAGAGCGAGAGACAGAAGAAAAATAAAAAAAAAAACCAACAAACACAATTCGAAACAGTTATTGGTAACGCATTAACAGACAACATTTATTAAGCTCAATTTCCAAGTTGAAAAGAAATTAAGCGACTTTGTACATGAGAAATATATTTAATTATGTCAATTTACATCGGTAATTTGATTGAGGGTTGGTCTCGACACCCGATACCGGTATATTCACTGTTCTTTCACTTACACACTCATTCTCCTAGTCCATTCTCTCTCTCGCTCTGTCTTCGTCGACCATGTAAAACAATCTCAATCAATCGAAATTCCATGCATAAAATGCTGTTAAATATTTCAATTTGTGATGTTTGGAAACAGCAAAACATGAGACCGCAATCTGTTTCCATTGACCACAAAAACTAGAGAAAGAATTGAACAGACGAAAAAAAAGCCACATACACACACACATGCTTCAAATCGGAAAAAAATACTATGTAAGCGACAGTTTTGATCTGTCAACAATTTTATTTCATTTCCAAGCAGCAGCAGCAGCAGCAGCAGCATACACAATGCGACAATTGAGCTTCCCTTTCTTTAAATTGTTCGAGTTCAAAGTGGTGAAAATGTTCGTTGAAATACATGCAAGAAGATAACGAAAATTATATGCAAACGCATTGTCTTCATTCAGCAGCTTTTGTTGTTATTCTTTTTTTTTCGTGTCGTTATTTGTTTGTCTTAAGGTTCGTTTGTTTTAGTAGTTGGTTGTTTTTTTTTTTTTATTTTCTTTCATAAAACAAAAAAACCACTTTTCGATTGTTTGAGACAGAAGTAAGATTTGCCTGTACACTAATTCTTGTAATTATATGCCATGAACACCGCAAAAAAAATGGAAAACACGACACATTAAAACTTCACAGAAAAAGAAGCCAGAGAGAGAAAGAGAGAGAGAGTAACACAACAAACAGAATGTAAACATCATCGCATTGCATCGCATTTTCGACATACCAAAACTCTCTGTGCTCATTTCACTAAAAAAAAAAAAATAATGCGACAACTTTTTTTTTCTGCTTTCGAAAATAAATAAACAAACATTTATATGTATCCACAATATAATTATGATTATTCTTCGAATTAGATGGTTATCATTAGGAACATGATACAAATGGTGGGCTTTGATATGTAGTAGCGCGTGGACTTTGGTTTTATGTAAATGGCATAGCTTTCGAACCTAAACCAATATCGGCTAAACTGAATGGTGTTTCAATGTTTCGTTTTTTTTTTGTTTTTTTGTTTTATGTATGTGTCTCGCTCGCATTTCAAATGGAATTGTTCATTGTTGTTGTTTTTTAGTAGTTAACCAACCTAATGACAATTAAATCACATTGAATCTTCTCGTTCAAATGTTGATGGATCAACGTAAACTAAATGTCGGATTGGAATTTTTGAACAGCCCACTACATGTAGTAGTGGTTAGTATCAATGCCATTTAATTTGTCAGGCCTCCCAAAAATTAGCCATAAAAACATGACATTGATTTAAATTCAAATGAATTGTCATATCACACCTTGACTGAGATTGAGTGGTGAATGGTTTTAATATTGTTGAAAATATCGTGTAATTTTAGAAGAAAATGAAATGAACTTTAAATGTGCCGCTTTAAAACAGTAAAGATCACAACAACCACCACTCACTTCACATTCTCGTTATTTTTCTTACAAAAAATAAAATAGTCAACGAACAATAAGTGATGGTATTTGGTTTTTTCTTCTTTTTTTTTCTTTTTAGTTTTTTGCACAATGCATAACAAATAAAAACGGCATTTTTAAGACTCAATTATGCGATTATTTACTGTTGCACTTTTCATTCGGTCACAACAAACATTAAGTTGTTTAAATGCACTCGAAAATGTGCAACACAATTGTGACAAAACATTTTCTGCATTTTCAGGTCTTACCACTTACCATTTCCTTACAATTAGAACACAACAATCACGTTACATTTACACTTATAAGCCAAGAGAACGAGAGAAAACGTACATACAATTCGCTTCGTATTTCGAATTGAGTGTCATATGTAGAGACACATGTTGCGAAAAACTGAATCATCGACAGCCGAGTCAAGCTTAAAAGGGGACAATTTTTCATCTTGTAATGTGAAAGAATGAAATAGAACAAACGAAAAAAAAACGCAAGAACCTTTTTATTACATTATACCGTGTGAAACAACACACTTGTCATTTCGAATAAATTGTTTCTTGTAGTTTCTCTCTCTCTCCCTTTCTCTCTCTCTCTCTCTCTCTCTCGCTCTTGCTGTTGCGCGCATCTGGTTAGCTTCTTCGATGGTTGAGATCATTGAAACATTTAAAATGTTTTATTTAAAAGTTGAGTTTGTCAACAACAACAATAAAAATTGGAGAAAAAAAAAAACGTCCCGATTGAACGATCGATCGAAAGGGCCGAACTGCGTTTGAAAAAGGAAACAAATTCCAATTCACAAATACATTTGAAATGGCACGTGGTATCTCAATGAGAAATCCCCTTAAAAATGCCATCATAATTATATTGAATTGTTTAAGAAAAAAAAAAAAAAAAAAAAAAAAAACAACAACATTGTCGTCGAAACTAATTTATGAAACATTTTCACCTAAGCTAAATTTTCAAATGCGATGGCAAAAGAGAGTGGTTTTTTTTATTTTATGAATTACCGTAGAGTGGCGTTTGCTGATGAGTGAAACATCCAATGTTTCAGTATTGAAAATATATTTCATGTTTAACCGCTTTAATGTTCTAGGATGCGTTGATTCTGTGTCAAATAAATGGATGCCAGAATGCAAACGAGCATTCAAACTAGATTTCAATAGTCAAACAACAACCAGATAGCAAAAGAGAACAACAACAACAACACCAACAAAAACAACACACACACAGTCGTTTTACAGGATGAAAAACAACAACAGCAACGAAACAATAAACGAAAAAAAAAACATACAACAAAAACAGAGAGAATGTTGTACAAAGAAGACACCAAACATAATATGCGATCGAAAATTTGGCTTTGGCAAATTGAAAAGGTGCTTTAAGTGTTGTTTCATGTCACCTGAAACACGGGACAAGGATCAATTTCCATTTTCTTCGAATGAATAATAGAGATCGCGACGACATTGTGTTTAACAATTGGATATTTATGCGGAAATAGATAAATAAATACACACGATGCTTCTCTTTATCAGTGTGACTATCTATAATGCGCTTACACGCGCCACTCTCATTCTCTTCACTTAAAGCAATTCACAAACCGTTTGTGTGTCTCTCTCTCTCTCTCTCTGTGTGTGTGTGTGTTTGCGATTTGCACATTACTTATACGAATCGTATAATATGGAACAACTCGAACAATGGTGCAATATTGAATGCGCATTATTTTGGCAATCGTTTTACTCAAAGCTCAATGTGTGTTATAGGTTTACCATAACGTCATTTGTATATACTTTGCCACACTATTAGCGAACGAATGATAGAGAGCAATGTCAAGCAAAATGCCCTGGTTAAGTACCTTAGCTCAGTGAATCTTCAATAAATAAATTGTATGTAGTTTTGGGGAAAGCAAACAAATCGGATATTTGTTACATTCAAACAAAAGAAAATCGTATAACTTAATGATATTTCTGAAGCATTTGATTTGTTCCGAATATTTGAGATTCCTTCTCTTCCCCTTGCTTTCATTGTGAATCGTTAAATCGTTTATTACTAGGTTTATTGACGATTGAAAATGCAAGAAAACACGGCCCAATGTTACATCCTATTTCAAATACACAATCCAACTAAATGTGAACGATATCGTACATTAAAATCACATGTTCAGTGGTCGATGGCCATGTTAGATAGTATGATGTTGAAAAAAAAGAAAAACAAACACTCTGGCTTCATATGCATTTTGTGGATCACATTTTGTGAATATCTCATTATATTCAATGCAGTAATTACTGTCAAATTTATATCGATAGAGATAATGATTATCGTGTATCGTGTATGTGTGTGATGGGGAATGTGAGAAACAGAGGGAGGCCGAAAGATTATATCAGACCATCATTTTGTACAAAAACGTCAGCAAAAATGTTTCACTTAGTGTAAGCTTGAGGTCAATTAAGATTTATTGGAATTGCATCAAATGCATTTTGTTGTACCTCTAGCTGCACTGCAATGAAATCAAGTAACAAAAAACAAAAAATGAGTATCGATAGAGTGAATATTCCACCCCGTGTCTCTTTCTCCACCACCCGAAAAACGCCCACCATTCCGGAATCAGACATTTATTTATATTAATTTAAATCCAATTAAAAAATTTCCGAACGAGAATGTACAATCAGTTTATTTATAGATAAATTGAAGTACATACAAATTAAAAACACCGATAAACCCGATCTAGCAGTAGAAAAAAAAAACAAAAAAAAAAAAAAACAAAACAAAAAAGCGCAGCATACACAACTCAGCAGCGGTAACAGCAGCAGCCAAAAAACACAACATTTTGCTGGCATTGGCCAGTGCATTCGTGCAAAAACAACATCCACACACACACACACACACATACACAAATTCGCTCATTCAGTCATTTTGCTCGTTCGCTCATTTTCATTCGATTTGTTCGTCGCTCTTTGGCGTGCGCGCTCCCGTTGATATATGCTTTCGCACAATGAAGCGACACTTTAATGACAAAATGAACGCACAACCAATACATGTATGGCGGTTTGATTACGACGATCCAAATTTTTCGGATAAAACCTAGCCAAAAAGTTTTGCTATTAAAAGGGAAGCAAATTATTCACATCTGATTTAATTGTAATCCAATTTGAAAATAATTTATTGAACAGTTTAAAGCTATTAAAATTTATTGTGTTCAATTTCTTTTGCCTTTATTCCACTTTGATTATTTATCGTATATCATGCGCAATATGAAAACGGTGCAAATAATTTATACAGTGTATTAACAGAAAACAATTACGTCTCTTTGCTGTGCCCGCTCGCGCGCTCTCTCTCTCTCTCTCTCTCTCTCTCTATCACTCTGTGGGATTGGGTTTTTTTTTCTCTCACTGCTGTTTTGTTCGGTTGGCTTGATATTTCAATTTTTAATGCGGCCAAATGCCCGATTAATTTTTGCAAAATCGTACACAATCGACTGACTTGATGTGATAAATTGTGTACAGATCACACACACACACACCCAAGCACAAGCAAATAATTTCGTCAGCAGCATCGCAACGAGCCCGAATTGGGCACGAGTTGACATCCAGCACACCGGTTATTTGCGGCACTACCAAACTTCCGCTCCTATATTTACACACCGAAAATTATGAGCATTTATTGAAAAATTAAATTGGGTGTTGGTTTGAACATTTGGAATTCCGAAATGCATTTTATATGTATACATTGAAATGTTTTGTTGTTATTGTAGTTTTTTTTTTTAATACGGGACGATGTCCCATTATATTATGCCATACAATGATAAAATGCGATGTTATAAACATTCATTCAACGGACAAAAAAAAAAGGATGAGATGAAATGACATGATCGACGTAACTGTGTGCTTCATTGCAAATTCTTATGATTTTTAGGAACAAGAAACCAATTTTGAAGTCAATAAAAATGAGATTGAAACAACAAAATAACACACTCACCTAAAATGCTTGTTTCTTGTTTTCTATTTAGATTTAAAAAAAAAAAAACAAACAACAACAACAACGAAGAGAGAACAATCATTCCACTATCTCTTTAACATGTATTTTGACTTTGAACAAATTTTCATCAAACATTCAAATTTATGGCCCATTTGATTTGGAAACGGAATTTAAAACTCATTCAGAAGATGAAAAAAAAATTCAACACAGCGACAAAAAAGAAAGAAAATAAAAGAAGAAACTGGTTGTGTGAAACTAATAATAAACAAATTTTGTATAATGACACGCGAGAAATACTACACGCTCCCCATTGAGTCATGTTATAAATTGAACATTTTGTTTTTTTTTCCGGTGTTTTATTTTTGTTGTTGTTGGTTTTAATTATTCATCGGTATTTTTTTTTTTTCTTGTTGAAATCAATCGTTTCGATACTTTGATTGTTCTCAATCAGCTCAAATGTCAATAGAACGAAACATTCATTTTGAACCGTTCAGTTAAACCGTTGAACATTCAACTGCAGGCCTTAAAAACGGCAGTAAATTTTTCCGAAACTAAATTAGTTTGTCCAATTTGAAAATGCCAATGAATTAATATGAGTCTTTTGCAGTCGTAATTTTATTTTCCTAGTTTTATCCATTAAACTAAACATCAAATGTGGCAATTTGTTTTGGTTTGAATTGAGAAAAAATCACCCATTTGTTCATCTTTGAAGGGTGCTGTGTTTTTATCTCGATTGATTTGATTCAGTCACCAAACGAATGTGTAATCTCCACACAATTGCAACCATATCAAAATGGCTCAGTATTTCCAAATATCAAAAGTAGTAAAGTCATTAGCCTCGAAAATTGTTTCTTTGATACGCCCAACATAAATGACAACATATTTTGCTGTGACAGCAGCAAACCTATAGAATTTTTTTTATGCCAAATCACTCACCCCGTTTTTCTTGCCGCTTTTATTTTTGACGATTCTTATTTTTTTTTTTTTTTTTTTTTTTTTTTTTTTTTGTTTTTTGTTTTATGCGCCATGCATATACATGAACGATGTGCGTTTTATGTTTATGTCACACCCGTGGTTTTTCCACTGGCACTGATAGCTGTGGAAGTGTTTTCAATTGAAGCGTTAAAGTGCAGTTTTAGTTGAAGTAGTACACATTTACTCGGTGACTGCAATTTGAATAGTTTGGTTGCGTGGCGCGGCATATCGGGGCGCTATATGTGGTTAAGTGGTCGAGAATGGTCTCTGGGGGTAACAAACGGTATATATATAAATTTTGTTTTGCTATTAATTTCATATCCCACTGCGAATATTCCAAAAGAGAGCTTAAATATGAGCCCGGTGCCATGTACTCAATGAGTATAGTTCGCGCAATGTAATTACTGCTTTCAAAGACACTTTGTGATTGGCGATTTGAAATGCTGTGCTGTGAATGTGTGACTTTCATTCGCCAACGTTTTTATCATAATAGTTTTGTTGTTGTTGTTTTTTTTTATGCGATTTTTGCTTTACACACAAATAACGAAAGTGAATTAGCTGTCAAACCGGCTCACATTTTTCGGGTAGTCATACAATGTGTAATGTTAGCGATCAACAGTGACGAACAAAAAAAGAAATGAAAGGCCGAGAGAAAGAGAGAGACAGAGAGAGAGAGAGAGAGAGAGAGAAAAGAAATAATAATAGTATAAATCGAGAAATGGACCATAAAAAAGCCATCCTCTTTTCGGAACTGGATTTACTCGGGTGAAATAGAGTGACAGTGTGACGCTCTCATTGAATTGTACTCCATCAATTCCACCTTCGACACATACTGTTTTTATTCGTTAGTTAATAATGCGGCAGCAAAAATCAGGATTAAAAGCTTAGCTACTATGAAAATTGTATGCACTGTGACTCGGCTACTTTTTCCTGTTTCACATTTTATTGGATGTTATTTTTGCTGCCATACCATACTGGGTGTCGAGATTCTTCTTTTTGTTGTGCTGTTAGATTTGGTTTGATGCTCATTGATGCTGGTTGTTGTTTTTTTTTATGTTCTGTATATATGTTTGTGTGTGTGTGTGTGTGTGTGTGCTATTTTTCTGAATGCTGAATTTTTAGATTGATGCCACAACAAGCACCCTTAATATGTCATTTTGTATTTATGGCACATTTTACGTTCCGGCAAAGTGGTGGCGCATCTCGCTCACACACTGTAAACGTAAACAACAAAGCTATTAGATGAGAACGTAATGCGTGCAACACATATTATTCAATTTGAAATGCATACACTGATGACATGATCACAAATGCCAAACGAGAGCGCACAGCGAAAAAAACACACACACAAACACAGAAAGAGATACACGGGGATAGAGACGAAAAAAAACGAATGATGAAAACACTTTGCTGTGACGTTTAGTGTCAATGTTTCGAATACACATACAGTGCCGAACAACAAAAACGAAGAGAAGAGACACGAATAAACAGCAAATAGAAGCAGAAAACAAAGATGTTAAAGGAAAATAAAAGGGATCTAACTACATATCGCTTTAAGGGTGAGATTTCTCGCACATGGTGCTACATTTTTGCTAGTTCGTCCCATTTGTCAGTTATATTCCATAGCATTGATGCCGGGAATCAGATGAGCTACCACCTAAAGTACTTTAAATAAAAAGAGCCAATTCAACATGACAGACAAATAAAATGTGAAAATAAAAAGAGCAAACTCCTCTCGTTCTCGCCATTCTTTTTTTTCTCATTCGGTGTCTCGCTTTCTCACTCTCTTACTCCCTTTAGCCGAGATTTTTGTTTTTTTTTTTTTTTTAGTTGGAAATAGACTTTTATTTTATTTACAAAATATTCGAGAGCTCGTTATTGAAAATTTGCTACTCAGAGAGACTTGATGGCTTTTTGCATTTTTAAGAACTCAACCGAACAAACAGCTTTCACTTAGAATTACTTTTCCGCTCATAAATTGTTCATTTTGGTTGCATTCGCAAGCGTGCCCGCTTAGATTCAATGCCTGTGTAATAAAACAAACTGTAACAAAACAACTCGATATTTTATTTATACAGCGACCGTTGAGACTGATTTTATCAAATTGACACCAATTCGTTTATAGCTTTTGTTTAGGAGATTTGCCGAAACATTATGATTATTTGAGATTGGATTTTAATGTAATCCTTATGGTGAACATCAAATTTTCGGGAATTGTTTAACCCACATACAATTTTGAGCTCTCATTTCTATTATTATTATTATTATTATTGTTATAATTCATTTCTACGCCCGCAAGGACTGATATACATATCTTATTTGTAGTTAGTAGTTATCATATTTAATAATGAATATTGAAGAATTTTGTTGAACATTGTCAAATGCTTTAGAAAAATCGGCGAAAATTACGTCCAATTGTGCCTTTTCTTCGGAAAGATTTGTAGACCAGCTGCGTTAATTCTAGGACGTTTGTACTGATATTGTGTTTCTTAACAAACTCGTGTTGATGTATTGATAATATGTTTCCATCAGTTTGTTGTATTCAGTGGTTTTGTCATCAGCTTGTCCTGAGTTTTCCCCATTTCGGATTGAATACCGATTGGGTGATATTGAGTCACTGACGAACGCTTTCCACAGTTGAGGTTCGGAATTATTTTCATTTTTTTTTCCATGGTTTTGGACCATTTTACACAGTTCGATGGATTTATTAAACAGATCGATCACAATAATTGCAATATTATTGGCACAATTTAGGTTTAATTTTACTTTTCCGCACATGAAATGTGCTTAGGAAAAGTATTGGTTCTGCTTCAAAAATTCAACTCCACCGCAATTTAGTAAATGATTACCTATTGGGCTCAAATTTTAACCAGAATCATAGTTCAGCATGGAAACAAATCTGTCTTAACACTTTTTGATTTGGAAACTCGGTTCTGCTTTAATTTGATCCATATTGGTATAGCCGTTCCAGAGCGGCCCGTTTTCAGGGCAGAACCAATACTTTCTCTCTTGACTGGTTCAAATGTCAGAAAAATAGAAAAACCAAATTTCATATCAATGCGACCAAGTCAGGATTACGAATGTAATTCAATTGATTTTTAATTCGGTAAACTGATGAACTCCATCTTTTGATAAAAGGTTCAGAAAATGCACTTTTTTGACCCAATTGAATCGTATGAATGAATGGAGTTTCAATGTATCTGGCCGATAGATGAGCACAATCTCGCCACAATCGATACATCTAAAAACATCATTTTAAGACTCAAAAATTGTTTAATTTGTAATAAATCTTGTCGCATTCAATTTCATCCTTTGAAATAGATCCAAATCGTTTTATGAGTATTTGTAGAAATGCTATCGATGGGAGCAATCTCACAATGAAGCCAGAGTTAGTCGCCTATTCTAAAGACAAAAGACTTGAGCATTCATACAAAATGATGCAATAGTGTATCGTTCGGACCAATTCCAAAGTGAAAAAGAAAAAAAAAACTTAATGGAGGATTTTTTGTTTGTTTATTCAAGTGCTTCATGTATGCTCATGTTGGTTGTTGTATGTGTGTTTTCTTCCTTCTCTTGTTTTTGCAGTCAATGAACATTCATTGATGCTACATTGACGCATTCAACTTTTAAGTTAACTGTCAGCGATGAATAACTATCTCTTGGACGTTCTTTGCTATTTTTTAATGGCCACAGTGAAAAATCTCTATTTCTCGTTCTCTCACTCACACACACTCTCTCTCTCTCTCTCTATATATATATATATATTCCTCTCCCTCTCCTCTTCTCTCTCTCTTATTCTCTTACACTTCGATCTGTGTGTATGTTTGAGTGTGCTTATTTTTCTGCACGAATGTACTTGTTTATAATAAACGCCTCGGGACATTGTATGTAACCGTAGCGTGAATGTCGAAATGAATTTTCCGCTGGTGGTTTGATCAAGAATTACTGTGGCGTAAGAGATCTTATGAAATGAGGCTCACGTACGTTGAAGGCCCAACGCTGAAAATATAGAAACACTTTTGTTTCATAGGCCGTTTGGCATGCGTATAACTGTAAGTGTCCTTGTTTTTCCCGTTTATTTAATGTACATGTGTGAATGCTATTTTTCGTCGTTGTCGTCGTCGTCGTCGTCGTCGTCATCGTTGTTTCGTTGTTCGCTTGTTCATTTCTATATTGTATTTAGTAATTTAAATAACTTGAATGCATGCACGTATTTATATATTTGCCGTATATATCTTAGGTGCGAGAGTTTAGCTGCGAAAACAGAACGACCACAAAAAACACAAAAACTCATTTAATTTGGGAAAATTTATTCGAAACTGAAAAATGATAAAAACGGCAAGAGAATTATTTGCAATTGCGAGGTGCCCTTTTTGTGTATGTGTGTGTGTATATGTCATTTTCCATTTTGGTATGGAGATGCGTTTCGGTGGCTTGATGGCGCGAAACACACACTTATTATAGAACGTGTTGAATTAGGGTAACAACAACAAACAAACAAAAAAAATTATTTCATGAGAAAATTACTTAATTAAACACAGGAACCCACGTACAAAAATTAAAAAGGCAAACTCACACACACACTCACTCACTCACTCAATGTTTTTGTGCTTTGCCTTTCTGTCTAATTGAATTTATGATATAAATGCTGTCACTTTCTTAGTGATATTATTTTAATGCGGCCACTGTTGTTGGTGCTGCTCTTGGTGCTGCTGCTGCTGCTGTTGGGGTATTTTGCTTTTAAATATGAGTCACGATCTCTATGCACTTACCTCCTGGGGATTGAAGTAGTCATCGTCGGTACAGTGCTGCATTTCTTGTAGGAACGGAGTCACCTGTTCCCAATCTTCATTCATATTGACACTTTCAACACCAATTATCGTTCTCTTATTTATCGTCGGTCTTTGAATTGACAAACGACACCGTTGACTTCAGTTTCAACCACTTGTGTTCGAGCGTTTTTTTTTTACCGTTTAAAAACAATTCTGTGTTATAAACTACACAAATTGTTTGTATTTTTCCTAACTCACTTCCTTCAGATACCAGTTTATAGTTATAATTCAATGTTTTTGAAACAAAAGTTCAGTTTCACAACAGAAACAATTAAGTTGTAAGTCGAAGATTTCAAAAATATTATATATGATCAATTTGTTAACAGTTCAATTTTGGTGGAGGTGATAAAGTTGGTAGAATGAATTGTGGTAGAATCAAACGTGTCGAATAATTTAAAATCACATCGATCGATTAACTTAGTTTCATGATGCAATTCAACTCTGATCTAATTTAATAATAATAAAACTATTGTTCGATTAATTCGTGTTAATTCATTTTCATGTGTTGCACAAAAGTCAATTTACATCACTGAAACCATTCGTTGGTGACCGTTAGCACAAAAGTGCATTGATTACCCTTGATTATGATAACCAGATCGTTGTTATCGTTGACTTTTGTTCTCGGTATGTTTTAGTTTTTTGTTCGTTTTCTATATTTTATCGAAATTCGCGCCTTTTTTTTATTTATCGCCACAAAATGGAATTGAAAGAAATGTGAACTTGGATTGTTTGTTTTTGTTTTAAATTTCACTAACGCACCCAAATTGACACTGCACACAATATTCGCATTCGGTGTAACCGAAAAAGGGCTAAAAAAAAAACAACTAAAAATAAGAATGTGTATGTTTTTTTTTCTGTGGTACCGTGTATTAAAGTAAACGGATAAAAGGGCAATCGTGCCAACGTTTTTATGGAAATACTCGACAATTTCAACGAGATGCTAAATTCCAAGCCACATTCAACATTCAACGGACATTTATATTGCTTTGTGTATGTACGTACATCGCACACAAAATACAAAAGACGTTTAACGTATTGAAACAATGCGATGAAGCTCTGAACCGAACCATCGCCGGTACTACACAGTATTGCGATGAAAAACACCAAACTCCAAACTCCGTTCGAAGCATTCGAGCCAAGCGAAATATTGTGTGTGCTGTGTGTGTTGGACCATGTGCTGCGCCTTCTGTATTTGATTCACTAACGTCGAACAGCACCCGAAAATCTTTAGGTCGAGAGTCGAATGCGATAACCACTTGATAAGAGCATAATGCGCGTGCGATACACCGAATTTTAATCAAGCCGATTGATTTATGACATATTATTTGGACACATTTGCTTAGTTACGATACAAATAGTTTGGATCATGCGCTGAATGAGGTTGATTTAACACAAATTACACCTGTCAAACCTGTGGGAGAAGTTTATATTTGCATTGCAAATCTACCACCAGCTCAATACAAAATGGATCTGCACTAAAGATTAATTTTCGCAATTGTGTAGTACACAAGCTCGAATTGAACGTGCGCCGCTCTGCTGCCGGTGTTGCTCTTGGATTTTCGATTCATTTTAATGTGTGTACGATAATATTTTATATGAATATGAGTTGTCGAACAACGGCACTACAACATTAAACGTAAGGTACAGAGAGCCGAATGAAAGCTAGGCAAAAGACGCAAAAAGTGGAAAAACTTTGCTCTTTTCTCTTGCTCTCTCTGTCTCTCTCTCACTCTCTTTCTCTCTCTCATCCTCTCTCTTTCCCTGTCGAATGAACGACGAAAAGAAAAAAAAAAAACCACACCGTCGATTGCGTCGTGTATAGACTTCTGTCTAATCCGATATGTTTCGCATTAAACTGTGTATTGTGAATTGTTCTCCTGTGTAATGTTTTGTTGCACACACACTGCACATCGTCAGTGCACTGGGTATATATGCAGGTCTAAAAAAATTGTATTAACCAATTGCCACTATACACCTCAAGTGTTTTTAGTTTGAGAAGCTTATGTTTGACGAGAGTAGGTAAAGGCTTTTGCCGTTTCAGTATGGTGAATTTTGTCTCTGTTTGACTGAAAACTTGAATTTTGCTCCCCTTCATTTTCACGATCATAATTTTCACTGGCTATTTCAAATTAAAAATGCATTGCTTTCATTTCATGGCACACACACACACAGATAGAGAAAATGCCATGTACAAAACGGTAATTATTGTTGTGGATTTGACATAAATTCCTATCTTTTTCTCGCTCACTCGTTCGTTCGATTCGATTCGATTCGACAGCCTCGCCAGGTTTAAATTTCACACACACACACACACACACACACACACATCCACATGCACACATGTATGTTGAAATGCTGGTACGCACGACACTTCAGTGGCAATTTAACCAAATACTCGACAATTTTCAAAATTAGGTTCTATTGTCTCAATTCGTTGTGTTCATTTCATTCTCATGAAACATGAAACGCACGCGATATCAATCAGCAGATCAATAACGAAAGATAAGCGATTCTCGTTTTTTTTTTGTTGTTCTATCTCTCTCTCCCAAATTTAATGAGTAGATGAATGAATCGAAAGGAAAAAAAAGCACCACACAAGAGAAACGAACAAAAATAATTTTTATTGACTGTCGCGCGCATATACTTCGCGTTGTGTTTCATTGATCTCCATGATAGCTTCTCTGTTTTCATTATGTGTTTTTGTTTGTGTCCAAGCACACACACATATCAACTAGAATGAATCGAGATAAACAAATATTTGTATCTTCAAATTTGTTTGTATTTCTCTTTTTAATTACTGGAATGGGCCGGTCAATTTCAGAAAATATTTGATTTGGGATTGATTTTGATGACCACAACTTGTTGCTACCGTAAAATTTATGAAGTTTTATTGTTGTTGTTGTTGTTATTGTTGTCCCCCCAGGTTCGTTGATTCCTAATCGTTGGCTCATAAAAAATGATCATTTGATATCCAAACCAAGAATTTCACTTTGCCGCGGTGCAAATGTCAACTGAATTTATACATTCTGGGATAATACCGCGGCTTTATTTCAAATCGCACCAGAAGCCGTGATGCACCGTGAATGGTATTTTGTGAATGGGTGGACAGGAATATCAAAATGAAATATCAGGGAAAAAAGAAAAATGAGACCTTCTGTCTCAAATCAGAGATAAATCATTTGAGAATTTATTAGATGTATCACATTTCCATTCATTCATTTCCATTTACAAAAATAAAAATTCGTGTTTTTTTTTCTCTCGTGAGTTCACAACTACGCGTCCATATCAAGCGCGTTGCTATCGAACAGGCTACAGCGATTTAGTAACGGGTTTTTTTTTCTCTTTTTCAAAAATGCTCAAAAGAAGTAGCAAATGTTGACACTCGCATTTTTATGAATGAACTTTAAAATCGTCAATATAAGTGTTTATACGGTTGCGAGCAAGTTTACTGATGATGTCTTCGAAATCCAGGTGTCGTAACGAATAATCCGAAAAAGCCAAAAATATCGAATCTTTGATTTGAGTTTTTTGTCTTGTTCGACGGTTTCTTCGAATCTTCACTTTCCAGTTGTGTATGTTGGGTTGTTATTTTTTTTTGTCTCTCTTGTTGATGAGCCCATAGTCAGAAAACCGCAGTAATCACCGGCAACCAATTCGAACAAATTTCGATACATTTATCAACTGTTTACCTCATTTTATCTGTCTTCGGTGATTCATTAGCACAAACGAAATCAATTAGAAAACGTGAAGAAAGAAAAAAAAAAACAGCAACGAATATTCTCAACAGAAGCATCTAATTAAAATCACGGTAACACCACACGGCCGCCAATCATGATGAGTTTGGCTTGTTGGTTTGTTAGGTTCGTTTTTTTTTTTCGTCTTGTATTTTATTTTGTTGTTTCATAGTATATATTTTGGTGTTTCTCTCCTCCTGTTTCCCCGCAAGCGCGTGAGCTCTGGCGCGCGTTTGCCCGCATGATCGCTCGTACCGTTTCGCCGATGCGACGGAAATAAATTTTTCGTTTCTGATTTCGTGATTATTGTTTTCGTTGTGCTATAAATGTTCGGTGAATGCGTGTTTTGTTTTTACTCACTTCCAGAAGCTGGACCACCAAAGATTTATTTAAAATTTAAATTGAATTGAAAAATGTTGCCTTCTGTGCTAAAGTGCAGCTAAAGGCGACAGAGATGTGATTACTTCGATGCTGCTGTCTCCGTTTTTGGGTTTGGGTTTTATTTTGGTGTGCATATTTAGCAAGATGAGAAAGGCAGGCAGAGCTCAATGCATCGGTCCGTAGTTTTGTATTGCATTAAAACATTGCATAAATGGAAAGAGCAACGAGAGAGAGAGAGAGAGAGAGAGAGAGAGAGAGAGAGAGAGAGAGAGAGAGAGAGAGAGAGAGAGAGAGAGAGAGAGAGAAATAGAGAGAGAAAGAGTCGGTCCAAATATCGTGGCAAAACTGCGTGTGCATTTGGCAAATGAGTCAAATGCATAAGCATACTGAAAAAAATGCCCAGAGATTTCGTGTGTGTGTGTGTGTGTGTGTGTGTGTGTCGAATAAATTATGAAAGCCACTTTCAGCCACAGATCGCCTTCTTTTTAAACTGCATTTCATTGAATATTTCTTTGATTCTCGGATTAATTCAATCGAATTGTGTTGAAAGCTGTGCGAACACGATCGTCCGTTTCTCGTTTTAATTTTTGATATTCAAGAGAGGTGCTCTTTTAGACACATTAGCTGCTTTTATGCTTGTCGGAATCAACGTTTGCGTTTAACAAAAATATTCTATCGAAATCGGGTGAATTATTCCAGCGATTAATGATTGAAACTGATTTTTTGTTTTTTCTATAAAAATGTCTATTAAACTGGAAATAATTTTTTTTAAGCTGCAAAAATTTGCTCGAACCTATGAGCGTTTGTCAATGACGCAAGCGCTACATTCATTTTGTGCAATTGGATTTTGGTTTTCTGTAAAATGTGCCCCAAAATTGAATTTTGGTTTTATTACGGGTAAATCTTTTGTTTTTGGCCAAAAACCATAATTTAATGTCATTCCATTTTGACGTGAACATTATGCATATAATTGGCACTAGCACATGAATCGTAACTATTTTGTTTCGATTCAAATGATATTTATAGCGTTAATGATAAATTATCTGACATGCCTAATTGCAACGGAATTAGTGTTTAATTTCACAATCTGAGATTTGCTGCTGATGCTGTCTTGCTGTCGGCTGCCATCACATTGCTCTTGTCACTCGGAATGATGTTATGCCGAATTTCCTAACTATACAAATGTGGTGTATTTTGCACATAGACAATTTACGGTGTATATGTACACATCCGTGGCCGTATTTGCTACATTAAATCGAGTGTCATTTATGTATTGCATACATGAAATGCGTAGAATGGGGCACGTTCTGGGACTGAATGAGCACTAGTGAGAGAGAATGAGGGACAGAGAGACACACACAGAGAGAGAGAGAGACCGAATGAGCGTTAACAGAACGCTTAGCCAAAACCACGTTTATATTTTGCCTAATTTTAATTGTCTCTTTCTATTGAAATTACTATAAATATGCATGTGAGCATTCGATTTATGGGACATTGAATGATTATGCATTCCGCGTTTAAATACACACATCGCCTGTGACGACGGTGAGTGTACATATTTAATCTCCCGTCGAACACACTATATAATTTAGAGACAACTCGAATTCGGAAAGACGCACTTTAAACACTCTACATACACACACAAATTCTCTCTCTCTCTCGCACTCTATCCACATAACATACAACATAAACATCCATTTGCTAACAGACACAAACACACAAAATATGCATATATCTATCTCTCACTGTTTAAATTGCACGGCATTTGCAATGCTCGCATGAATTTCCTATTAATTCGAATAAGTTGTCCTGTAAATACAAATTCCATAGCTTTATGAGATCCCTTTCGCATCAACGAATCAGGCAGTTCAAATATTTCAAAGCGTTCAGTAATTCTCTCTGTTTCTCTCTATCTCTGTCTCTGTCTCTCTCTCGAGCCCATTTGATTCAGCGCTTAATTAATATTGAATTTGTATACAGAAGCTTCGGGAATGGAACAGGTAAATTTATGCAAGCATTAGCGCTGCTATTTGGTGCAGTCATCCTTTCGAAATGAAACGAAACGAACCGAACCGAAATTGGTACTCATTCATTAAAGATTAAACGTCTTTAACTGAAACCCAATCTCAACTTGTGCAAAGAAATTCAACATCTCTCTTTCTCTTTCTCTTTCTCTTTCTCTTTCTCTCTCTCTCTCTCTATCTCTAGATAAGTATCTATCTCTCTTTGGTGCCACATGAAATAGCGTTTGCCCATTTTCAATTCACAATCTATCTACTTTTGCAAATAATCAGCCACATTTTTGGAAGGGGGAGACACTGAAATCGAAATATCTTAACGGTTTAGCTCGATCAGCAAAATGATTCACTTCTACAATTCAAAGCAGATTAATTAACACAAAAACACCAATTTATATCATTAGATTAAACATTAATGATAAATGGATTTTCATGCTTTTCACAATTAGATCAAAATTACCACCGACCACGACTCTATGAATTGGCTAACCAAATACTCAAAAACCATTTTATAACGGTCAATAGCATTTTCAATATTCCATCAAATCGTTAATAATTTATATTCTGATTATTTCCATGATCACACACATTTCACACACACATATACACACTCTAACAGAAAACCTTTCTTCATTTATTCATTTATACTCATGAGTGAAATAAATTGTTTCGAATTTCCAAAATTTTAACAAAACACACACACACAAAGAGAGAGAGAGAGAGAGAGAGAGAGAGAGAGAGAGAGAGAGAGAGAGAGAGAGAGAGAATAAATAAGAATTTTATCTTGTTATCACAGGTCACACTGACATGATCTCTGCACTTCTTAAAATCGATTCATTATCGTTTATTATGGCTTTTCTTCACCTTCAAAGTTAATGCATCTCCAAATATATTTATTTATACAACAACAACAACATAAAAATCGATTCACAAATGACACTTCAAAATGTCAATAAATATTAATTATTATTCGATTTAATCTGTTGACTTTTGTCAATAAGCATTGAAAGTCAATGGATAAAATAAAATAGCACTCTGAACTTGTACATCATTTGTCACCGATGCCACGAACTTTCTTTCGAATGATCATTTCCAAAACTGAAATCAGAACGAAAACCGCCGTGGGCCACACCAATGTAGGTGAATTAATTACATTTTTGAAAATGGATATTCGTCGACATTTTGTTGGAATTGAATTTGATTAATTGTTGAATTTTATGTAAAACTCAATAATATTGAGTTAATATATCTAAAAATGTTATACGATGTATAAGCCACATAGATTTGATATAATCCAATTTAATTGTTCAATCTCTGTAGAAGAATATCAAAACGTTTTTATTTTCAAAATATATTTTAGGATATTTGGAGTCAGTCATTCAGATACTGAGTTCAATGTGGAAGATAATTAAACCATAATAAAAAATTAAAAAAAAAAAAAAACAAACAAAGAAATATTCATAGAATATGACAGCTAATGAATTTATTGAATATAAAACTGGAATGAGAAACAACAGTTTTCAATAAAGAAAAAAAAACATTTTCAATTTGCATTCATTGAAATGAAGACGTCAATGAAAAAGATTGTCCACACATTTCAGACATTGATTGGGTAGGATTCCGTTGAATAGCCCACTTCGTTGTGCCAGCTCTTTATCCTCCGAATATCCCCGCTGTCACATCTCAACGAACTAAAAAGAAAAAAAAAAAAAAAAAAAAAAACAAAGTGTTGTCGAAAACAAATTTGGCTTTACACCACACCACATAACAATCAATCATCTTTTAATTCCTAAAAAGCATTCTTCTATATGAAATCGATGGACTACGTTCGATTGGGGTCAGTAGAGTTCAGTTGGATATTTTGATTAGAATTCCTTGTATTCTTTGTTGATTGTTCCACCTTATTAAAATAAAATGTTCGATAGAGTCGGAAACGATTGTTCACAATCGCCAGCATATCATCGTTTCGATTCCGTGTATTAGTTTTCTGTTCATTTACTTGGGCAAATAAAACCCGTAAAACAATATTAATTCAAGCATGCGGAGAGCACCTGTGTCTCTCGGCTAAAACGCGTTAAATGCCAACTGGCTAAATGTTATATATTCACACTGAATATGTCATTTAATTAAAATTGCGCCGGTTTTAATAACCGTGAAACACACTGTGAACGTTGAACACAGTGCGCCCAAAATGCAATTTTTAGCCAGCAAACAAGCTAACGAGCAAATGAACAAACGAACTGTCCCCGGCTACGCACTTTCGATGTGCATGAAGTGCGAGATAGAGAGCGCGAGAGAGAGAGAGAGAGAGAATGAGAGCGATAGAGAGAAGCAGAGAGAATGAGTTGCATCGTGAAGTCATTTTTGCGGATGGTTGACGATGCCAAAGGTACTTTGTCCATATAAACGACACACAGCTAGTTAATGCACCTGATTCCGTGCATTTTGTCGCACCGCGAAATTGTCATGCCGCTTGTATTCCATCGTGTATCGTTTTTGTGTGTGTGTTCAATTCCAATTTTTCTATGCAATCGCTTTTGATGAACATCTTTTTTTTTCACGTGTTGCCGTTCTTCATTCTCGAATGTCATTTTATCTTTCATTAAATTGTAAATTAAAAAAAAAAAAAAAAACATGAAAATGAGAGTCGAATATAGTGACACTTTTTTTCTGGGTGTTTGTCGCTCAATTTAAAGCACCTGTGTGCATTACAAACTAACTATACGCATAACAATCGCAAACAGAATATAAAACGGCCGAATTCAGCCGTTTATTAAAAACCTAATTCTTTAAGACTTTAATTTGGGGCTCAATTTGCTAAATATTCAACAGCAACCAAAAAAAAATTGGCTGAAAAATGACACCAATCTAAGCATCAAACATTGAAAACAGCGAAAAAACAACAACAACAACAACAATACAATCGCTAGATGCAAATGAACGAAATTATAACAAAATAAGTCGAATAAACAATAAACACACACATTAGATTCAAGCTAAAAGAACCGAAACAGCACATGAGCTGCTTAAGTCATCGTTGTGTATTTTAAACATTGAAATTGTATGTTCATTTGTTTACCGTGTCATCACACATGTTCGGAAAGTTTAAGTGCATGTGAAGGAGGCGAGAAGAAGCAAGTTTTCGGTGAATTGGATGGCAAATGCTTTTGTTTCTTTATTTTTTGTTCTCTCGCTCTATGTGTGTGTCTGTAAATTTTTTTTTTCTGTCTTTCAGCATTTCCATTCACTTAAAAGTTTTGATTGTTTCTTTTCACACTAATTTCGATTTAACAGCCAAAGGCAAAACAATGGGCCAATCAAAATCTATTAAAACACAAAACAAAAGAAATGAATGCAATGCTAGAACGTCAACAAGTTCGAATTACCTATTCATTTGACTATTATTTTTAACACCGGAATCCGTTCGAAGTGGAAGCATCTCATTCAACAAACAACAACAAATCGACAAATAAATGAAAATGGTTTTGCAATTGAATTTAGTTTGTTGAATTGATAAAGAAAACAAAAAAAAAAAAAAAACATCCGGAGGTCAAGACACACAACACAAACAATAAAACTTGAAAATTTGTGAAGAAAACGTGATTCAATTTAATATGATTATTTTCACTTAACAGGCGGCAATAGATCAACATTGAATCAATTAAATGCGAATGTGTTGTATGAAAATGAAGATGTTTTAATTTTGGATTTTAATCTGCTTTTAAACACACACACATCTAACAATGTACAGCATGTTGTTGTTTTACGTTTTCCAATCACATCACCATAATGAATTGAAGTGATAGTTTTGCTCTTGCAAAATGCCATCAAACAACCGAGAAAGCAATGAGAACAAGCACACGTCTGTATTTATCTTTCTCATTTTACCCACATACACACAAAAAGAAGACACAAAAACAAAAACAAAAAAAAAAATACAAGAAAACTTTCACCGAAAGTTTCAACTCCATTATTCTAAGATTTCCGCTTCCCAAAACACGTTAAATCATTTAGGAACAATTTGTATGTTACATAAAAAGTTGTTTAATTCGCTTAGGCTTAAAATTTACCTAATACGAACCACGGCACATGTGTGATACACACACACGACATACACACATAGCTAGTGTTCGTCCAACATCAAAATTCTTTCACAAAATTTATATATATAAATGGGGGTTTCTGCTTCTAAATCCGCATTTGCTATCGTTTCCATTCAATTGTTTTAAAATATATATTTATATATATATAGAAAATGTTTCAAAAATTTATCAGTGTGTATGAAAAGCATTTGCACAATTTCTATGAATAGAGGCTGTGAATAGAGAGACAACTATTATTTATGTATGGGTACAATATACATCGATGTGTTTGCCATTACGATGTCGGCTCAAAAACAACTAATGACACTGAAATCGGAGGCAAAAAAAAAACAAATGAAAGCTTAACACAACCTCACCATTTGTCATCATTTAATGTAATATAATATGTTCGTTGTACGGAAATACGCTTGTTCTTCTGATTACAACGCTCGGATATGAGTTCACTTTGGCAAACGTCACACGACATCGTCAAGCGCTCAATCAAAACGATTTCGTGCACCAAGGATCAAAATACTCTCGACCGAGCTGCGAGTGTCTGATGAAATGTTTGTGTGTGTGTTGTGTATGCTTTTAATGAAATTTTTATTAAATTTCAGAACGTTTTGTGATTTGTGATTCGATTCAGAAAATTTGGGGGAAAAAATGAACTTAGGCTCTGGCCAATCAAAATGATAAACCGCCATATCATTGGGTGTGATGGATGAATGTGACGGTGTCGCTACCAGCATTTGTCGTTTTCATTATTGTTCAAACCACGGCATACATTTCGAGTGCACAAAAAATTCAATTCGAAAACGTTTCCACCGATTCAATGCTTCAACGTTTTGTGTTAAGTGCATACATCTGAAAACAATAGCTGTTGACACATTCTCAAATAGTCTGATTTCCTTTGCCGGCGCACATCTACTTATAGTCACTAAAGTGGAAATTTGCTACAAGTGTAATAAAGTTTTCCCTTTTAATTTTATCGGTTGTTTATTGTTTTTTGGTTTTTTGGGTTTTGGCATTTTCTGCTGCGTCGTTTCATTCGGCAAATATTTCCGCTGTGTTTCTTCACATTTCGCACACTCGATCTCTTTCTCTCTCTTCTGGCTAAACCGTGGAAGGTGAGTCGCACGCGTAAGTTTTACACCTTCTTATTCTTCTCGTTTGTATGTTAAAAGGTATTTTCCTCCGAAGCAAACACATTTAAACGATTAAATGTTCTATGCTGTTCAATTTAGAATGGTATGGCCCAATGACTGCATACATATGCATATCTCATATTAAATGCTTAAATTCCATTTTATGTATATATACACCTTCAAGGAGTTTTGTATCCAACAGAAGAAAAGAAACATGTGCCACGATAGTTTCACCTTTTTTTTTCTTTCTTTTGTATGTTCCATTTCAACTTGCTCATATACACAAAACAATCTCACACAATTACGAACCAAACGATAGTGTTCGGAGGAAAAATAGGGGAGGGAGGGGAGCCACGACAACCTGAAAAATACAACCGTGTCTCGGATGCATTAGAGAAACAAACACAACCGGAAACTACACGAAAACTTGTGATTTTTGCTACGGTTTTATTGGGAATTACGTACAACTTTCAAAATCGTTTCCATTAAAAACGAAATATACAAAAGGCAGGAAAATTGCTCTTCTTTAGGCATTTTGCAAAACGTAGACGGTGTGCCATTGTAAATGTGAGACCACGTTTGAACCACGTTTGAAATACACAATACACACAAAATTACTTGGTTAAGAACCATAATTCAGCGCTTTCCGTTTAGATGTTTAGCTCCTTGAATAAGGTGCATGACATAAAATAAACACACCACCATTATTCACTAGCATTTAAAATTTGAAACGCTTTTTGAAAAGCTTAACTCCTCGAACCAAAAACAAAAACAAAAACAAAACAAAATATGGCGACATCATCATCGATGTTTCATTTAAAATATCGATTCTCAGTGGGGTGATTTCATTAAAATCGAAAAACCAAATCAAATGTTGACTCGTTTCACATTTGCTGCATGCTGAACAATTTGTGTGAATTGTAACCCATTACGAATAATTCACTGGGACAATTGACAATAAGAATTGGTTGCAGTAGCACAGACCCCAGCCACACCAATTTCAATCAACGATAAACGCAAGATACCCGACTGCATTAAATTGGTGGCACTGTTTAAAAGCAAACCGCGAATTGAGTTTGGAAACATTTGCGTTCTAATTAATCACAGAAATAGAATACTCTGTTCTCTCAACCAGACCACCCTCCCCTCCCTCTCCCCCTCCCCCAAATTAACCGCAAAATTGAACCGGGGGGGCAAAAAAATAGCACTTGCGTTCACAACGCGAACAAATATTTCATTGAATAACATTTTGTGTTATAGAATGACAGCACTTTTAATGCCGCAGTCAGGTTTCCAATGGCCAGCCTCAAAAACCGAAACCTGCATGGACCTACCACATAATATTTTTACATGTGTTTTATCAACAATGATAAGTTATTTACACTTGTTCGCGAAGCTAGAGACTACATGCAATAATAATAATCCAGGTTTTTGAGGATAAAATGGTTTTGTGGTGTATTTTACTTTGTGCATGAATCGCTAATGCACTGGCCGACGTTTGGTGTTGATTTTGTTCATTTTTCATACAATTTCTCTTAAACATTGATTTTGATGCAACGCTTTAATAAATTAGATTCAAATATGAATTGAATTGACTTGATTTCAGTTAAGTAGCTCAACCATTAAAAGAGTATACAAGAGACCATACCATTCTTGATTGATACACCCAAATCTATTTTCACATTGATTGGTTGATTTGTTTCATTCGTAGGCCATTTTTCGGTGTCATTAAACATATCTTTCATTCGTTTCGAAATCCAATTCACATTTAAACGCCATGAAAATTTTCCGAAATGTACCGCATCTGGTTTACAATTTGAGGGTAAGTTTTGGTGCGAGAAGCAATTTGTCGATTCACGATTGCGATTATTGTTTTTCTATTGATTGCACAATATGGTCATTTATTATCATTCGGTTAACTTTGAATACAATCAACATAACCAAAATTCGACTCACAGCGTGTATTTTCACTTACAATGCAATACAATGTCGCTAAAATAGCTCCATTAGACAGTTTTGAACAATTTTGAATGTATATAAATAAATGCCTAGTCGAATTGTATGCGAAAATAGAATTCACCTCTCTCCATCTCTCTCTCTCTCTCTCTCTCTCTCTCTCTCTCTTTCGCTCCCTCATCGATTGCTTTTCGGTTCTCTCGCTTGTTGGCCAAAATAAAACATGTATGTTTAATTGGAAATTTTTGCAATTCAACCCCAAAATAGAATCAACTGCATACGCAAAATGCTGCACCACTCTCACTACACCAGTGGCAGGCGCATGAAAATGTGATATTTGTCGATCCAAAACGCATATACACAAAACAAATGAACATGTTGTATTTTGGAGATATTTCGATACCACTTGATTGTCGGGGGGGGGCGAGAGAGCGAGAGGGCGAGAGAGAGAGAGGCAGTAAAACAGAGTCTATATTAACTATTGAAATATAATTGTGGTGCATGGCACAGCAGCCGTTGTGTATGCTAAAATAGCTACTACAATCCCGGCAACACACGAACTACGCCGTAATCACATAGACCAAGAGCATCGAGAAATTTGTTGCGTATGCGTGCATTCGAGGCATTGGCAAGTGCAGCAGAAACATTACAACCAAAATTTTTAACCGAAAATGTGAGGAACATTTGGCAATATAATTTAGCAGCCAACAGGCATACACACAAAATAGGCGGTAACTCACACATCATCCTCCCTAAACAATTGGCCCATTTCAGACGATGAATTATTGCAATCATCCTGGTTTTATTACCTTTAGCGGTTTTGTTCCAGTGGTGTAACTGAATTGCATCATTTTTCGTTCCTAAGCCACCATTTACCAACCTAGCTATTCAGCCGATCTCACCACTTTTTACAACATTCATCGTGCATCGAGCACTGAGCACCGAGCAACATACATACTCAGTCGAAGCTTTCCATTTGCACCTCATCCCATTCCAATCCCAATGCCAATCTCGTTCTCTCTATCTGTTTCGCATCCTCTTTCTCTCTCTCTCTCTCTCTCTCTCGCTCCCTCTTGGTCTTTCAACATCGATCCATCTCGTCTGCAATTCGGATTTTATATTATCGTTACTCTGTATAATAATTTGTCTATGTGCATGCATATTCAATTTTAAACGGGAATATTTCGTCAGTTCAAAGAACTTAGAGCCGAACGAAATAAACGCTGAATAAATTCCAATTTCCAGGATGTTGTCTCTTGCAGGTCTTTCTCTTCATTTAACTAAAAAGACTAGTGGGTTGTTGTCAGGTTTTTATTCTTCTCTTTTTCTTTCTCTGCGATGCATTTTACGAAAAATCAGAGATGTTTCATAAATGATACGTTCATTGTCTGTTTAATGAATGAAGCTCCGGCCCAAAAATTTCAATCGGCCCTATTTAAAACAGAAGCGACTACTTTGCGAAAATATTGCGAAAAGCGCATACATGTCTATCGTCGCACCAACATTTTCACCATGAGTTTAATGTTTTGAGCAATCTGCATTTTGCAGACATGTTAGTATTGTCGATTGCCTGTGGGAGCTACTAAATTATATACATGGGTACAATGAAAACAATCTCTCTCTCTCTCTCTCTCTCTCTCTCTCTCTCTCTCTCTCTCTCTCTATCTCAATGTGGATGCACTCTAAAATGTGCGTAGCCGGCTAAAACTCAAGCGTGCATACAAATTGAGCATTTTACAATTAATTATTTTTTGTTTGTTTCGGCAAATGATGCAAATGTTCTGAGTCTCTAAATGAAATTGAATTTTCGTCATTGATGTATGTGATGTAAATCTTTGACATCGGTTTTTATTCCAAATTCTAGAATAGATAAAAACATTGCAATAAAAAGCCGGCAAAATAACAAAGGTTTTTTTTTTTTTTATTTGTAAGAAAAATCATAACAACACTTTAGCCAGCACTTGAGCTCAACAACTAAATGCTGCATGCTTCCAAACAGCACAGCACAGCACAACACAGCACAGCACGGCACAGCAAACATAACACACAGCACACAGCATATTCCAATATACACGTCGTTCGTTGATGTACTAAAAGCAGCGCAGTACTAAAATAACATCTCTCAATAGCTCAGCACATACACATACACAAACCGTTGAAAGCAGCGTGCATACACACAACGAACATTCATTCCATAGCACAAAACGAAGCGCTCATTGATCGTGCATGTAGTTGACAGTATGTGTCATTTAGTTGGCAGTGTGAAAACATCTAAAAAAAAAAAGTCCGAACGAAGTAACAAAAAGTGTTGTGCTTGTGGAAAAATGGCTGTACCAAGTGAATTGTCTTTGGCTGAAATTCGAAATTTTATGTTAAAAAATGGTGGCAAAGTCACCAATCACGAATTAGTGAAATATTTTAAACAATTCCTCACTCATCCGAATACAAAAGGTAAACACGAGCCGAATCAATTGCGTTGATATTTAAGTGAATCGTGAGTGTTGTGCTCTGTTTGGTGTTGATTGTGTGATTTCAATGGAATTGTTTGCATCGAAATTGGTGGAATCGTTTACAATTCTACTGGTCAAAAATCCTCTTCTAAATGATTCATTTGAATGCTAATCAATTGATTGGCCATAAATCGCCAACTAATTTTATATCATTTTTTTTTTTTGTTGTTGTTGTGTGTCAACGTTTGAAGTATAACATTTGGTGTATGCGTTGCATGTGTGAATGTGTTTGTGGGTATTTGTGTTGTTGATTCATACGAAGACAACGTTGTGTGTGAACTGTCAAACAGACTGTGTTGTGAAGCGAATTCGTACTAAAATGAAAAATATATTTTGTATTATTGTTATAGATGTTTGTATTGCGCTCGCTCACCTGTTGAATTTCAATATCAAAACATAAATAATTCATCAGAAATAATATTATGCCAATTTTATTTTACAGACATTTCATGACCAATTAAATGAATTTATTTTGTATATAAAATAAAAACGTAAAAGTTTTTCTTTTTCTTTTTTATAAATTCAAAACAAGCATAAATAATAAACGAACCGAACCGTCTAAATAATTTTAGCGCATTTTTTTTTCCTTCTGCTGCTGGCACATTTCATTTACATTCAATATTTCTGTTTTGTTTTTTTTTTTCGTATTTGTTTTGCTTTCAATTAGGTGAAGCACGAAAACGTTTCAAAACTTATGTGAATATATTGTCAACGATAAAAAATGAAAATAATGAAAAATATTTGATACTACGAAAGCGTTACTACAATGAGTGTCCGGTTGAATTTGAGCCAGATGATGATTTAAATTTATTTGGAAATCCAGAGCTATTACAAAGTCCTGGATCACGTTCAGGCATCTCATTTTCAGAGCATGATTTAGGAGCCGGTGGACGTTTATTAAATGAATTACAAAGTAAATCGCCAGAACCATCGCCATACAAAGAACCGCCACCATATAAACCACCGCCAAAAGTCATGATGCATGCATATCAAAATCAAGAAAAGTATAGTGAATGTGTTGATGAATTTCGATCAGCATTGTATGCGATTGGGTGTCAACAGGGTAAATACGATGATAACACCGATTGTGGTCTACCATTGGCTGAACCAACAGATACGGCACCGAAATTACCGCCCAAGCTAAAATCATCCAAAGATGATGCCAATTATATAAAACAGCAAATGCAAGAACAGACATCGATGAAATCGAACGTACCATTACCACCACCATTGCCATCAAATCGTTCCATGTCCGAACCGTCCGAGGACAAGGAAAATGTATCGGAGCTACCATCAAAGCCATTGGCTGATTTTGATATTGGACGAACACTTGATAAGCAAATTAGCGTAAAAGAAGCAACAAAAAAATTTAATAAGATCGCATCGGAGGAGGAAGCCAGCAAAATCATATCGCCCACGGCAAAAAAACGACCGGAAAAGGTAAGTGATTAGAACGAATTAATTAGCTATAATGTTTCTAGACCACTCCAAGACATGATATTCAGATAGACTATAATTATATCGAACAAAAATTGCATGATATCATACAGATGAATATAATATTGTGAGCGATGTTATTCACGTTTACATTTCGTATCGTTGAAACGATTGAACAGCCAATGTTTATCTATTCAAGAGAGCGAGAATAACCATATTTGTTTTAGGGAAAATGGAAGTAAAATTTACCCATTTGCAAGCATATGATGTGAAACGCGAACAACAAAAACAACAACAACAACATCGTAGAGAAAAGACTTTGACCTCATCAAAATTAACCATTTTGTTGAATATTTTGCTCTTTTATGTATTTAATTGGTTTTCTAGGCTTGAAAGAAATTGCTTTCAGTTTGTCAATATCAACAAAAATGAAATAATGATAAAAATTTATTAGCGCATTTTTGTTTTCGCGATGACCCAAATGAATATTCATAAATTCCATATACAGAAATGACAACTTTTTGCTTATACTGGGCAAAAAGTAGCCGTACGCTGTCCTGCATTTCAAATATGTTCCTCATTAAGAAACAATGTACTTTGCAACAATGTTGCATGCAGATGCACAGACACTAACAACAACAACAACAAAATATACTGTTGAAAAATATGAATTGAAACTTGAAGCGTAAATTGAATAAAGTTGATAGCCCAGAGTTGATATTATCATAGACAAGAATAGAGAGCTTAGCAAACAAATGTATTGTAATCTGAAAATATTCCATTTTCAATGCATGATTTTGAAGAGAAAAAAAAAATGTATTCGCTTGTTTTATTTCTTTCTGCTCAAGCGATTTATGGTTGCGAAAAGAAAACGAAAATGCTGCGAGAAAAAAAAGTATACCACTTTTTTAAATTTATTCATTGCTCAGCAGTCTAACAAAATATATTGTCATGGATCGTTACATTCAATACAATGATTGTGTTGAAAATCGTTTTGGTACATTTTATGAACGTGTCTATACTAAAAATTCACATATAACTCACATATTTAGCCATTCTAAAGTGTGAAAAGTGTTAAAATGCATATTCTATGAATTGACATTGCGAGAGAAAAAAAAAACCAAGTGACCGAGTAATTGAATTTGAATAGCCATCTTTAAGTTCATCGCTGCAGAGCTATAAATAAACCTGGGCAAGGCTTGAAAACACTGTTTTTGTTGGGGCATTTTCAAAGAGTATTGTTACCGTGTGAAAAGAAAAGCTGAAATTTGGCAACAATTTGGAATACAACAACTAAAATACTCTATGAATAGCATCAATTGATTTCGAATAAGGAACTATAGTTTTGATTTGAATATTATTCGTTTTCACTGTGCCACTGTCCCCTTCCAAACTGTTTTACATGGAAAATTCAATATCCAAATTTAGCTGAAGTTATACAATTAGCTCAATGCTCTCACATTGTAAATTTGTTTCATGCCAAAAATATCCACATTATTATTAAATTTTCAAGAAAAACAAAAAATCCAGTTTTCTGTTGGTCACACATTCCCTAAGCATTTCGTTGTGATGCGTGCCAGTCGTTTTTTTTTTTTTTAATGAAAATCGTAAAAATCGAAATTGATTCCATGATTGGATATAATACATTTTTTCCCAAATTTGACGTGAGCACGTTTTCAAATATTTGAGATTTGGTGAGAGTGTGTATTTGGCATGTGATTTTGGTTGTGTGTGTGTGTGTGTGTGTGTGTGTGTGTGTGTGTGTGTCTGAATTACACGTGAATCGTGTTTGGCTCTGGCCAAACGACAAATTTTCGAATTTTCAATGTGTCTCAATTTGTACATTGTAGTACAGTACCGTAAACAAAACCAATTTATTGTGCGTGCGAACGTGATGTACGTTCAATATGTGACTGCTGTAACGAGTGCGTGTGCATCTATGCAGCCGTGGATCGTTTTGGGGCGATCATTGTGTGTGGCTGTTGCATTGAATGCATTTTCTGTAATGTTCATTTTGACGTGTTGATGCGCTGACAGGCAAAGAATACAATTTGACAAGAATAGTTGATGTGTGAAGCGAAACATAAAAAGTCGCTCTTTTTTTTTGTGACATGGAAACGCATGAATGAGAAGTTCATAGAGCATTACACATTTGTAATAACAATATTATATTGAAATAATAAGATCCATCATCATACAAACTGTCGTCAAAAATCATGAGAGGATGCTTGCTTCGTTCTCTCTTTCTGAATTTTTAGTTCAATGCAAGCGCACGCGCTCAAGATCAAACGGAATTCAAACCATATGACTAAATGTTCACACTGGTTTTGAATGGAATAGAACACAAATAATAACGAAATCTGTTTGGTTTAAATTTAAACCTTGTGCAAACATTTTCGATAATTGTGTGATATTCAATTTTATTTGGTAGTTGTACCATTTGAGATGTGTACATGGTTTTTCTGTTTGTTTTGCCCTAGCATCGTCATCATCTCCCTCTCGCTCTTACTCACTCTCTCAGTCAATTCATTTTTTCGTCTCATTGCTCTCTCTTCTATATGTTCCGTTTCATTTTGTATCTGTCTCTCTCTATCTCTCTCTCTCTCTCTCTCTCTCTGTCGTAACTTTTGTGTTATTGCTACTGCTTGTTTAGCATTGTGTGTCAATGATGTAATGAGAATTTGTCATAAATTCAAAAAACACGAAGTTATCATGTTCTCACACTTTGTTCATAGTTTTATACTGTTTTATTGTTATTGGTATTATCGATGTTGGATTGTTGTTGCTGCTGTCGCTGCCTGTCTTTTTTCTCTCTCTTTTGCTCTCTTTCTCTCTCGGTTGTTTTTTTTTTCTCTTTTAGTTAACACCATGGCAAAAGACACATTTAATTATTACGATTATGAGCTTTGTTGATGTTCATAAATCTGTTTCGTGTGCTGAAATAAAATATTTTCATTTCGGCCAGACAACGATTGTACAACATTGCACGATAGCGAATGTTTTCAGCAGTTTTGAAAGAGATGGATAACAAACGGGAAAAAAAGCAACACAAAAAAAAATAAGAGTCAATGATCATCACGAGCATTGAACCAAAAATCAAAGTGCCAACGAACGAAGACACGGGATCAATATTTAAAACATATACATGTTTCGTAATGCAGCAGTGGGTGAACACACTTCCACATCCATTTGACAAGGATTTTATGTTTTTCTTTTACCAAGAATCATGTACTTTGCGTTACATGTTCGATGTTTGCACCCAATTCGATGTTAAAGATATATATATATACATCGCTGTTGTTTTTTTCTTTTCTAACATCGTCCCAAATGATATATTTGCGATTTCAGGTCGTTGTTTTTTCTGTTCTCTACTCATTCAATGTGATATATCTTTGATTTTATATACTCGAATAGAATTTTGTTGAACGGTCAAACATTTTATTTGTGTGCGTCTAGTTGATTCTGATTCGAATGTATATAGCAGCAAGGTTAAAACGGGGTTCAGATTTGAACGAACGTAATTTGGCAGAATCAACAAAATGTTTCAGCTTTCAATTCATGATTCATGTTTTGTTTTTTTGTTTTTTTTTTTTTTTTTGTTATACAACAAATAAAAAGCGGTGTGTAAATAATATGCGTTGTAATTGACTTGCAAATAAAAATGTTATTCAGTTGTAAGACTAGAATCTAGTTTACGAATTTCAGTGGATATAAAAAGACAACGCTATAGCGTGTTAACTTCATTCAAGCCGATGGGTTTACGTTTGTCATCAGACTTGAATCAAATCGTAATATTTTTCCGAACGAGAGAGATTTTTTTTTGGTCCGTCAGCCCAAACGCAAAACACTTTAGACGAACAAAATGAAAATGCGACTCAGCTGTCAACTTGAATCTGAATCCGAAATGCTGACGATTAGTATTCGATGAGGCGAGAGTCACAGAGATGAATTTCCCCAATGTCAAAATGCAATAGTAAGATTCGTAAAATGGTTGTTTCAATTTGAAAAATGGGGATTTTTCGCTACGAAAAAGCCTTAATAACATCACTATTTTCGTTTCAAGTATCGCATATTCAAACGTCGGAAAATTGAAACCGAACAGAGTGAGAGACGAGAGAGATAGAGAGAAAAGAGTGTGAGAAATTAATGCATACGCCCGGTGTGTTTTTATTAGCTAGAAGTCATCGTAATTAACCAGAATACCACCAAGAATGAAAATGCCAAATCACATTTAATCTTGTTGGTTGGCATAAACAAATTGATTATGTTGATTTGTAAGTGCTTTTTTTTTGGGTGCATTTCATTTGAATGAAATGTGTGTAATAGCAAAAGTAGCTCATGGCTTGTCTCTATCTCTATCGCTCCTTGTGTTCTGTTTCGGCGGCCGGAATGAGTGCGACTACACGGAGGCTGAAAAATTATTTAAACGGGACAGTTAAAGTGAATGCATTTTTCTTCCTTTCCATCGACGATGTCGAACAAGCAGGGAACGCGCGCGCACACGCTCGCGTCAACGCTGTGTATGTGGAAATAGCGAGAAAACTGACAACCATACAGCTGTTGCCATCAACCAGGCTTTGACTTTGTAAAGTGACACTTTTTGAAAGAACGAAGCATTTTTACTCACTCTCTTTTTTTTCTATCTCTCGGTCTCTCGAATATAACGACAACGACAATTGGATAAACAAATACGAAAAATCCAAATAAAAAGTGAAACGAAGAGCATCACTGCATGATAACCGAGCAACAAACAGTCTTCCATCTCTCATATATCTCAGTCGCGTAATTCAACAACGAACAAAAGTCACTCGAACACACAAAACACTTTTCGAAACAAAATTCAAACAGTCAACAAACGAAAATTAAAAGTACAACGGAAAATATTTAGAAGAAGACGACAGAAATTCGCCAAAATCATACACACACACACACACACACACCGAGAATTTTCATTCTCTTGCTGAATTTAATACACAAAAAACGAACAGTCCCATTAAACGATAGCGAAATACCCATTGAGTGTGTAACAAATTGAAAAATAAAAAATATTTCACTTTTCTTAACCCTTTAACCACTGGACTTTTTTTTGGATTTTTTGTTGTTCCCTTACAAAAATTATTTGAGCAATGCAAAAAGTCAATTAATTGCTGGAAATGTTTCTTAAGGTGACTTTGTGTCAAAAACGTCTTTGGCGGTCGAAATCGAAAATATTTTTGGTACTGGCAATAAATTGAATTCAGTGATGTGCGACTGTCTTAATGCTTAAGGGTTAAGCTGTGAGTGAGTGTGTGTGTATGGCGTTGTGTGCTGTGCGCCGCTAAGTACAAGCAGCAAGAGAAAAGTTCTCGCTGACTGTATTAATGAAAATTTAAATGGAACTTTTTCGTTGCTCACTCACTCTCTCTCTCTCTCTTTTTCTCTCTCTCTCTCTCTCTCTCTCTCTCTCAATCTATTTATCTATCTTTCCTCCCGCAGACACATTCACACGAAATAGAATCCTAATTTTTGTCGAGCACAACCAGCACAGGCACAGATCTCGACCGCTCAACTTACTTTAACACTTTCGAATATGCAAAAGTTAGCTGCCTGCTAAAAATATGAAAAACTTTTTACGAAATAGGAATGGATGAATTTTCATTTCGGTTGAACGGTGTTTTGTTCGCCGAACAACACACAATTCCGTCGCAATTCACGAAGGGGACGAAGAGTGCTTTAGTGTTCGGGTGATTCGAATGGTCTGTGATTTTGAGGAATATTTTCCGATGAAAATTATTTCTCATTCTCTGATTATTGCCCGGGCGAATTTTGTCGTCGTTTCATATTCCATTTGGTTCGAGCATTTTGCAACATCCAAAACAGAACAACAACCAAAAAAACATGCATGCTGCAAAAATATTCCCAAAGAAAAAGTTGTCGCTGTGTGTGTATGTGTACTCTCTGTACTGACAACGCAACAACATGATTTCTTGGCAGATTGTCGATTTGAAAAGTTTAAACCTAAGGCGCCTATTTCGTAACGGCTAATTCCCTAGCTTCATTGCCCATTCAACAGGAGTGTTTTTTTTTTGTTTGTTTGTTCGTTTGTTGCTCAGAATTTTCAATATTTTGGAAAATGTTAATTCCCATTGTTTTATTATGGCTACAGTAACATTCAGTGATTTCTCTTGCTTTTCGACTTGTGCTTCAGTTTCAATTTTAGTTTTCATTCGGTGAGAATTTCGCATTTCAGGCGAAAATAAAACTGTTCCAAGCTTAAGAAAATGTTGAATGATTACCCGGTTGAAATGATCGTAAAAACAAACACAAATCATGTATCGTGGCTTGGTTCGTTGTCAATAAATTGAACATCATTTTCAAGTTCCCAAATCATAATTCTATCGCTGTGTGTTTTTGGTTTTTTTAAAACTCGCGCGCGCATACGATCGTTTTGTTGTCATTTTGGCCAACCGAAACGCTCCAGCGAAATCGCAACCAAACATAATCAAGCAATAATCGACTGTTTTAAAATTACAACATATATAAATATATTGGCTGCTAACTGTTGCCTGTTTTCGGTGTTTTCAAATACGAATGCCAATGCATAGGTAGATTGATGCGCCGTTGGTTTAATTGAACCAATGAACAAAATGAAAGAGACAGATAGCAGCAAAAGCACATGCACACACATCAAACCCGGCAAGCGAACGATGTTTGTGTTGTTGGACTGTTGAAAACACAATTTTGAGCTGCGGTACGTAGCGCAGCTTGAACTTTTGGCAAAGTTTTTTTTTTTCTCAACATAAGATCTGCGGCCAACCGGAGATAAAATGAAATGATATAAAAATAATGTTTTTCATAAATCGAATTAAAACATACATTGTTGGCAACGATGCATAGCCAAAACTCAAATTTCCAACAACAACAACCAAGAGCCGAAGATGGAAAACAAGTTGCGCGCGCATCCGATTCATTTTGAGAATGAAACTTGAACAAAATTACAACACACACACATACACATAACAGCACAAATCAGCCGAAAATATATTGCATGTGTAGTGTTTGTCGTTAGTCAATGTGAGCTGATATCGAAGGAAATCGAATGTAGAGGCAGCAAACGGGCAGAAAAAAAAAGAAGAAGAGGATACAAAAAAAAAAAAATATGCCGACAAACATTCGAACCTACCGACACACAATGACTGTGTGTAGTTTTGCGTTTTCATTGAGAGAATTTTAAGGAGACTTGAAGACGAGTGAAGAACATCAACGTTAAAAGTTAAAAAAAAAAGAAGAATGAAGGCATATGGTATCAATGGTGGAGAAGAGAAGTGAAACAACAGCAAACTTACGCGAAAACAAATCGACAAAAGATTTCCAAATGAATTAATATTATGCCAATTTCAATATTCATTTATGCTCACATTTATTTCGTACGATTTTTTTTTCTTTCCTTTTCCGTTTTTTCTTGTTGTGAATTTTTATTTCTGCTTCATTCGGTCATTTATGCGGAAATCATTGGCTACAATCACTGGGCCCCGATTTTATTCACTTTTCTCATTTATGTTCAATTGATTTCTCGTCTCTGTTTGGTTAAATTATTTTGGATGCATCGTTTATCGTGGTTTAAGCATTTTACACTGTTCATCTCTTTCAAACTCTCTCAATATTTTGTTTGCATTTCACCTCCCATTGATTGAGCATACACTTATTTTTCGCCACTCAATGCACAACACATAAAAATTTAAGTAAATCTGTAGTAAGTCAGTGTTTCAGCCGAACCAAAAAAAAAAAAAAAAAAAAAAACATGGCAGTATTATGCTATCCCAATCCAGCATCCCATACACTTGTATTGGCACGCAAATCAAGCATATAGTCCCATACAGTAAAGTGCCTGTGAATTTTTGTTTTTGCTTTTTTTTCTCGTATGAATGAATGGGCAAATATGTTGAACGCAAGCGAACAAGGTAGGCAAAATAACGAGTAAAGGGATCGAGATCGGTGGAGGCAGAGAGAAAGAGAGAGAGAGAGAGAGAGGGAGGGAGAAAGAGAAAGAGAATCTCAACAGGATATTTACCATTTTAATTAAATATTCAATTATTCACGGCACCCGACCGAGATCTCGCCGCATGTGCGAATTGTTTTTAAAATGTTTCTCTAATTCCATCGTAACCGTATGTATAAATATGCTGAGTGCACATTCGAATGTATGGATGGATATTTCTCGCTTTCTCTCTTTCGCTCTTTACCGATCTCTCTTTTTCTGTATGTCTTTTTTCTGATGGTTTTTTTTTGGTTTTGGAAAAGGCATATATTTTACTCTTGTGTTTTTCATCTGTCGATATGACTAAGTCGAGTACAGTGTATCTATCCCGAGATAGAGAGAGAGAGAGAGAGAGAGAGAGAGAGAGAGAGAGAGAGAGAGAGAGAGAGAGAGAGCGAGAGCGTGCGATTTTCAGTGGTTTTATTTGTTCGCATTTTGTCATTTTGCAGAATATCACACCACTCAAATCAGTTAAAGTCGCGCCAGTCGTACAATCACATCAGTAATTTTTCGATATATACGCTTAGTGTGCTCTCGTGGATTGGATATAAATGAGGTGACTTGCTCAGCATTTTTTTTTTTTTTTTGTCTTTTTTCCCCCGTTCAATTGCATATATGAAGTTGGACAGAAAAAAAAACGCATAGCGTTATAGAAGCATTTGTCAAGCGTAAAAAAAAAGCAGTAAGAGAAAATGACAAACGAAGGAGAAAGAGAGATCGTCGGGCGAAAACATGCTGAAAATGAGCTCGGCTTTTGATCAGGTCAATGGTGTATGCGCCTGCGACATTCAAGCCAAAAGCAAGTCAGTTGGTTTTTTTTTTTTTATTTAAGCGGAAAAAATTTCATAATTCTGAGTTAAACTCACTTTGGTGATCACTGATCACTCATAACTTGGAATTGGCATGGCGCAAACACGGTGGACACTGTGTGATATATTTTATGTTTTGTGCGAGATATTCTCTCTTTTTTTCTCTTTATTTAATCCTGTTGTTTTCTCGGTTGTGTCTTTTTTTCCCTACTCTTTCTCTCTCTCTCTCTCTCTCTCTCTCTCTCTTTCTGTGGTTTTTCTCTCCAATTCTTGTTGTTTGCTCGATCCGTCGCAAGGCAATGGCAAGATATAAACCAGCGCACTTTTTTCTTCTCAAACATGCTCCTCTGGCTCTGTGTGTTTTTTTTTTGTTTTGTTTCTTGATTTTGGTTTTGGTGCAAGCGCAAAGAGTGACTCTTACTTACCACATTGAATACGAGGGAAAAAAAAGGGAAAAACACAAAAAGTCATTCATTATAGTTATATGAGGCGCAGTCATGTACCAGTATCGATGTTGGATTACGAAAACCGAGAGCATAATAGTTGTTGATTTTAAAAGCACAATCAAATTAATGCGCATGCAAAATGATCATATTTTAGTAGTATTCGAGCTTCTTTGCACTCTTTGGCCTTTCCGTTCATTTACTGCTTTGGCAAAATATTGGCAACGACGAGCGAATATTTAAAACGAAGCAAAGAAAACACCAACACACAGCATCGGGAGAGAATGGAATAGAGAGATAGAGAGAGAGAGAGAGAGAGAGAGAGAGAAAGAATCAAATAAGAAAACAAAAATGTTACCACAACGTATGAGCAGCATAATGCGGTGTATAGAGTAGAAGAAAATGAAGAACTGAACATGAACAAGAGAGCTTTGAGAAGCACAGCACGATCAAAAATTCACAGGCGAAAATATCAGTAAATAAATAAATAAATTAAGGAAATATATTTATCTAAACGAAGGAACATTGCTGACAGCTTGCATACTGCTAACACATCCTGTAACAAGTCGCTTTCAACCAGGACTTCACAACAACAACAACAACAACAACGACACAAATATTAAATAATTTATGTACTTTTCATCGCCCGTATTTTCTAATCCGAATAGACAATTATGAGACACAAAACCAAACGAATCATTTTTTCCTTAATCGATAAGAAGTAAGAAAGGAGAAGAAAAAAAAAAACACCTCACAACCAACGAAATTTTCTCTTCTTTTCACATGGCAAACAAAATCGGGTAAAATACTCATTCGTTCTCTCCTGCTCAATGGCAACAGTAAAATACTTTGTGGCATTTTTCCCAGATTGTGCGTTGTCGTCCAATGTGTTAATTTTTTTTCTCTCTACATTTTCACTTATTCGTTTCAGGCAGAAATTGTGATTTGCCTAATGATTATTATGTACGTTTTGTAGACGGTAACATTGTACACTTGAATTTCTGCACAAGCATGAAAATTTTTCGGTTTTGGAAAACATTCGTTTCGCCCCGTGCTAGCCGCCCGTCTATGAAAAATTAAATGCCACAGGCTGTACATAAATATAGAATGGAAATAGAGCGTATTACATATTTTTTTACTTTAACTTTTGACAAAAGCCAAATGTAAATGTTACACAGTTAATTATGTGCACTAATCCAACCGTTGTGGATGAAGAGCCATCATCGTCATCATCATGGATTTTTTTTTTGTGTGTGCCCCGTTTTGTTTGCTTTCTTTTGACAATGCTGACAATGCTGATGATGCTGTTTGCCTACTGATTTATGCCTGTTTTTGGTAATTCAAAAACATACATATGTATACATTTTTCAAAAGAATCTTTTTTTTTATCCTCGGACGCATATCGTTTTGTACAACAGTTTCTAGTACTGAGGCAACAATTACCAAAAAAGAAGAAGAAGAAGAAGAAGAAGAAGAAGTGAAATAAACCGAGCCTATTGTAATCGGCCATGAGTAGAATCTTATCAGTACTTGTACGCGTGCATTCATTTTGTACACATCTTTTCAGTCATTCGCTCGTTGGCTTGATTCGTTTATTCGTTCGTTTGCTCGTCATTTGGATTTGGTGAATAAATTTTGCTCAGCGACGTGATGATGCGCCTGATCCATGTACCTCCGAAGCGGACAAAGTTTTGCATGTGGGCACAAGTTTGAGGCGAAACTCCGTAAAAAGGGTATAGACTTTCATCTCGTTTGCTGCCGTTTTGTTATTGTTGCCGTTGGTGGTGCTGCTGCTGTTGCTGTTTGCTGTGAGAAAAACGACTACACAAAACGCACAAAATATTATAATATCGGTACTTATGAGTTGGCTCAATGGCATACTAGATGTACTTGAGCACAATGGCATCAAAATGCGCTTGTATATTACCTTATGGTTGTTATTAACTCGTGTGTGCACTCTCAGGCACACAAACAATTAAAGCGAACTGTTCGTTGGTTGTGTGTGTTTCTTCTTCTTTTTTTTTCATTCACTCTGCTTGTAGTTTTTTCCCACTCATTTTATCTGAACGTGAATTCGGTTGGTTCGTCATTGTGCAGTGTGTTTTTGGCATAAAGGTGGAAAAAAGGTACGGTGGTAATGTATACATACCGCTGTATGGAATTGCAGTGCTCAGTGTGCTCAGCACAGCACAAAATTCGCTAGATTCTATTTCAGCTGTATTCAACAAACCCAATGAATAGCACACGCTAGTCATAAGTATATGCTTGTTGATCGGCTACACACATCGCCTCGCTTGCACGCTCACTCTATATCACATTTGGCATCATCCTCATGTGCGTACTCTCGCTTCATTTATAGCAATTTCCAAGCTTTTGTATTGTTGTTTAATGTTTGCTTACTTTACGGTAAATTCTCTTTCTCTCTTTCTCTCTCTCTCTCTCTCTCTCTCTGTCTATCTCTATCGGTGTCTTCCAGTCTCACTCGCACGGCAACTGCACACAAAACATATTCCATTAGATATTGTGTGTTTGCTGCGTACATTAATTAGATGTACGAGTTTTAGCCAAATGTTAGCGTTTGATATGTGTTTGTGTGTCTCAGACATCTTCGCACCGCTGCTTATTAGAAGAGAGTATTGTGTGAGTGTTTTTGTTGTTGTACAAATTTATTTTTCTGCTTGGTGCCAGTGCTAGAGCCATCAAGCCATGAGCAACACTCGAATGAGCCACACAGCTCAGGCCTCGGCACCGGTACGGCGCGCACACCATAAAAAAAGGTCGCCATTGAACAAGTGAGAGAAAGAGTAATACTCTTGATACATTTTACACAATTGTGTAATGCATGTAGAGAGGATGTGTACGTTTGCTTTGAAACCCCGTGTTCAATCCCAATATCAATGTGGATGTGGAGCAAACCATGTAACTAATGCTACAATTTTCCCATAATCAGTTCTTCGTTGTTGTTCTCTCGTTCGAGTTTTTTTTTTCGTATTCCTCCTTTTAGTCGTATTTTGCCTCGGAGTGTTCTCTCTCTCTCTCTTTTCTCTTTGGCTCTCTCTATCATGTGTGTATGCATGTGTGTGTGTATTTGTGTTGCTGCACTTTTCACCGTAGATGCGCGATGTTTTTATATTCCTTTTCTCTATATCAAGCCAACCATTCACCAGAATTTCTCGGTGAGTTTTATGGCCACGTATCTACATCTGCTACAAAATGCTAAATTACATTGTCTTCTTGCTCTCTGGTTACGATACAGGGGATACAGAGCATCCAATTAAGCTGCGTTTCCTCGTTTTCCATAAAGTTTTGTGTCCTTCCTTTGTTTCCTTGGCATATGATTTTCATGTGTGTGCGCGCGTGTGTGTGTGTGTGTGTGTGTGTGTATGTTTATACGCTCCAGGTTTTTCTCATTTTAAACACTTAACAAACTTCATGTGTTACACACATAAATAGCAACAACAGCAAAAAATTTATTTCAAAGCATTCGAAGCGATTGCCTAGTGATGACAAGTCCTAGACTGTTGACCAAACTATACCCCGATTAACTCACTGCCAAATATTCAGCTAACTTTTTTTCCCGTTGTTGTTGTTGTTGTTGTTGGTTTCATTTCTCCCCTCTCCCCCGCCCCCAAAAAACATTGATACAACTTTTCGATTTTACCCTTGAAACCGTTTCCATAGGTCGAGTCCTGAAACGGACCATCATAAAATGTCAGGATTTCAATTCAAATGAAATATTGTCTATATGGTGTATAGCTTTTTCCACAAAAGCGCAACCTATTGTTGCAACAACAACAGCAGCAGCAACAACAACAACAACAACAAAAAATGTTCGTGTGCATGAGATCATAGTCAACAGTCATCTTGTGACGGACTTTGAATCACATATAAAATGCTTTGCCGTTGAGACCAATGTTTCAGCATGTATTTGCATAACTACATAGTACATAATTTTCATTAAATTAACCCACCCCCCCCCCTCTCCCACCTCGCCTCCTTCCACCATTCCACTTTCGGACATTCATGTAATAAAACAACGTTTTAACTACGTCTTTCTGGTAAATATTTTGCGGATGCTGAATACGTTTTATCTATGTATAAATGTTATGTACCATTGGCTGTAGAGAGTATTTAACATGCACCAGTCAATGTGTGTATAATGAAACCCAGGTAGAGATTTGCCACAACATCGACTTGCATTTTCATGGCATTTTGAATTTCGTCAAGAGATTTGCATTGCATGGATCAAACCGAAATTCACGTCAAAAGATGCGCTCTTTCAATTGATATCAATATACAAATAGAGTGTACAGTGTACACTGTACAGTGTGCATTGTATATCTAAATTGAGCAATGAGGTGCATACATTTCTTCATCTACATTCCATTTTTTTTTTTTTTTTGTAAGGTCTCACAATACAATGTGACATTCGTATTACATATCAACAAATGCAATACATTTATAGCTTCTGAAATGGTTTCTTGTTTTGCCAATTATGCAGCACATTATAATGCATTTTTATTAAATTAATGTTGAGTTTATTTCATAATCAAGATTGAGGTACACATGCAATTTCCATTCTACAAAAATTGATCCATTCTGTGTTGTTTTTTTTTTTTTTTTTGTTAAGTGTGTTTATACATTTTCAAGCATTTTACCTGAATTTCCAAATAATTTCAAATAAATGTTGAATGAAAATCTTGTACCATTTGATTCGAAATATCCCATTTGTACCTTTCAACCTCTTAAACAACTGAATTTGAGTGAAAAATTAAACTTTAATTGCATTCAGCTGTATGGATACATCAATGTTAGATGGGAAAACACATGCAAACATTTACAACGAATGTGTTTCAAATTAATAGGTGGCAAGCCATCGCACATGTGTACCTATTTCCGGTATGTATCCAACATAAAATATTGCTCAATATTTTTTGTTTTCGTTTTTTATTTTATTTTTTTTTTTGGAAGGGGAATTCATTTCATCTCAAGTAAATCTCGTTATTTACATAAGACCAAATGTTTCGTGCAACCAAATTTACCGTATCTATCACACATTTCTTGACTCTTTCTCTTTCTCTTGCTCGGCAAAAATGCCATTTGAATTTATCAAAGTATTGTTTAAAGACAATGCATGTTAAGCAACATACAATATGTATATTTTGTGTGATAAACTCATCCCTTTTTTTTTTTTTTTTTTTTTTTTTGATGTGTCACATTTTTTTAATAGTAACCGTCTATCAACTCCATCACATAAACACGAATATAGAACTCTCACACCATGTGTTCACCGTTTGTTGAGTCATTTTCCGATTTTTGGCCAATTGTTAATCGCTTTGATAAATTCTTTTTATTTTTCACCGAAAACAAAAGAAAAATGCGCAAACATTTGACCTTTTTCCTACATTCACTTAAAATATCTTGAAAAAAAAACAACAACAACAAAATTCTAAATTATCAGTATAACATCGCCAACAGGGTTTTGCACTATCTTTATTTTTCCATTCAAAATCACAAAATCTGCTGATGCATGCTAATTTATTAAAGAATGTTTTTAAAAAAAAAACCAAACAAAAAAAAAATGGTTTGCGAAGCATCCCAAATGAAACGTGTGTACGATAAATGGACTGATTCTTTGAATCCATATACCGAAGATTTCACAGTGATAATGGACTAAATAAACTAATATGCAATCCAACACAATACCGATGACCTTCATAAATTCACGTGCCTTTTGAGAATAAATGTTCGTTACACATTGGCAATGGTCAATTATCAAATCAGTTTTCCAAATGAAATGCGAATAAACCCTCACCCAAGCACATAAACCAAAAAAAAAAAACTAGCAACAACTACAACAACAACAGAAAAAACTGAACCTTTTGTTGCGAACGGTAAATTTCTTGTAAATTGAAAATGTTATTTTTCAAGATAAAAACAAAAGGTTCGCATTTGGGCGGGATGGGCTGCCCTTTGAGAAAACGATACCGGTGTGCTTCGGTTTAAATCTCAATTATATTGGGTAAAATGAATATATTTTCTCTAATTTAGATTAATTGACAATTCTGCAAATGTGAATAGAAAAAGGTGAAAAATAGAACAACATGTCTAATCATTAAAGGTAGCTCCCATTAAGGAGTTTTAGATTAAAAACATTCAAATGTTAACTGTGCTAATTCATAGTAGCGTTTCGTATTTTAAAATCCACTGCTTAAACACATTCAGCTATGGAAACAACAAAATATACCCATTTATTTGCGAAATGTGTTTTGTTTGTCCATTCAAACGGACACACCTTTGTACAGGTCAATTTAATCGACAAAACCAAAATGCTCTCAAAAAAAAAATGTAACACTATTCATTGTTTGATAAAAATGTTTAACTATCTATCGGACGGAACCACACCGAAAATGGGTAAAACACGCACAAAACACATTTACATTATTTTAAAAGTTAAAGCAGGTTTAAATCCGTATTTAAATGGTTCTGATTTGAATCAGACTATTTTTTTTTTGTATTCATTTTTCGTTCATTTCGTTGTTCAAAACATAATAAAAATCAAAAATCAAATCGTTTTTCTCATCGTTGATGCAACTGACTGGCAACAAAGTTTAAATATATTGACTGAGTTGAGCAATATTCTGTCGCTTATTATCATCATCATCATTTCATAAATGCTATGATTTCATTGGTTTTTTTCCCCTTTAATAATCTTGTTTATGTGAACGACAGTATCGGCAGATTTTCAATCGCATAATTAAAAATGGTCAAAAGTGTACAAAAGTATGCGATTATAAAAAAAAAAAATCAACTTAGAACTTACTATATTATATACTTATCACAATAGAAGGCTTCCATCCAATGTTCCACTTGATACGAATCCATCGTCACTAGTTGACTTGAGATTCGCCTAAAAGCATATGATCAACAACAACAACAACAACAAAAAAAACGAAACGATAATGATAATAATTTGTGTTAAACTTTAAAATTAGTGCAAATTATGAACTGTTGCAACCCAAGTGGCTGCATCCCAAATCGACGCAATCAGTAAATAAATTCAACTGCTGCAAAAATAAACGCAAACACAATATCCACATAAAATATGCAGGTTTTTGGCCGATTTGGCCACTAAACGCATCCCAAAATTTATTCCAACTTTCATGAAAATAGCCGCACACAAAATGGCCCAACCGTCGTTGTGATAGCAATCTGATAATATTATTCAACAAATTATATAAATCCAATTCGGTTTCGGCCGGGCGAACGAGAATTTCGGTATGAGCACACATTGTGTGCCCCAACACAAATTTACAGTCAACGTCGAAAAGAGCGATAGATACGATGAAAAACATCTTAGCGCTTATCTTAAGTTCAAATCAAAACTTTTTTAATTTTATATTATATGCTTATTATTCTTGATCGACAAATTTTTTAAAAATGTGCTCGAAAACCGAACCGAAATGTATAAAATTCAAGCATTTTTTTTTTAATCTGCAGCCAAAAAAAAAAATCGTACATGAAACAAAGCGCATACGAAAAAATTCGATGTAGTAAAAGCCATTTGATCGTTCTTTATTTTCATTGTAAAACAGTGGTGTTCGTTTTCTAGTTTACGGGTTTTTGTCCTTTCATTTTGCCCACTTCAATCATCCATAGCAATTTTTGTAAACAAATGACGCAATGAGTTGACGAGAAAATGAAAACGACGAAACAAACGAAAAAAAAAAAAAATGAACAATCAAATCTTGTAAACGGAACGAACAAATTACACAAATTGTTGTCTAAGCTAAGATGAGATTGATTGTTCGGATGTTCAGACAGAGAGAAGATACTGTGGTAACGCCGAGGCGCTAATTGATAATCTATTATACTGTTCGATCATCTTTTGATCGAAGAGAGAGACAACAACAACAACAACAATTTTATGTAGATGAATTATAAAATGGAAAAAGAACATTAAAATTCAAGACTTTATGGCGTTTAACCGTTTAGTCAACTACAAGAAGAAAATCATTTTCGATTTAATCGATCATATTGCTAAAGTCACAAGTCATTTCAAACAATCTAATAAACCGTAAGGAACCTCGACTAACAAACAGTCGAGCATTTTATTGGAATGTTTGTTCCAACACACACAAACATCAGGCAGTAAAAACAATGCACCAATCATAAAAGGATTTCATGGGGTTTTTCGGATTCGAAAAATATTCACCTTTTTTTTAGCCCATTTGATTTCAATTGAAAATCATTTCTTGTGCTGCCTCATTTTTATTCGATTTGAATGAGTGTTGTTGCAATAATGTTGAGTCATTGGCACGCTGTGCTGTGTGAGTAATACAAGTGACTTTTCGAAATTATTATATGAAACTGCAGAATTTGCTGAATTGTTTTTGGTGTTTTTTTTTTTTCTTCTTTCTTCTGAGATTGTGGCGCTAGATACACCCATATATATCAGCACTTTCATACTGACTCCCTGTCTCGCTCGACAATACATACACAAAGTGAAAATGAGAGATTTCTTCGATTCGATTGTGTTGATGAGTGATGTATATCATTTTCGACATGCTCTTTTTTATATCATTGAAATTCATTTGTTGTTGTTGTTTTTTTTTTGGTTTTCTGTTTCTCACTCTCGCTCTCCTTCTTTCGACATTTAAAATCGTACAACATATTTTTAATATTTGGCCAAAGATTTATATTGTTTGTGTTATTGAAATTAATAACAAACGAAATGGGAAAAATAAAAGAGCAGAAAAAAAAAACAAATCAAATTGAAATCCCATGGAGAAAGACTCAGTAGGGACATTAGATGTCTGTAACATATTCAACGAATTGATTGCTTGATTGTTCCGATATTGTAAAAATCTAAATCAACCAAATTGAAAAATCATAGTCACAAGCCGCATTTTTTTCTTTCATTGAATTTCAATTGTAGTGTTATTATTTAATCGTCGTGTTAAAAACAATTAATATTTGTTTTTTTTTTTCTTTTTCATTTTTAAATGAATTCAAAAATAAAACGATGCGTTTTTGTTGAACTGTTTGAAAGATTATTCAATTGAAGTGGAATAAAATGAAAGCATGATGATTGATTCGATTGCAATGAATATTGGAAATTATTTTATTTAAACACCAATCAAATTAAATGCTATGAACAGATTTCAAGCGTATTTTTTTTTCTCTTCATCATTCTTTTTAAAGATTAGTTTTTTTTTTCATTAATAATGTCTTGTTACCTAAAACATTATGAGATCGAGTGATAGTTTACAACTGTTTTTCTGATTTATTACAAATCGTTCTCAATTTCCAAACAAAAATAATTATTCTTTTGATAAACAACGGTTCTTCCATATTAAACTGTTTATGTGCCTCTTTGGCAAAGTTTGCCAATGATTCATTGTCAATGAGTCAATCTGTGGAAAGATGCGTGGAATTTGGGAGTTTTATGATTGCTTCAAAAGAATTTGGACGATTTTATAACATTTTTTTAATGTATTTTACCGTTAATTTTGGCCTTTTAAAGGAAGTGACTGTGTCTCAAAAAAGTGCAAACTCTTCTTGAAGCTATACGTTATTGCTTAAATGAAGTACAAGAGGATAAAGTTTAATCATCGATGTAACGATCACACAAATAAAACAATTTCTATACAAATTGATCCATATAATTTGTGGACTAATGTTTCATTCAGTCAAATGAATTGAGTGGTCACGATAGAATGATTCAATTTGGTTCATTTTGGTGGGTAATCTTCTTAATCTGTTAATTTTTTTTTTTTTTTGTTTATTTCATTTGAATTTTAATTTGGTGATGCTTCCATCAGTGTCCCTATTGATACAGATGCGCTGCATTTGTTGGTCCGAAGAGAGGTGAAATGAATGAACCAAACAAAAAACCAAACAAAAAAAAACACACAGAGAAAATCAGATATTTTGATGAGATTCGTTCAACGTTTACGACATGCAGTATTTTTGTGACATAAAAATAATTAGTAACATCAGTTCAAATGGGCAGTTTTATTTTCATACATATATTCAAATTATTTCACTTCGGATTTTTTTTTTTTTTAATGTCATGTTTGGTTTTGTTCGATTGACATTTGATGTGCACAGTGCAGTGTGCTGTGTGTCATTCTTGTTGTTTGCTGTAGTGTTTAATTGAAAATTAAACAAATAAAATAGTTCGTTTTGTGTGCGCGCGCGCGCCCGTTTTTTTTTCTTCTGCGCCACATTTTGTTGTTGTTGTTGTTCGTTCGTTTGTTATCATCCATGCAGAAATATAAATAAAAACGTTTTTATAGACCATTCAACATGTTGTAGTTAAGTTTTATGTTCATGAATACTAATTCTTTCTTTTAATGTTTCTGTATTTTTCGTTCTTTTTCTCTCCCCCGTTTTAGCAAATCGATGAAGTGGCCAGCGAGAATTTAGTGAGCGTAAGTAGACGTTTGTTTGTCTTTCCTTTCTTTTTTTTTTGCATGCAGTTTTGTTTTGTGTGTGTGAGTGTGCTTTTTTGTCTTCTTTTATCATTAGTTTTTAGTACTTTTGCACGTCCATACAAAAGTTACACACACGCGTTTTGTGTCTGTTTTCGTTATTCATCACTTAATTGCTGTGTTGTGCGAGAAGAGAGATCGTTTCATTTGAGTTGTTTGTTTTTGATGTTTATCGGAGACTTAAGGGTTTTAGTTATGGCCATTGCCATTGCCGTTGCCATTATTCATTTGGATGTTGCGGTAATTTGCATCGAAAACGAAAAATTAGTCGATAGGACATTTGTTTCATTACATTTTCTCACGTTGGTGCGCCGTATGCGGGCACATTTTCTATATATGTTGTGTGTGAGTGTGTGCTTTGCTGTGCAATGTTCCAGCAATCTTAGCTGCCATTCTTGGGTTTCAGTCACAGTTTCTAGCCATCGTCAACATTGTGTACACATTCGTGTTGCCTCGGCTCGAACTTTATAAATCACGATTTTCATTATTGAATTACCAATCGTGAAATGAACATGCGTAAAGGAGATTGCGTTCCTTTGGTTTTGGCATGGTTGCATGAGAATTTCATGGACGTTAAGCGTGACTGTCGATGATGATGATGCCTACATAAATAGACATTAAAGCCGAAAATTTCGAAGCAATTGAAATGCACACCCTCAAATTTGTCGCTTTCTCTGTTGCTCCTGTGGTGGTGCTTTGTGTGCTGCCAGTGTTGAGCTCCCACTTTCAATTATTCTTTGCTATTCTCCTTTTTGGATTGTGTACGAATCTGAAATTCTGAAACGGTGATTCGAAATAAATCCATTCCAAACTGCCTATACTCACTCTCACTATCTCTCTCTCTCTCTCTCTCTCTCTCTGTCTCTCTCTGTCTTCCTCTCTTCTGGCACAGTCTCGCACTGATTCTCCCATTCTAAATATCTATCAGCGTGTGTGTGTGTGTGTGAGTGTGTGTATGTTTGTATGAATGTAATAAACTGAAATATGCAAATGGATGCGGTAACGAGTTTGTGACAATGAAAATTCTTGTATATTTCATTTGCATTTGTCGTCTTTTGATTAAATTTAACTTGCAAATTTTCTAAGTCTAATGAAAATTTATTTCCAACTTCATGTACAATATACATTTGTACATACACTACATTGGCAGCTACCACTTGCTCGCACTCGCTCTCTCTCTTTCTCAATCTTCAAATTGGGATTCGATATAGTTTATGCACAAAGGGATACAATAATAAGTGTGCATATTTGTCATGTGTAAATACAATCGCAGCAAGAGATACACCGACTGAGAGTGAGTGGAGGTACACTCCAACAAACACACTGTCAACCGAGGGGGGGCGGAAATTATCATTTTTGGCATTATCATCAAAAGCGTCCAAAATCTTAACAGAAATTAATGCATTCGCATTGCAATTCACACAATGAATATCCATAATTTTCCGAAGGATTTAATTTACCGATGGGTTTGTAATGGGCTGTCATTATTAGTTCAACGCATTCAAACAATCAATTGCACACAATTGCCTGCATATGTCGTTCCAACGGACGAATTTTGTCCGCTATCGTCTTCAACACATCATCCGCACCAAAGAACATTTTCGTACATTCAAATTCAACACCTTAATCAAATACACCATTTTCAAGTCCTTTAAAATGCTTGAATATTTGAATTTCAATGTTTCAACACAATATTACAGTTGAGTGGACATCCAAAATCAAAGGAATGGCTTGTGAGCGCCGCACGATCGAACTATCAAGAACTTGCAAAACTATCCGCTGAACATCCAGAGCTGGTTCGTTTACAGGTAAGTTTTTTTTTTATATTTGCTTTCATTTTTGTTGTATCGATAGAAAATGGGAAAATTTTTAAATTAATAGAAAATCCTGAAGCAATTTTAAATCAAAATGTACACATCTTGGCAAAATTCAGTTACTTTGAACACATAACTAAATAAAACAACCTTATTGAAATAGACCGTCGGCTCATTGAATTTTACATTACAAAAATCAATCATTGGATTCGTTTGTGTCAATGGTAAACTATTAAATTCGAACCATTATCAACTGGCCAATCCTCATTATGGTGTTAAAATAGTTGGTCAGTGGTTTCTGTTTTCAAATCATCATTTCGAACGATTTAAAATGAATTTTCGGCTGATTTATGTGAGGGAAATATTGACACTGCTCCTGCTTTGTTGAACTCAATGTAACATTTGAGCAAATTGTAATTGGATACATTGGATTTGTGTGTGTGAGTGTTAATAACGCAGCTGATGCATTCAAACAAGCGACATTTGAACTTTTCAGTTCTAAATATCAAATGACAAGCATAAAACCGAACGGAACAGTAGTAGTTTTGTAGGAAAAAAAATAAATTCCTATTAAACGGTAATAAGTGAGAAACAGTGGGAAAAAACACATTTAAAGTATCCTTATTATGTCACTGGGTGCATCATTGCACTAAATTTCCGTGAAACAATAAATTGGGATAGAAAAGAAAAAGAAGAAGAAAAAACACCACGAACACAGATCTAATTCTTCAAATTAGCTGTCTTATTTCATTTGGTCGATAACGTAGCAGAAATGCTTGGTGAGACAACCATGTGCGTCATAAATCACCGCAAATGAGACCTCAACCATTTGATTTTTTTTTTTTTTTTTTTTTGTAGAAAAAGAATATGCCCAAAAATGCATCCATATCATGCACATTGCATACAAACTTTGAAACAAAGTACGAGTGTGATCATCTAGAGACGAACAGCCGTTTCCAAAAATGACATGCCAAATGTAAGAGAACAAAAAATAAAATGAGCGTTGTCATTCCAAAATGAGCAGATTCCTGGGATTTCTTATGTTATGTGTGCCTTTTGAGCGCCATTGGCATTTTGTTGTTGTTGAACGTGAACGCACTAAACCTTACGGGAAAAATAAAATGAAGCAAATCATTTGCATCGTTTGAATATTTCAATTTAGACGATTTTGCGCTTGGTAAAAACTATACCTTTTATTATTATTGGAGCGCATGTAATGAAAATTATTTGCTCTAATTTGCTGTGACCCAATTCACAAAACGCTTTGATTCATTCACAACAAACTCTTATCGATTATTCGATTCAAGGCGTCTGCATTGAAAAATTAAAACCCTTTTCTCATGCAATGGAAAATAAAATCTGTACATTCCCAGCGTAAAACGTATTTTGATTTGAGCACCCACTTGGACTTTCAACATTTTTCGATTGATGTGAAAATGTGTGTTTCAAGTGTTTTCGTTCATTAATCACATTCTTTGTGGCAATTCATGATCATCACAACAACACTTAATTGAGATAGAAGTGCAAAACGATGAAATAAAGCCAATTTTCTGGTAGGTAAGTATATCTGGAAATCACATGATTATAAGCAAGCGCATCAATTGTGTAGTGTTGTTGTTGTTTTCTTTTTGTTGGTGGTGTTGTTGTTGTTGGTTTTATTTTATTTTGTTTTGTTTTGTTCTGTTTGTGCCATTCATACGAAACCATGTCTCGGTTCCACCATGCAACCGGCCAAAGAAGTCAATCGCGTTACATGTAAAATAAACTTGCATTGAACTCAAACGATTGGTTGATTGTTACAATTTGATATGTGCGCTGCTTCTCAATTGAAAAAGAGTCGTTGGGTTAACAACAACCTCAGATGGCATCGTTGTCTTCTTTTCTCTGCCTCTCTGCCTCTCTCTCTCTTTAGGCTTATCTAGATTATGAGCAACGGCAAAATAAGTAAGCGCCAATGTGGCAATTGCATGACCAATAACGAACTAACATAACGAAACGAATTGAAAGAAAAGTGTTGTGTTAATGATCGGATATAGCCAAAGAAATCAAAATGATTTCAAATTCATTCTCAATTCGCTAATTTACTCAAATTAATCCCACAGCCTCATTTTGTCTCTCAATCGAATTCTCTCTATCGCTGGTGTGTGTGTGTGTGTGTGTGAGAGAGAGATACACACGGTCGCGCGCCCAATTGCACTCCAGGAATTGACATTTGAAAATTTTCATCGCAAATTCACACAACCAATTTAGCGGATTTGTCGAGAGCTTGTTCGGTTGTTTGGTTTTGCTGCTGCTGCTGATGCTATGTTTTCTCTCACTCGTCTGTGTCCCGTTTTGTCTTGTGATGCTGCTAAAAAGTTGCATCCCGAAGTACACATTACCTCATCTAAAACATGAATGAAGAATATTTCATGATAGGCGCCACTTGTCTTCAGTTGTTAAGACGCTCGTTTTTTTTCGTCTGCATAGTTTTCGTGAATGTAAGAATAATGTTTTTTCCGTGCGGAGCCTGCATTATTTCGAAACGTACCTCACAGAACCACAAATGCACAAGGCAAAAATGGTAAAAAAAATGGTTAAAGCACTGACTTTTCGCATAAATTCGCACACACACACACACACACACACACATAGATACTCGAATGCACTGCAAATACAAACAAACTAAAAACACACCAGCACTTTTCCAAATGGCCTATACTTAAATGTTTGTCGTCTCATTGCATTGGCGATTTGTGCAAATGCAATGCAATAAATGCATTCGACATGTATGAAACACTGCATATTCTAGCCCCCATATTGGTTTTTGTATGCATTGTGTATTCTAGATCATGGCAAGAATGAAATTTCTGTTCAATTGCTCACGAAACATTCAAAAGGAACTGCTATTGTTCCAAAAATTATGAATTGGATTGAAGCTTATAGCTAACAGTTGACCATATTTTGTGATACACATCAAAAAAACCCATTTTGCTTATTTAATTTTTGGGCGAAAGCTGCATTTTTATATTGCATATCATGATGTTTTACCATCAAACATGTCAACCGTTGTAACTGTAGGTCATTAAGTGATAAACAATTGGATGCAATTCAAATAAAAAATTATACCTGCAAAGTTTTTTTTTTAGCAATTTTATTGAAAAGAACCGACACCAGAACTGGGTAAAGAGACACAAAAGACAGAGAAAAGAATGCTCTGGTTATGCGTGATAATCGCTGAGTGTATAACGAATCAGACAAACTCACAGCGCCAGATAAACTGGTTTCACTGAATATTTTCGTTTCGATATTATTTGTGTGTGTGTGTGTGTGTGTGTTTTTTGTTTTAAAAAAAAAGGCGTCAATAATAGCCGGCGTATATGGACATAAGTCGAACAATCACTCTCCTGCTGTCATCGTAGCACTCGTCAAAATGAGCGAAAACAGAAACAGTCCAACCAAGTGTGTGTGTGTGTATGTGGTGGAGTGCGCGTCCGCGCGCACAATATTTTACTTTGTTTACTGCGATGACGACGGGATTATGTGAAGTGTGCATTTTTTGAAGTTTGCGCGTTACAAATAATACACTTGAAATCGAATATTATATGCTATTAGCGGGCTCGATGCCCGACATTCATCGTGTGAACATGACCCGCCTTGAAAAAGGAAGCAAAGCCTACACATTCAAAAAAAAAACACACACACACAATGTGCAACAACAACAACAACAACAACAACAAACAACTCGAACTAACGACGGATGGAATGGAACGGAACGAACCAAACATGAATTCCAGTTTCATTTTATTATGCATCTAAGTAAGCGCCATGCCATTGGAATTCAATGTGGCTGTTTTTGTTGACAGCATTTGGTGCCATTTTTCTCCAATATTCAATCCAGATAATAAGCCCAGTGAAACCGTCACCCGTACTCACTTAGCCTATTGATTTCCGATATAATTTGATTGAATGTCAGTTGAGTTTTATACATCAGGATGCTACCTTGCCGATTGATGTCAATCGTATGTGTGGATTGCATTGATGAAATGACTGCATTTTTCTTGAAGTAGAATTTAAACGAATTGAACCCACGGAATTGAACCGATTTTTAAAGAATAGCTCTCCATGGAATCCACATCGTGCACATTTGTCAATAACATAAATTATTCAAAAGTCACACGCAAACACATACATAAAAGGCCAAGTGCCTGAAAGTGAATATTTCACTCGACAATCATGCTCATAAATTTTCTAATTATTGTCTTTCTTAATGAAGGAATTCCCGCCCAGATAAAGCTGACAGGCAGTTATGTGATGTGTGGAGTTTTTTTTTCGTCTTTTCGTCGGTCGACGATTAAAATGGGCGATGATAAATATATTTCAAAGTTTGGAAACGATATTTTAACGCGAGCACACACACAAACACACAAATACTCATTTATTTGAGACCTTTTCTTTTATACGAAAATGAATGGCCTAAACTAAAATCACTGCAATCATTATAAAATTGGTTTGGTTTGCCGAAATCGAATGACTTAAAATAAAGTACTTGCCACTGCACATCCTTGCGCATAGGAAAGACGATAAACCAAAGGAGAGACGAAAAACGAGATGAAAATAAAACGATGTAACCATAATTCTTTAATTAAGGGCGCACATCATCAAGTTTGAATGTGTTAAAAGAAATTGATGTCGTGAGTCGTTTGAATGGGCTTGGATTTAAAATGCATGATTACAATATGCGTTTGCGTATGCAGTTTTATCGGAACATTGTCAAACCAATGAATGATGCTGTTGTCACCGGCGCGCACGCGGTCTGTGCGTATTTACTTGGTTTCGATTTTTATTTTTCAATGTTTTTTTTTTTTTGTTTGTGTGTGTTTCTGTTTGGTTTGTTTGTCGTCGCTCTATATCTTTATTTATATCGATAGCAGTTCATTTGTTCCAAACAAAATATTTAACATGTTTTGCTTCGGCGAAGGTGAGACGTGACATTGTTTTATGATTATTTTTATCATCAAACAGAAACGATAAACACGGGAAATTATTACATTTTCCATATTTCTGTTCGACGTTGACTTAAACGACACGATTTAAACGGCTTGTTGGCATTTCTTGGCGCATATATAATTTTTTGTTTTTTTTTTTTTTGTTTTGTTTGGACCACCAGAATTGCCTTTTTGACGTGGCAAGCAAACGAACGGCGCTCGTTCATATCTCTTCAAAATGATGATCTTCTCGTTTAAATGGCACAATAAAGCTGAAACATTTATTTCATTTTTTGTTTGCGTTTTTTTTCACTCTGTTGTTGGTTCTTCGTTGGTTCGGGGTAAGTGTGTGTGTGTGTGTGTTTGTGTGTGTTAGTGTGCGATCACAATACACACCGTAAACTACACACAACAGATCACTCGACACGAAAATGAGTTCGTTGCTATTTTTAATCATTTTGCAATAACGACAATATGAAACGGGCTCATGAAGATATTCACTCTAATTACGAGCACTGTTGAAAAGACAATTTTATTTAATTTGAATGTCACAAAAATTTATTATATTCAAGCATTTACACCCGAATTATTTTGACGCTTTGGTTTTTAATGGATCTATTTTTCGTTGTTTTTGTTGTTGTTGTTGTGTGTGTATTTAATGTCGTAGCTTTTAATATTTTGTGATATTTTTTAAGTTTGTGTGTCTTTAAACGATTGTGTTTTTCGATAAAATATTCTTGAGCATCTAACGAAAAATCATAATCAAAAAGGCAGGAAGTTCAAATTTGGTCGCTCACACCATGCCATTTATGTTTTTATCGCATATGATTTACATCATGTTTAGCCTTATCCTTGCTCGTATACTTGCCACCACTTACTTCGTCTTCATCGTCATTCTTTTGGGCTGCATCCAGCCAATCCACGGTGTAAAAAGCATAAGCAGTTGTAATTATTCTAGATTTTAATGTCATACCCATAAAAGAACACACTGTTGTGTGTGCTATTATGAGTATGTGTTTTTGTGTATATATGAGCCGTATTTTATGAAAATCAGAACATTAGCTTGTGCGTGAGCATATGTATAAGAATGAGCATATGCGCGAAAACACGCACAATTATGAAAATTTTCATTTATGAATTTCATATATTATTGTATTATATTATACGATATATGTTATATATAAATACATTTTTTGTTTAATTATTTTTCTCTGTTACCGGCAAAAACGAGAGAATCTTGTGCTTAAGTAGCAAAATCGAAAATGTGTAAGCTGATATTGTGTGTGCAATGTTCGGCAACGTTGTATAAAAGCGTTCTGTTTAAGCAAGTAAAAGTGAAGCTAAGGAGCATGGAGCACTTTATCGCTCTGTCTAAACCCGTGTGCATTTTAATAAAGTACTTGTTGGTGTTTTTTTTTTCTTTCGTTTTTGTTTTTTTCGTATATATTTTAATGTTGATAAATAAATGCTGACGTAAATATGTAATCCGCATGTCACATAAAACGCACTCCAAATACACGTTGCCTCCACAATCTCAATATAACATTGCCTTTTTCCTTGTTTCTTTGTCGATTTGCTCTCTGGCTCTGGTGCGCTCTTTTGGCCCGTGTGCGCGCGCTCACTCACTCGCGAATAATTGTTGTTGTTGTTGTTGTTGTTGCTGCTGCTACGTTTTCTTTTTTTTTTTTGTGGAGAAAGGAAGGAGTTCACAAGTTTACTGGAATATATCGTAAATAACATGTATAACTAGAATCATGTATGGTTTCTGTCATCAAGCGTCTTGGGTCGACCTTCTTTTCTTCATACATTTGGCTGACATTATATCAATGTGTTGGTATGTGTTTATGTGTGTCTGTGTCTCTTTGTGTGCATATTGCTTATTATGTGCATGTGTGTTCGTGTGTGTGTGTGTCATTAACTGCGAAAATTTAATGTACTTTGGTGTGCCTGTTCATTCTGTTGTTGCTATGAAACGCGTGTACGTAATTAAGCTCTGTTCAACGAAAACATGTCGAGCAAAATGAAGACCAAGAGAAAAAAAAAACAAAAACAACAACCAACACAAATCATAAATTCTTTTTGCACACATTCATTCGCATATTGAAACTGTTATTTTCACGTTAAGCTGTTTGCATACCCGAACAAGATGTCGTCACATTTGGTTAATCATAATTTTGTTGTTGTTGTTGTTGTTGATGATGGTTTTTATTTTATTTTTTTATTTTCCACTGAACAACAATAGAGATAACATTGAATATACAATTTAGTCACTGAAATCGTAATTGCATTCCATGCTAACAAACCTTTGGCCTGCGACCAGCAATCACGACGACGACGAAACGACGACAACGATGATGATGACAAAAAAACGAGGCGACATTGCATTTTCGCTGTTTATTGACTTTTTTTGGGGGGAAAATTAATTGCATTCACTTGATTCGTTTTCTTTTTGTTGTTGTTATTCAAAGAATAATAAAACGTAGAAGTAAAAAAAAAAGTTACCAAGAACAAACGACTGCTGCAGTTAAATTGTGTACGATTTGTTATGCAATCGTGCGGCATGAGTGGTGAGTTTTGCATTAGATTATAGCATGGAAATCTGTTGTATAGAGCATCTCAATCAGCAGGATGCATGTTGATTTGGTTATACCAAACTCTCTTAAAAGATGATTGGGTTGAAAGTCAAAGCATATTCATTTGGAAATACAATTGCATTGAAATAATCAAAAAAGGAAGCCAACTCAACTCAAGATGAAGAGAAGATAGAAATAGAGATAGAGTCAAACAGAGAGAGAGAGAGAGAGAGAGAGAGAGAGAGAGAGAGAGAGAGAGAGAGAGAGAGAGAGAGGGGGAGGAGCAATTATTGGTAGTCGATGCCGGATACATTTGATGAGTCTTTCGACACATGATAAATTGCGATGTCACTTAACCTGCTAAGGAGCATACAAGCATGTGTGCAATATTGTTTTTCAATGACCATACGAGCAATTCATGTGGATACAACCAAAAATGTTGTGCCCTGTTTGGTTCTCATTTCGATTCAGATGCTCTGCTCTGTGGCCTAAACACACACACACACACACACACACACATATGCAAACCATCCAAATTCTGAACAACACTTACGATGACTTTTAAAAATAAACAAATTTCGAATCTATCAGTTTTCAAGTGTCATCAAAAACAACGTTGCCGAACCAGAAAATAAAGAAGCAGAAACAGTGTCTACAATTTTGATTGCATGTGTTTTCGATGTATAATATTGAATCCTTGTGCGTGTAATTTACATTGCCGGAGATTTTTGGTCAGGGCACAAGATTCAACCGAAAACATACACACACGCACAACACACATTTGGAATATATTCGCCTATTTTTCGTGGTAAATAGCATTCTCGGTTTTCGGTTTACAATTTCCATGAGTAGCAACAACCGTGCTGTTACATGTGAGGACATCTTTTAAGAGACAAAATTTGTGTCCTTTGCAATAAATTTATGGTCCCATCTTCAGATGATCCGTATTTGTTTCAACTTCAAAGGTGTCAGTTTTCAATGCTGTGGTACTCAACTCAAATACTAAACCTCATGGAGTGGAACTTAACAGGATATCTTATTCCACGATATTTATTTTGTGGAAGCATCCGACAAACAAAATTGTTAAAATTTCGTTTGGAAAATATGATAAATTGATTTTGTTGAGATGTTTTTTTTTTGTGTCGTATTTTTCAATGGCATGGATTCTCTTATTGGTGGTTGGTTTTTTGAGAATATTGTTTAGCATTGATATGCGCCCGGGTACACAGGACTCGAGTGTAAATTGGAAAAAGAAGAGCTAAACACGTCCATTTGATAAGAATTCAAAACATCTTTCTCGTCGAGATTGCGGCGATAATCGAGGTTTGTGGCGCCAATGATATTTCCTTTTATGTAAAACAAGTAGTTTTGACTTAGCCCAGAGAGAGAGAGAGAGAGAGAGAGAGAGAGAAAGAGAACAAGAGAAAGAGATAGAGCGAAACAAAAACAACATACACTCAAGTGCCAACTTCGTGACATGGATTGCCTGTATCTTTTTCTCTTGAAATTAAATATATATTTATTTTATTTTATTTTTTGTTATTTCGTCGTATACATTACGGATTTGAACATGTGTTTGTTTTTAAGCTGGACGCGATTTTTCTAAGTGTTCCATTATATGGCCGGTATGGTGTGAGTGCGAGTACATTTTCTTTGGTTTCATGTTTGGTAACATTGTCAATATTTCGATTTGAGGGAGAAAAAAAAAACCATGAATTCAACGTAAACATCCAATCAGCAAGTCGACTTTTTCAACTTTTAAGTATGATGACAGACTTTAAGTCACAAAACAAGAAATGGCTGCAAATCGAGCAAAAACACATGCCCCGACAACATAGTTGCCGTTTTCTAAGAATGCCACAAATTTTCAATAAAAAAAAACAAAAAAACAAAAATCTTCTTCATTTTGACACACTCGAAAACTTAATGGTTTTTCGGTTACTGTTAAACAAACTCTCATCATTCGGTTAACAATTGTGGCGAAAACTAATCTGTTCGACGAACTATTTTACACCATTCGAACAAATATTTCTACTTATTGACATATGTACACACAATTTTTTTTTCCCGAATGTTAATTAGTAGCTGGCGTTGTCATTTTCGGAGGATTTTAACAACAGCATTTTATTCATTTCCCATGCTAGTAGTATGATGCTACTACACACTTTAAACATAAACTCAATATGCAAGGATACAATATGTTTGGTGCTCGTTGTTTTTTTTGTTTTGTCGCATGTTTTGAGTGATCATCGTAGGATAATCACATGAGTTTGTTTTTATTTTCAACCAACAACGACAAAAACACACACACTGTTGTGTGTAACTAAATTCGTTACCTGTAACTACAAACTGTGACACGCTTGAACATAAATTACAACCGAAAAATTTGGCCCGGCTAAACGCATACATAATTACTTGACAGTGTGAGCTAACATTTTTATCTTCGAAATGGTTTTGCCTCATTTCACCAATTAAGGATCATTTACAAAGATAGTCGCTTTTTTTTAGTTTTCGTTAATTAATTTAAAAATTACGAAACAAAAAAACACATCAAAATAGAATACGAAAATTTCAACGACATTTCGACGGCCGAAGTTTGACGTTGAATCGAACGAATTGAAATTTATTATCACAATAAAACTCGCAGTTGGATGTTTAAGGAAGTTTAAATAATAATTGATTTGTGAAAATAAAAGATTAATCTAGAAATTTGAAATTCAATAAAAAATGAAGTTAAAACATATGAAGATCACCAAACAATGCACACACAAAAAAAAAACGTTCGATGTCAAGTGCATAAATTTCGTTACCAATGACATTACTACTGAGTTTTGAGAAATTCATCAGCCGATAAACTGAATGCGTTTAATCAAATGTGCCTGTGCTTTATGAGCGTCAACAACTCTCTCTCTCTACGTATTGTGAGAGATATTATCTTGGTTTTTCCTTTTTAAATGTTCGCCTCATTTTTTTTTGTGTGCATTCCTCTTCGGGCTGATCGTTTTTTTATTTGTTTGTCTCCCACTCGTTCGAAGATCTACGAGAAATGATTTATGATCGAAAATATGTTTTCAATTAAAACGCATATATATTCTCAAGTCTGTGTAAATAAAACACTTTCGAAATTCAAAATGAGCGCCGTTTTGAGTTTTAGTGTTTCACAGTTGACTTTTTTTGTGTATGTAATGAAGCTCGAGACACTGACATTCATCGTTTTTTTTTGTTCTGGTGCAAATCAAATATGTCAAAGGTTGAATTTAATCGGGAAGATCATTTCAAGCAATTTCCATATTTGCTGTGTAATAATGCGTCGATTCCACTTGCCTTGTCTTTCACACGTCCTGTGGGATTTCATCAAACCACACAGTCACAATTGGAAACTAGCATTGAAATCACTACGTGATCATATTAGAACCGCATTTGTGTGCGTGTGTGTGTGTGTGTGTGTGTGTGTTTTTTTTTGAAACCAAATAGAGAATAACATCTTCCTTATTTTAATTGCTTCGATTATAATGTAAGTCGCATGGTTGATATCTTAAGGAGCAATGCATTGCACTATTAAACATGTCACACGAGCAGTTAACACATTTTATGAAATTATTTTCCACTGCAAATGAGATGTGCCGTCGTTATTTTGTGCACTTTGTTGGCTCATATGTGGTGATGAACGGTGCTCAGTTTTTTTTTCTCTGTTTTGGCTGCTGTTGCTGACAATTTTCCTCTCTTTTTTTTTTGGGTTATATTTCGATGGATAAATTTGCCAGTTTTATACGGTTTTGTGTCGCTCTGACGCATTCACTAGCTATGGTTTCATATGCCATTTGCATCGCGTCAAATGTATGCCAAACACGTTAAAACTGACATTGAATTTTCGTTATGTTTTGCCCTTTTTTTCGATACGTGCATAAAACCAGGCGAGCATGTTCAACGCCTTAGTTATTTTGTTGGCTATTCTTTACTGTTGCTGCTGATGCTTCTGCTGCATTTTTTTTTTTGCTCTTTGAAATATCACTTATTCTCAGCGTCTTCAACATAACTCATGTCTCGTGCGCGCTCAATAAATTAAATAAAACGGAATAATTAAGTGACAACGATTGGAAGAGCTTGAAATGAAAAAAAAAAAACAAAAACACACAGAGTCGAAACGAAGAGCCATGGCAAAGCAAACGAATTATGGATAAAATAAAACAGGAGCAAATGTAATAACTTTATTTTCCATTTCCTTGTTCATTTTAAATGCGCATACAATTTGAATTGAATTTTGTTGCTGTTGTTGTTGGCATTTAGATTTCACACCAAGCAAGATGAAAATGAATTAGAATTTTCAAATTAGATCGCATAATTTCACAGCACTGGACAAATCAAATCGAAATTCCATTTACACGTAAACCAATCCAAATCTAACTGAATCTCTATCATTTTCTTTAAATGCATTTTTCAACTGAAATGTACAAATTGCACATAAAAAACAATTTATTTTTGAGAAAAAGTCATAAGAAAAAGAAATTTGAAGAAAAAAAAAAAAAAAAACACCAAAAATCCCTTGCAATCCTCGAATCAATTTAATTACACTGAAAAATGAGCATAAAATTGAAGATTGCACATATGAATGGAAAGAAGAATGTTGAACAGTTGTATATGAATCTGTGATTGGCGTGTAGAGAGAGCGCACATACGGCAGCCAGCCATAACAAAATGGTAAAAATGTGTACAAAATGCAGATTAATGGATTATTTCGAATGCATTTTCTTAAAATTTTAATAATTTTTTGCTTCCTATTATACGATTAATTGGCATCCAAATGAAATTAATCACATTTTTTTGTGGTTGTTTGTGTTGTTGTTCCTCTCGTGGTGTTCATTCAAGCGCGCGCACACACACACACACACACACCAGAGAAACCGAACCAGAGTGACAGAGAAAGAGAGACCGAGCAGTCAGTGTGCATGTCATTTCCCACAGACTTTGTGCTGTTGTCGTATATCGTGCTGTTGATCGCATACTATTGCACTCGGGTGTGCTAATGCATTTTCACAAAGGCTCCGAGACAAAGTAGTGTAACATCCACGAAGAAAGCTCACTATAAATTCTCTAGCAAAATGGAAAAAATTTCAACAATTTCCACTCATATATTTTTCGGTCTGAATTTGGTATGTGGTTCAGGCCACGATTTCAGCATAATTTGTGTGCATGCACTCTCTGCCAATGAGACATATCAACAAGCAGAGAAAATGCAAAGAATTGTGTAGTTTATTAAAAAAAATATATCTTGTTTTTTTTTTATATAGCACACACATACACACTGAGAGAGAGAGAGAGAGAGAGAGAGAGAGAGAGAGAGAGAGAGAGAGAGAGAGAGAGAGAGAGAGAGAGAGAGAGAGAGATCTATGCAAGCACATTGCATTCAGCTATCCCTCTTGATTGATAAAATGGCGAGACATCGAGCATTTATTCTAATTGGATAACAAATCTGTCATTGCCGGAAATAAATGTGCGTGCGGCCTGTGTGTAAGCGCATCGAGAGCGCAAATGTGTCGCGACTCTTTACACGGATCACGAGCATCGCACTCATCATTCACAAAATAACAACTATCAAACTCATGAGCTAACAAGCTAAATAAAAATGTGAAAAAGAAAAAAAAAACAGACTCGATACACATGAAGTGAAAATCAGTCAGTTTTTTTTGTGTGTGTGCATCTCTAGAGATCTATGTGTGTAAAATGTGAGTATTTCATGTGAGAACCTCGTACGATCGTCCGTAAAATTATTTGTGAGCAATAATTGCATATGCATTTTTGAATGATTCATTCAATTTTGTGCCAAATAAAAAACCTCCCGATTGAATGAATGATCCTTGGATGAATGATAAAATAAATTGGTCACCAACGCAATATTAATGCACTTCAATTCAGCGGTTTGCCTGAATATCTTTCGATTGAGTAAAAACAATAAAAAAATACCATAAAAAATTGATTGTTGGCATCAGCAATGGCATTTCACACATAATTCCAAAGCAAATTCAATCTGTAAATCATTCGATGATGTCAAATTTGTTCATTCAAAACGTTAATCATTACAATTACAGGATGAAGTCATCCGAAAAACAAACGCCGACAAATAAATATCACTTTTCACAATCATTCCTGAATCATTCCCCATTCCTGACGGTCAACATTTAAATCATGTTCGTTGAAATGCTCCCTCACTCAATCCCAACACTCGCGCATTTATATTATTTATCCGGTGCATATTGGAACCATAACATGACTCAATACATTTCTCAAGATCTGTATAATGTATATAGACGGTTGGTTAAAGTGCGTGTCGTATATTGATGAGTGTCTGGTAGGTGAAACAGCTTCAATAAAAATCATTTCGAGGATCGTATTTCCTTTTAAGTGTTGGCCTCTCTGTTGATTTATTAATTCCTGTGTTTTCTGGTTTTCACAATGTTCTTTTCTTTTTTTCTCTCTCTCTCTCTCTCTCTCTCTCTCTCTCTCTCGCTCTTTTTCCCTCTCCCCCTCTGTGTGATGGTCTCTCTCTCTCTCTCTCTTGCTCTCTTGCTCTCTTACTGTCTCAATGCGTTACACGTAATTGACGCCAACTTAACTGTTGGTGAATGTGTATTGTGCGCTTCTTTGTTCATTTCGTGTTCGCGATGTTTTGTTCGCGTGCACATTTTTCAGCTGTATTTATGTGTGATTGTCAAAACAAGTGTAACAAATAATGTTTTACAAAGTATTATTTGTTTGCTCGTGCAGCAACAAAAAACGTCAACGTAATGGAAATGAATGAACCCCGAGACAGTACACAAGAACATAAGAGAGTAAACAACAACAACAAACAAACAAAAAACACATGAACAACAAACGACGCAGCACATCGACACAAATCATTCAAATAATAGTAATAACAATCACTGTGAAAATGGAGCAAACGAACATCAATTGATCTGAGAGCTTGGCTCATGAAGATCATTCGGATGACAAGCTGTTCGGGTTTTGTTGCTTTCGATTAAACATTTCAACACAATGTCAGCATTAAACAGTTAATTTCCCACCGAAATGTTCAATCTGCAGTGTGCTATCAATTGCCCAAATACTCACGGCCCATGAATGGGCAATGAGACATTCTCATTTCACTTTTGGTTGGTTTTTTTTTTTTATTCTTTCTCTTTCTTCTATTCTCAACGATTATGCGCTGGATAATTAAGTGACGTCTTTGTTATAAATATGTTGATTAATCAACCAAATGAAACATTGTAACGGAAATTCGAATGCTTGTGATCAAGCAAATCACTTTGATATCACATCTTGAAACGCATCTTTTTCATAAATTAATTAGCGATGCAATTCGTGAAAATAAAACCCATACAAAAATACAAAAAACATTCATTTCAACGCTTCAGTAGCTGTAATTTGATGATGAATTTCATGTGAGCATTTGTAGTTGCTTGTGTGTGTGTGTGTGTGTTGGTTTTTTTGTATCATGTGTGACAATTGATTGATCTGTGTGGCCATCTCAGGGGGGGGAAAAAACGGGCCAGATTGTAAACATACCTGAGTAAATGATACTCAACCTGATCCAATTGTGTACAAATGTGTGTGTTTTTTTCGCTTGTGAATCATGCACATCATACTACAAATAAAATGAGCAAATGCTATTGAGATGCCTTATTAAAATGCCAGAACAATCAACATCATCTCTCTCGGTTAGCTGCACTAAGGAAGAGGTCCAAATTTATAACAGAATAAAAACGTTTTTGTTGTTGTTGCAAAAACGGAACGCTATGGTTTCGATCGAAAGTGTATAAATTATATGTGAATGAAGACATCAGACCATTTCGCATTGGATTCGTATGGTGTGCGCTTAAAATCTGATCGGCACACGAGAGAGAGAGAGAGAGAGAGAGAGAGAGAGAGAGAGAGAGAGAATGACAGAAGACACACACAAAAAAACGCGGTATTTAATGGGATGGTTAAAATGAATGCATCGCAACAAGAAGTTTCACAAGGCGCAACACTCAAACATGTTCACTTACAAATCATTATCGATTTGAATGTTCGCGTACATCACATCGCAAAACGTAGTGCGACTGTGTATCGGTGACTCAATCCAAGTGAGAGACCGCTTGACAAGCATAACTCGTTTAATTTATACCAGGCCGTTTTTGATTTTTACAATTTTAATTGATTTTCTACCACACACTCACAAACAAACAAAAAAGTGAATCAATTAAGAAACAAGGATAAACAACGCGTCGAAACAAGACAATGCAAGTCATTTAGTGATATTTGTCCTTTTTTTTTGATCAACGACCAACATCGACTATTCAGTTGGTCACTACACATAAACAAAAACTCTGGATAGAATCTTATGATGAGAATTACGAACTACTCGACAAATATCGACCATCAACAAACATTTTATTCACTTCGGTTGAATATTCGGTTTTTGATGTGTTTAACGACAGACCAAAACTTGTTTTCAATCACATGCCATACGATCTGTTTTAATTAATTTGTTTTAAGATTGTTGTAATTGACATTATCCAAGTGTTCTACAAATGAGCCGGTTTACACTCTTTTTGTGGCTGGATTACAAACCAAAGCACAACAACACCAACAACCATCGAACTAATTTAATGCACAAAACACAAGAATAGACATGCTATTTTACAAATGGTACCGAGTGGGAATGTCCTTTGGCTTTATCATTTATTTAAAAATGCAACAAACCAAACCCAGAGTGTTGGATGATTTGATAAAATAAAAATTTCATTCAAGTATATAAAAGAGGTTTCCATCGACATTTTTAATGCGCAATCGATTAGCCTTAGGTGAAAATAAATTATTACTTTACAATATAAATGTGTGGTGTTTTTGTTGTTGTTATTCATTTTAAATGTTTTCCATTGCATATTTTTCCGATAATTCATTCTGCAGAATATAGCCGATGAATGTGACATAAAAAAGGTTTTGAAACATGGTCGACGCCGGCCACAGAATATATGTGATGCAACACCTTGGATTTCGTGTTTAATATTGTTAATCTAAGTGAAGATTTAAGGTGAAAACACCTTCCAGGTTTACGATCTTAAAAATGCTGACGACATGTTGTAATGTATGGACATACATGGGCATATATCAATGAAATTGGTACCGATACCATTTCAATTTCATCAATAAAACTGAACGACAATGTGTCGATGTGTTCAATCATAATACATAAAATGCCACTGAAACGATGTGATCACCCGATCACAATCGGGGTGCGGTAGCAAATGTAGTAGTCAATGACCGGTGGCTATAAATGTGTACTTATTGATAAAAAAAAAAAAGAAACAAATTCGCTCCACAATGCATTTCTTTTTCGTTGTTGTTGTTGTGAAACAAAGAAAAACAAAAACGAAGAATTTCATTATTATTATAAGCAGCAGACGCATCGCAGCATATCGTTTTTTATCGAATTTTAATAAAATGTTTTTCGCATGCCAACTCTTTGACACTCTCATGGAAATGTGCACTGTTGCGCATATATGCGCATTTGTGTTGCTGCTGTAAATTTACGCGCACGATATTATATTTGTGTGTGCAAATTTTTCGGTTTTCGTTTCACTTTGAACAGCGATAACAACAGAAGGTTGAAGGAAGATAGCAGTAAATTTTCAATGCGCAATTCAACAAAAACAACAACAACAACACAAAATCATTTATTTTTTTTTATATATGTATCGTAAGAAAGCACACAAAATGAAAACCAGAAGAAAAGAGGTGAACTGGCAATAAATGTTTGTTGAAAGCTGTTTGTGAAATCAAAAAAAAAAAGAAAAATTATTATTATATTGGCGCAGACGCTGTTGTTGTTCAGCCATGAATTAATTTTCGTATTTTACACAAAAAATAATAACAATAATAATAAAAATCGAAAATTGAGACTGAGATTACACTGGTGTAAAAGATGCAGTTTTTTTCTACTTCTTCTTTTCACTGCATTTACTGGCACCGATCCAGCAACAACAACAACAACAACAACAACAACAGCAACAAATATATAAGTCAAAACAGAAGAAGCAAATGAAAACACAAAAATAATCCAATCAATAACCGTCGATTTTTCGTTCATTGAAAAATCGACTGCGATTCATTGAATCGCATGTTGTTCATTGCATTGTTATTCGTGTGTGTTTTATTTTCTCGCTTTTCTCATTTTATTGTGCGTTTTGTGTGTGTGTGTGTGTGTGCTAAACTCCACTGTCGACTGCACTGAATCCGAACACACATTATTACTTGAGAAAATGCTCTGACACTGATTTCACTTAACTTTTTGCAGTTCATTTACATTTCAATAAATTTTCGCTTTGCATCATTTTCGCTTGCATCGATCTTAAACTTAAATGAATTTCCTTGCAATGTGATTTTTGTTTTTGTTTTTGTTTTTTGATTTCAATGAATATGACTATCGCCGGTGCTATCACAGCCGATCGACGCTTTCAATGCGTCGCTTTGTTAAAATTACTTTGTACGATGAATACAGTTTCATTCATGGGTTTCAAACGCGCAGAATGCATTTTTCGATCGAAACAATCGGCACATGCTTTCTCATTACATTAAGCATTTCATTTTCATCGAGTAAATTGTTTTTTTTTTTGTTTTTTTTTTTTTGTTTGGCTCGTTCGATGTGTGTCTTTTGAATAACGGTTATGCGCATTCGCAAAAAGGTTATCGCTAATAATATTATTGATGAAAATTGTGTACTGTACCCAATCAGCCAGTTTTTCAATCAGGTGCATGTGACATTTCTAACTCATTCAGACCACATCATGACCTCCAAAAATTGACACCCAAATAAAAGATGCCCTGGCATTTCTGATGACTTCAGAAATTATTCTAACATCTAAATGTTTATGCATTATCAATTTACTCAAGTCACTTTTATTCTCAGTGTTTCATTTGGCATACACAATAAATAGCTACTTGTGGGCTTCTTTTTTACCATCCTTCATACGTATATGGGTCGTTGAAAGATTGTAATTGATTTAACGCAACAAGAGGTTGGTAGCTTTCAACTCCTCTTCAATTGAAATCCCGCCTCTCGTTTAACATTTGTTGTTATTTCATTTGTATTTTATTCGTGAAAAGATCGAAGCTATTATTTATTACCATGTAATAAATGTATAATTTGGCAAAAGATTACGTTTTCATTTTACGACTACAATGTCATCACGTCTAGGTACAAGTCTGTGTGGGCTAATTGTTATCAAACCAATTTTTCATCATTAAAATTGATAACATTGGTTTGATTTAACACACAATTTCAAACGAAGTGGAAAAATGAAGAAAATTAAACAAAGTGTGTATGCTGTGCATGTGCAGTGAGCGCACCAATGAACATTCGTTTCAAATATAGAAACCTAATTGAAAAAAGGCGCCTCAGTGTAAAAAACAAAAATAAACAAAAAACAAAAAATACACTCCTAAAGAAGTGTGTACAGTTATAAAATGATGGATTCTTAACAGAATTTATGGCAATGTCATTGTCATTTTTATGATTTCCGAAAGAGCCGTTTAAATTGAAATTGAAGTTTTAATGATCCCACCAATAAATAGGAAACGGCACACGGGCCCATAAATTCATTAATTTATTTTTTGTCTCCTTCTTCTTTTGAAGTGTGTGCTTGCTTAGAAAAATACACACCGAAAAAAAATGGAATCCGATCAGTTTCTGTCACATGATTAAAAAATGTGATTTTCTTGTTAACTATGCACCTTTACAAAACTGGACCGTTTATTACCAATTACTTTGGATTATGATTTCTTAAATGATGTAGCATTTACTGTGGTGCTGGCATTTATCAATTTATTAAATGAAGCGTGTTTGTGCCAAAAGGTTAAGCAATTATTGCTGAAAACAAGAATTATTCGACATAAATGGTTGGTTGGTCAATTCAATGGCTGGCGCAGCGATTAACAAGTGAAACCAACCGACACAAAACACACACACACACACACACACAGAGAGAGAGAAAGAGAGAGAGAGAGAGAACCCAACAGGTAAACCAAACAATATCTGTATTGTATGTGTGAATGAGTGAGTGAGTGAGTGAGTGTGTGATTTGTATTGTTTATGAAAATAAATATATATCCTGCGGCAACGATGTCATATCGAATATTACACGCATTTCTTTTCATGTGTTAAATATGCGACGTAAATCAATTTTTATCGCTGATGTGTCGCTCTCAGTATTTTTGGGCACACATTCATCTAAAATTTGTTTGACATTCCAAGATTGTAACATCGGCGCACAATATGCGCGCACGCACAAACACTCATTCAGAATTGACAGAAGAATGCATTTCGCCATGATGAAATGAAACAAAGTATTAGCACCACAAAACTGGATGGAGTGAGACAAAATATATACTAAATAAAAAAAAGAACTCAGAAATCGACACAGAGCGACCAAGAGAGACCGCAGAGTGGAAAAAACTCATGAGAGGTAGAATTAAAGAAAACAAAAATTGTATCGCCAAATACCAAAAAAAAAGCACAACTATCAACAGATTATAAAACATTTTTTTTTTCGTTTGGTAAGGACACGACAAATGCACACGCAGCCACACGATTCCTATAACATATTAAGAGTGCACACATAATCAACTGAAAAGAGCACACGAAGACGAGAACAAAAAAACATCGTGTGTAGAAAAGAAACGGACAGAATGAAACGAATCAAAAAAAAAAAAAAAACCAACAGCAACAACGAGCAACCACGTATAAATATAAAATCTTTCAGAGACAATAAATGAACAAAAATAACATGACGCAGAAATAAAGAATGAAAAAGAGACACACGTCGTGTTTGCTCCTATTTTATTTTATTTCACCAATTTTATTCATTTATTTGTCTTCTTTTGTCTGTGCGTTTCGGTTTTGTTCGATATTGCTGTCCGATTCATTCCCGAATGGCAACTATGGTGCTACAAAAGAGAATCATGAATGTTAAATAAGAATGAACGAAAAAAAAAAGCCGACCGCCTGAAAAATGGGGGCAACGCATTTATTAAGAATATTCCATCCGAATAGGCCGACGCAATGCGAATGATGTAGAATCCCTTGTCGTAGCCCGTGCAGGAAATATCCAAAAACATTTAAAGCAACACCGAAAATTTACGACAAACACAAAACCGATCAAAATAAACGATTTTAATTGACAGTCACTCCGAAGTGGACTGCAATGAATTCAAATATCGGCCGTCGCCCGGAATCGAATGGTTAACCTGGTGTTAGAACCGAAAGAAGAAATAAAATGCGACGAAGATGAACAACTGAAAATCATTCCCATCGTAACTTATTTTCAAGTAATTTTTTATTGTGAGTTGTGTGTGACACTGTGTTTATAAATACATAGTTGGTCGACAATAATAAATCTATTTTAGTTTTCGTTCTCGCGACGTTTTTTTTGTTGTTGTTGTGCCCATTCTTCTTTATTTTCATTTTAATTGATGCCCCACTCTCTCCTTTTTTTTCCATCGCTCTCTTTTTTCGTGTTATTCTGTTTGTTTCCTTCTTTCTCTTTCATTCTATCTTTTTTACTCGAATCGGCTCGAATATACTCTGTGTGTGTCTGTGTTTGTGGATATCATGATCTTTACTTCTGCTTCCTCTGTGTCATTAATTTAATGTTTATAAGTACGTTAGTAAAGCCTCACATGGCACCGGAATTCTCAATCCAGCCACTCATTCGACGGCTGTGTGTCAATTGGTGACGATGACTGAAATTAATTTTCAACGTGTGGAAATGTGCACATGACCAATCCATTGACCGATCGTTTGTTGACGATTTTTTTGGTTTGTTTGTTCATTTTGTTGAAAATTTAGTATTTTAGCGCTCATTTCGAATGCAATGTGTTTCGTTACAATTCCATCCATCACCACAAGTGATGATTGTGCCGACGACATTATGGACCTTGAACTAAAATCAGCACGAACAATACGATTAGTTGAATAACAAATGACAATAAAAAAACAACAACGACAGACAGTTAAAAAAAAAAAAACGAAACAATAACTAAATAATTGCAACTAACACGCGAAATACAGATGCCATACTGTGGTCGAATATCATCGATGTTATTCATTTCAATCAAAACAATCTTTGTTTTTATGTATTGTTCAATAATAATGTAATTGTTATGGTTAACTACCGCTTGAACCTAACCATTCTCAATCTATCGCTCATTTTCTTAAAACAGCATCATTATAAAGCAAAATATCTTTCACTTTTAAACATTTAAATGTAAAAAGAAACATTTTTAGTCATTTTCTAAATGTTTATTCCATTTGTATGTAGCTGTTTTTTAATTAAAATGTAATTTTACAGCTTTTGCAACGAATTTTAGTTCAATGTTCCAAACATGTTACGGTTAAAAATGGAATTTAATTCAATTTTTACAAATTAAGCGAGTAAAAATGTTTTATTGTCATTGAAATTAAAATCTCAACGTTTTTTTTTTTGCATACGCCAAATGAATACAAATGTCTGGTTGTTGCATGATTGATTTGAAATGGTGGTATTTTTTAATATTTACATTCAACGACGGCTGTAATGCAAATTTTACCGAAAAAAAAAACAAAAAACGAACAAAACAAGCCATCGAGTCACATCAGGACAGCATAGACCATTTGAACCAGTAGCCTGTTGTTGATATTAGGCACACATTTATTTGCTGAATGTTACTAAACAATGGCAATGGGCGATTAATTCATTTGTTAATTAGTAGCTACTGCATTTGACATCAAACTAAAGTACAATCCATATATCATACTCATGCAACTGAATTATATATAAATGGCCGCTGATTTTCCAACCAATTTATAATGGGAAAAAAGACAATGAACCGCATTTTTGTTTTCACTCCATCTCCCTCTCTCCCTCTCTCTCTCTCTCTCTCTCTCTCTCTCTCTCTCTCTCTCTCTCTCTCTCTCTCTCTCTCTCTCTCTCTCTCTTGCTCGTTCTATTGCTCATATCTCTTCTGTTTTTTGTCAAATTTCCCGCCGATATTGTTTTTGGCGTGGAATATGCTAAATATGATGCAGATACAGAGACGATAACGATTCACTCAAAAATATTATTTCACGCACATGCAAAGCCAATAATTATTCGGTTACTAATTATCACCGAATGTCCATGCCCATGCTAGAATTTAGAATTTGTCTGCATTCAAATTCACACATGACATTTTTCATATTTCGAAATTTTAATTGGAGATTCAAAAAAAAAAACAACAACAACAAACAAACAAAAAATACCCGCGGCATCCATCGACCATACTTTGTTGCATTCATACTGCACTTGTGGTTGTGTCACAAAAAACAGAAGCATTTGTTCAGTGTGAATTCGGCGATTTTGAACAAATACTTTGATAAAAAAAAATGAGCCCAACATTTCTGTCTCACCCTTTTTATTTCCACACAGCGGTGATTTGATGTTGATAAACTCGATGCAATAAATATTGAAACCTCACTGATCAGATTGATCTCATTTCATTAGAGATTATTCTTTTTCTGTTTTTTTTTTTTTCAAAATAAAAATGCTGGATTCAAAACTAGTCTTTAATGAAATAAAAAGAAATTGAAGTTAGAATTTCATGTGTTACGTAATGCCAAGTGAAACATATACACATATCATGGAGGTCAATCGAATCGATTTGATGGAAGAGAGAGAAAAAGAATTGATCTTCACATCGATGCTCTGATTACACAAAATGAATGGAGTTGTGAGTTGGACAATTATCGATCGGCTTTGAAGATCGGCTGTGGCTGTGAAAGCAAATAATACCAAGCGGGGCATGACTTAGATGTGGCTAATTAAATTATCGGGATCGGAATGAGATATACTCACCTGTGGCTACGGTAAAGATGAAATAGATTTTAAGGAAAGATGTGTTGAAAAGTAATGAGTTTGGGAACGCAAACTATTTATCGGGCACACACACACACACACAGAGAGAGAGAGAGAGAGAGAGAGAGAGAGAGAGAAAAAGGTTTATAATTTATTGTAATTAGCATAACGTCTCCTCTCTTATCTTCATCAGATGAGTGTTGCCATGTTTCCTTCGATCATCTTTCGATGGAGTCATTCGGATGGCTGGTGGAAGCACATCAAGATTTAAACATTTTCAAACTCATTTGTAGCGCATTTTTACTCTTTCGATTGCCTGCTATTTTTTTAATGTGTGTGTTTGTGTGTGTGTGTGTTGTGAGAAACATCAGTAACAAAAATCAGATCGTTTCGTGTTATATTTGGCTACCTGTATTTAGAATCAATTTTCGTCGAACTGTTGTGTAGCATCGAACTGGACTCTCAGTGTTGACTTGAAAATATGTTTCCATTGCAAAATGAACATTTAAATTGTCATCCTCTGTCCTTCGTAAACACATCCTTCATTTATTTCTTCTGAGCGTTTTTTTTTCTCTCGTTGTCTGTCGATATCTAAATGTTTTCATTTTTAAATGAGGTGTAAATCTATCCAAAAACACAAGAATCCCAATGAATCGTGAGATTCAATTCGGCATTTTAAATGTTCGTCGCCGTTTTATTTGCGCTTGTTGTTGTTGTTGCTGTTGCTGCTTCTTTTTCTCTTTTATTTTACACAAAATGTTTGCTGTAATGTTTTTTCTTCGGATTCATTTCACCTGAGAATGAGGTAGTATGTGTTGATGGGGGGATATATTACGTTAATGGCGAATACTTCTTTAGGTTTTTGTCTCGGTTTTCTCTTCACCTTTCGAGCTTCATGAAAACCAGTAGCGATGTATAGACGCCAAACAAGAGCTAATTAAATGAATAATGTTTAAATGCGTCAAAAAAAAATTTCACATTTACCAATTCACCGAAATCTCTATGAAATGACAAAGGCCATAGTGCTTTAGCAGAACCACACACAGTCATGTGTGTATCGTGTAATGTAATCCGTTGACTACTCCGACCAAACAGAGATAGATATATATATATATATATATATATATATATGAGAGAGAGAGAGAGAGAGAGAGAGAGAGAGAGAGAGCGAAAAATAAAACAGATATTACGAACGTCTATTATAGACAGCAAAACAAGACAGAAGAGACACACAGAGACAAGAAGAAGCACCTAAGCGAAAATAGAGACTTACCTAAGCGTAAGCATTTGCGCGCTCGCGCGCTCACACGAACGTTAAAGGAGACAATTTGTTTGAAACTATCATCTAATTACTCATGTTTTTGTGGTGATGTAGTATTTCCAAAAACTACTCAGCGGTCTTTTGGTGAATCGGTTAACTTGATTTTTCGAAATAAATGTGTGAGAAAATCGCACACCAATCCAAACCCAAAATCTTGACCAACCAAAGCGTCCAACTTGAAATAACCGGTTCTTTGACGATTTTGTGTAAATTTTTGGATAAAATTCTCAACATTAAAACTCAAATTACCCGATACGCGCTCAGAAAGATGAGTATCAACATATAAGAAATTGTTTAATCGTACAAGTTGACTCAAACAATAGGGTGTTTTCGATTGAAATGTTTGAAACAAATGGAATAGCTCAATTTCATTGGCCATTTTACACATTTTATAAATTTATTAAATAAACTTTAAATGAAATCAAGTTTTCTAGTGTTGCCTGGACAGTAAAATTATAAAACTGTTGTTTTATTTTACTTTGAGAACCATAAATGCCGATCGATGCATTATCTCTCACTATGTCGAATGAGCTAAACCATTTTTTTTTGCAATAAAATATTAGTACAGAAAACACCCTATTTGAACACGTTACAACCAACACACACAAGACATCGAAATCGAAGAAAAACTGATGGAAATTCTGTCGTCTAGTTTTCCATCGAGCAAGTCTTCGTCAAATAAACCTCTTTCGTGTTACTTGTTTGCAATGCAATCTAATGAATATAACCAAAAGCAGAAAAACCCAACAACAACAGCACTGAAATGTAGGAAAATTAAAAAAAAAAACACACACACACACAAGTTGACACAACGAAGCGATGAACACGTAGACAACCGACGCAGACAATGGACAACTTTTGTGAATCAATCGTTTGTGTAGGGAATTTGCTCAGCTTGAACGACATATTCGAGTGCGCCAATTTCTTTTTCATTTGATGTAGTTGCTGCTGATGCGATTATATGTTAGGTGGAAGTTCATTTGTGCATTGAGTGTTTTGCTTGTTCGTTCATGTGTATGTGTCGTCTTGCTTCCACTTTCTCGGGCTTGTTAAGATATTGTCATTTTAAACTTTTGATACTTGTACCTGCACCATACACACAGTAGTCGGCTTTGTTTTTTGAATCTTTAAAACTTCTTGTTGTTGAAATAACTTTATTAAAGCCATTCGCTGCTGATACTGTATCGCACGAATTGGTTTCTGCATACAGATCGAATGAATTGCAGTGTCTGTATTAAATTGTTGTGCATCCGACCAAAATCGAAAACACAAAACAAGTGACACAATTGCCATGCCATGGCACGGTATGCAGTTCAGCATCACAGCCAATTCAATTTTCATTATGTGAAAATGCACCTAAACAACAACAACAGCAACAAGAAAAACAGTCCCTGATGCTGCTGATGTAGATTTTCTTCGTTCCACGCGCATCGTCTTGTGTGGTGGTTTAATTAATCCTGATATAGTTTCAGAAAACAAATAATCCCCACAAAATGCTCACGATATCAAAATCAAAATGAGTAGATGCTCACAATAACTTTGTTTTGCACGAGACCAAGATCTGGCTTGCCAGAATCTAGCAACACCGGCAATCGAGTATTGAGCGTGTATAATATGTGTGTGTGTGTGTGTGGTGTGTGTGTGTGCAAGTGTGCATGTGCATGGATAAAAGAAACGATGTTGCACGATTATTCTCTCTCTTTGGCCCAATACAACAGAATAAAAAAGGCACACACATAAAATCGCAACATCTTGGAAACCGTGCAGACGGTGAAACAACTTGATCTTCACGTTGCACTTTTAATGTATGCATAATGTTTTAAAAGCCGTTCTAAAACGTGGTTTCTTTATGGGCAAGAACAAATTTTCATCTAACAAAGAGACCAACCTTAATTTATAGACCATCTTTTCGAGCAACAAAAAAAAAAAAAAAAAAAAAAAAAAAAAGAACAAAAAAACGGCAACGACAATGCAATCAGAATCTCAATATCGGAATCAATATCGGTTGTTCGGTAAACAGCAGGTAGTGTGTTGCTTTGCTTGCTTTGGCATTGCCCAATCCATGTTGTTGCCAACCCTTTTGAAAATCAGTAGTTTGTTAAATATTGTATCTCTATATTGGGCTCCTTGGATGCTGCCGTACCAATAATAATTGTCTAAAATTGCGCATGTTTTGTCGTTTTCGTGAGTGAAACTCACTTTTGCTCGCCCCTGAATCTATAATATTGTATGTGTCCAGTGATTTTTGTCTCTTTTTGTTGTTGTTGTTGTTGTTGTTGTTGTTGTTGTTGTTGCTGGTTTTTCTTTTGTTTCATCTCTTCGGCCAGACAAAAGATAGCATTGTTTATCGTTTTGCCGGCGCATTAAATTAATTATCATTTTCTTTATGGTGCTCACATCGATGATTCATTCGGTTGAATGTAATCGAGCACACCGATTGAGTATCTGCATGTTCAAACATACACTCACACAAATACACACAATGAATACGTGCCACTGCCTATTAGTTCAGTCTAATTGTATTTTATAATTTGTATTTTCCATTTCCATTGGGACAACAACGACAAAGAATGTCATGCAATTTATTATTACAAATTGTTCATTTGAAACCTTGCTTCAATTTTATTATATGGGTTTTGTATCTCTTTCGTTCACATATCCACTGATTTCAATCGAATTTCTGTTTATGATTATTATTTATTACAATTTTGTCATGAATTGAATATTCAAAATCAAAACAAAACAAAACATTTCAATTTAATTATTTTTTTTGACTGAAAATTATAACAGCATTTTCATAAAATGTATTTAATAAATGCTTCGACATCTTGCACATTTGTGTTTTTGTTCGTTTCTCTCCCTCTCTCTCTCTCTCTCTCTCTCTCTCTCTCTCTTTATATTTTGTTTCCATTTCATACCAACATCAAAAACAATAAATAAGCATTTGCAAACATCAAGTGATCGTGATTGGTTTGCATGAGTGTTTTGAAATTACAGTTTTAATATATATATTTTTTTAATTATAGTAATAGAATATCAACATTTTGTTATTATAACCAAATTCCAAGTGAAATTATTTCGCTCATAAAAAAAAATGAATTGTGAAAATATCAAATCAAATTCAATGTGTGTACAGATTTTCGCTCACTCTTGTAAAACAATTTGAACATAATAACAAAAATTTAAAATCATGCTTACGCATATCGTTAGACGACTGCCCAATGTTTAATCCTCAAACCATACAGCCGCATGATTTCAAACCGCCCCACTCAGCTATGTGCTCTCTAACTATCAATTTGACCGCTTCTATTGCAACGAATACAATTTTACTTTTTGTTGCCGTTTAATTGCCAATTTATTTGAGAGTTTGATTAATTATGCACACGATTTAAATCGATTACTTGGATTGACGGACAGAGATTTAATAAGTCGGTAAAATTAATTACGATTTGATGGGCATGAGTAAGCTCCCTCACAATAATAATGAATATAGAGAGAGAAAAAAAAAACAAAAACAAAAACAAAAACAAAATCAAAATGAAACGAGATCCCCACCACGGTCGTGTTGATAGCTCAACAAATTGCTTCGAATGTTTACGCTTTTTGTATGGGCAACCTGTGTGCAATTTGACTGCATTTGATTATCTTCTCTCAATTTAATTGTTTCTTTCTTCAATTAACTGGAAAAATTGGCACAAAATAATTTGCACCTAATCATATTATTCATGCATGCATTTTCATGACTCTCTGTGGGTGTAGATGTGGATGTTTGTGTGTGCGTTGTGTGCACAACGCAAGAGCGTTTATCGTTTGGTGAAAAGTTTGCGAACAGAAAATGAAATACTGCAATTGAAATCCAGTAGCAGCATCATTAAATTCCACGGTAATTTCATATTGCAATCTTAACGCCGGGCCATTTACTAACTGTACCACACGAGTAACACCGGTTACCTGGTTCATTGATGGCTTGGCAACCATCAACCAGATATGTGAACGGCAATACACACAGACACACAGGCATAAATAACAAACAACAACAACAACAACAACAAAAACAGCGAACGGTGCATAAATATGCGGGCCAAACGAAAGAGATTTTCGAACAGCGTGCTTAAAAATATGATTGTTGTCACATATCTGTCATTCCATTTGTGATGGCCCAAAAGGAAACGGTGCATGGCATTTTTGACGATCTACGGTCGTATTTTATTTTGTCATCACATTTATCGATGGAACTTCCTAAGCATATTAATCAAGAATTTCTCAGTGATGCTGCTGTTGGCTGGCTGCATCAAAGCAACCTGCATACAAAGCACAGAATTATTTGTTTCCGTCTCGTTTGGTGACTTTTGCATTTCTTTTTCCATTTCATTTGTTTATTTATTTGGTTTTATTTGGCCTTTGATTTGGTTTGGTGTTTCCGTTCATTTTCGAAATGATTTTATAATTACTTTCATTTGTTATTCCGTATCGTTGTTAATTATATAAATAGCGTACGAGTTGAGGCTTGAGTAAAAGTCTTTGCAAGTAAGTAATTTATATCATCAATATTTATCATCTTTTGTAACATTCTTGCTTCTGGGCATTCCGGTTGGGTTTAATTTTGCCGGTGACGTTCTTCTCTCTTTCTCTGTACTTGTTTTTCTCTTTCTCTTTCGCACACTTCAGTATTATTTATTTCGACCGTTTGTTAACTGCTTTGGCGCGGTCGTTATCATTTTAAGATTGTCATCTGTGATTCTGTGTGCTTATTTCAATTTCTTTTCACTATTTCACCATTCATTCGGGTGAATGATAAAGTGAGAGCAAAAGCCAACAGAGTAAACGCGGGGAAAAAAAAATGAAAGAAAAACCAACCAAACAAACAAACAAACAAACAAATAAGAAAAATATAAATTGTATACATTTATTTATTCGCTTCGACCGTTTATTTATCGATATTATTGTTCATTCGTTCTGGTTGTGCCGCCGCTTTTTATCGCTGTAACCACTGCGACCAGAATTGGAATAATAACAAAAAGAGAAACGATGCGTTGTGCTTTTATTTTGTCATATTTATATCATTTGTTGTAAAACCAGTTAATAAGATACCGATACCGGTAGCACACTTGCATAACCCGGGCAACTTGGTAGTTTGCTAGTCAAACCGAATGCAACCGAATGAAAATGCATTTTTGATGCATGTGTCTCCGAGGCGCAGGGTCAAACTGTTGTCAAGACATGAAGTACGTCATAACACAGCCACCGAGTGCCACAGAGAGATGATGAGACAAACAACAAAACTCTACGATACTCAAACTGTTCAAAACACAGAGACAAACAACAACAACAACAACAACAAAAAAGACACACATTTTCAGACAGAAGCACACCGAATGGAAAAGCGAACAGCAAAACAATGCCAATGAAATCCAGAGAAAGATAAAAGAGATAAACATTACGGTTGCATTGGTTTGAATTTTTGACAGATTGAATTAAATGACACCGAGCAACAAAACTAACCACAAGAAAATGAATTATGACGCGAACCAAATGCAAGAACGCCAGCAACAATACACACACACGTAAGGGGGAGAGAAATAAAGAAGAAAATTTATTTGGTTTGAATGTGATTTGTAAGTGAGCGATTTACTTGCGATGATAAAGCTGCCTGGCATCGAGATGAATGCAATGACGAATGAATAATGTGCTAACAAATTCAACAACAACAAAAACTATCAATGCTGCTGCTGCTGCTGCTGCTGCTGCAATATTGCGGCTGCTGCTGGCATTCTTGTGGACGCTTTATTATTGCTGGTCCAATGTCCACACTAGTTTGACTGCTTGAACATCAATCAGGCGATCGTTTCGTTTCGATTGCAAGTATACACTATTGGCGCAGAAATTCACAAATGATTTCGACTTTGATTAGTGATATTTCGTTCACAGCCTGTGAATCACACAGGTGATTGTAAAATTATTTTGATTTCTTGCGGACGGAAGCATACCATTTAAGGAAACAGCCGAATTAAGTATGGCTCTTCTTTCTTCAGTTCGGAAAAACAGAAAATCATCGCTTTTGTACGCGAATCGCATATTATGAGAATCGGATTGTTGAATCGGTTTCGTTAACTGTCCGATTTGGTCTCTTTTCAATTTTTTTTTTTTTTTTTTAACGATAGAGTTGCAAGCAACACGTATGAGATGGTTGACCATAAATTGACTCAAACTTAACTTCAGAGTAAGCTCAATCTCACTAATAGACTATATTGATTCTTTGATTCATTGCACCTTATGGTATCAGACTCAAACAATACAATTATTGTAGAGAATTGCAATTGAATTGAATCAACAACAAAAAAAAAAAAAAACGGAATATATTTCATCTGGTTACAATCATTCGCTCTTCTCGTTTTTTTTTGTGTGAATCGATGCATGTTTCGGATGTCGGATAATTTGAAAGAAAAACACATATTCGAATCAGTAGAGAGAAAAAAAAGCACCGAAGAAAAACGGAGGGTAAAAAAACGAGTCATTTTATTTAATGTTTGTTTGCTGCCCACGTACACCCGTATACACGAACCGTTCGGAAACGTATCAAAAGACAGAAAAAGCACTACCAATCGACTTTTGACTATAATTTATGCATAAAAATTTGTCAGTGCCAGATATCCTTTAGAAATGATTCTATACAAAAGAAACTATGTGTAAAGAAGGAATTACACCTTCTTTTATATGTTTCGATGAATGAAAAGACAGTGGACAAGAGACCAAACCAACAACAACAAATGATGAGCGAAAATGAGACAGAGATTGAGATGGGAATGTGTGTGGTCGAGAGTCAAGCACAATCAAAAGATTCAATAATTCCATTTAATAAACAATTTCTTAAGCGATTTTCTGATAAGCTTTAACCATACCGTTACCCTTCTATGCAAAGACAACCAGAAAAAAAAGACACACACACACACACCAAACAAATAAACGAACAAAGGTCTTGCGACAACTAATCAGACACCCATATTATTGGGACCGCAAAAGTTGGACACAAAGATTGAATCAGAGAGAGAGAGAGAGAGAGAGAGAGAGAGAGAGAGAGAGAGATCAGAAACGATGATGATGGTCGAAAAGTCACTGTGGAATAATGTATAAATGCGAAGAGGCGGCCATCAAAATCCCATTACGAACCGTACGAAAAGATGTGAGCCGCTTTGGTAACCAAGCCTATCACCAATATATCTAAACAGTGGCGTGAATTCGTCGTTTTCATTTTTAATATTGTCATTTATTGTTGCAATCGTGGGCATGGATTTACATTTGAAAATCCATGTATTGAATTCACTGCATTAAATGGAATGTTTCATTTGTTAGTTTGAAGCAGTACAACCGATCACAAAATAAAAAATGAAGAGAACAAACAAATAAAAAAAGAATCGAAATAAAAACCAAAACCAAAACCACAAATACAACACAATTAATTACGTTGAACAACAAATATTACTTCCAATTTCTCCATCGAAAAATGATTGAGTGAAGAGAAAGATATAGGTGTGATTGTGGTATATTGTGAAATCAAATTAATTCGTTGACAGAAAAGACCGGTGAGGAACCAGCACTTTTGAAGACAAGTTTTTAAAAACGAATTTTTCATGATTTTTTTTTTTTTTTTTTTTTTTTTTTTTTATCAAAAAGCGTGTAATTGTTATGAGCGACAAATACGTAACTTGTCGTATAAATGGAAAGGAATAATCTATAATCTGATTATTTTTAAATGTTAAATCAAATTATGCCACCGAACAAACAACAAACCATTTCTTTTATAAATTGCATTAGATAACATTGAGATATTTGATATTGAATTTAAAAATAGGCTTACATTGTGCTCGCACAAAATTGATAGATCAATAAATTTCTATTCAATGTGTTTTATTTGAATACATTTATTGGCCATTGCAATGATTTGTCCATATGGATAATTTGCAAAATCCATCACCGACAAAAGATTCTACGATACAAGACATTCAACGATATTTTCACAGAATTATCACAATGCAAACCATATTGGGCCTGAGGTATGCATAGATTAAAATACACGGTGCTATAGCAAAAACTTATAAATTTATTGAAAATTCATGAATTGCTCAAAAACTTATGTGCCAAAGTTTTGTTAACACATTTAATTTCAACAATTAGACAGCAATTAGTTTCGAACAAAATTTGAACATTTAAAACATGTTTGTACATCAGATTCCAAATAGTTCATTGAAAATGGGATATATTCTGTCGATCGTCTACTGTCTATTTTGGAATTGAATTTTTGAATGTGCGAACATTTTGTGTAGTTTTTTGGGGTTAGCTGTTTCAAACCTCTTGAAATGGTTTATTTTAATCAATTTTCATTATAATCACATAGATAAATGGATTTTAGTAAGTTAAAAATGAATGGCAGTAATCCAATTTCTTTGTTAATTTTGGTTATTCGCTTAAAATTTACCAAATGACAATTTTGTTTACAAATTATTTCCAAAATTACAAGAGCAATTTCAATTAATGAATTTGTTCAAGTATCACAAACATATTTCATAACAATGACCGCCACATTGAATGTGTGCTAATTAATTCAGCCGAAAAGTTGATATAAAAAATAACAACGAACAAAAACACAAAACGTCACATTTACCGTCAATGCAAATGAGTGATGGAAAATTGTCAAAATAGTCGTGTGTATTTCATCCATCATATGTGTGGTGGATGTGTGTTAAAAATGCTAAAGAGCCACCGTTAAATGCCGTCATAAAATATGTACATTCTGGGATATTCAGATGTTACCTACACCATTTTCATACCCTTTCGAATGATTATATCGTAAGATCCTTTTTTTTTCAAATGATTTCCGTAGCACTAGGCAGTATAAATTCTCTATCATGTTTCATTTCCTTCCGTCTCATTTATTGATATTTTGACAAAACTTGAGACCAATTATCATTTAGTTTGACAATGTGCGTTCTTTCTCTCTCTCTCTCTCTCTCTCTCTCTCTCTCTCTCTCTCTCTCTCTCTCTCTCTCTCTCTCTCTCTCTCTCTCTCTCTCTCCGTTTCTATTTCATTGTTCATGGCTTGTCTGCCATTGCACTGGGCAAAGAATGAAAGTCATTGATTTTAAGAGGTCGAAGTTGGTCTTAGAAAATAACAACAACAATGGAAAAATTACACAAACTTTTATGCTCGATGAATAACATTTCTGCAGACCGCACACTCAGCTCAGGGTTTTACGTTAATTTTTTTTTTGTTTTCCATACACGATTTTATGCCATGCAACATACAAGTGAACACGAAAAATGTACTTTTTTTTCACGTTGATGTTTGAATGAAAGAAAATAAAAAAAAACTTGTCACACATACACACACATGCGGCGCACTACCTTAAATGAAAGCCATCATTTGCATAACAAATTGTAATAAATGAAATATGTGAAAAGCGAAAGACAATTGAATAACATGGAATAAAAATATATATATACAATATATGTATAAAGAAATTTAAAAATGAATAATAATGAAATTAATGCTAATCTGACATGACCAAAGGGTTTTTTTTTCAGATGCGTTGTTAGTGCGTTTTCGGTGGCTTTATTTTGACTTCTCTTCGTCTTTCTTATGACATTTTATATCATTTTTGTTTTTTTGTTTTTTGAATGGACAAATTGAAATGTAGTGAATGTTTTCGTTAGTGTTGTGATCACTTCTACGCATGAGATAACCCCAGCATTTTTTCAACATGTTTTTAATGCAGGGACCGTGAAATAGAGCCCAATATTTGGCATTTTTGTTCAACAAAAAAAAAAACACACACACACTTTCTTAACGGATTTCATCAGCTTGCATATCTCAGAGCACACACTACATTCGTCTTCTCTCACGAATTGTGTTGTGTGGTTTTTTATTCATGAAATGGATTGATAAAATAATGATATTCTAGTACTATAAAATGCTAATAATAACAACTAACAAGCTGATATTATTTTTCTGCTATAAAAAAAAAAAAAACATGATAAAAGACCACTAAAAATTCTTTAGCTTTTATCATTTTAATCGTTCTATTAAGTTTGGTTCTCAGCATTCATTTCTCCCTCGAAACGGTTTTGAGTCAAATGAAGATCAAATTATCACCCATGTCGACGATTACGGTAATAAACTTTGACCGAACTCGTTGCATATGGATCGATGCAGATATAATTAAAAGGAAAAGAGAGCGCAATTTTTATTCACTGAAATAACCGCGGTTTTTTTACCTTTCAATGGATTGGTTATCATTTAAATCGAATTTCGAAATCATTAACTTCAAGACCCAAAAAGCAGATTGGTCTGTATAAATAAAGCTGAAGAAAGATCAAACATGGTACGGCAACAACAAAAATAAAGACTCACACACACATACACAGCAACAACAACGAGGAAGAAATAAACAGGCACTTCGAGGTGTCAATTGCTGTCCGTCTGCAAATACCCTCCGCATTTTTACAACAAACAGTCGCCAAATAAAGTACCAAAGAATGTAGATTACACCGCGTTTTTTTCTCATTCTTTCACTCTCTCTCTCTTTCTCTCTCTCTCTCTGTGTGTGTGGATACTTCGGCGATTGTGTACGCGTCCAGCGATTTCTTTTGGCTAATTTCAAGCTTGAAATTGTGTTGCATCTTACACATTGCCATTGATTTGTTTTCGTTGTTGTTGGTTTTTGTTGCTGTTGTTTTCTTTCTGTATTTTGTTGTTGTTTTTTTTTTTTTTTTGTCTCACTCTCTGTTTCCAAATGAGAAAGGTCGAATGCAAGGCAATGCAATCCCAAAATGAAATGAATACATCGCGCAACGGGCAAAACTGCAAAGAATGCAAATGTTTCACCATTGCATTTTTCCTATAGAGTTTTTGCGCGTTTCTCAATCACTTGTATTTATATAAAACGTTATTTAAAAGGCGACAAAAACGGCAGACAAAATAAGTAACGATGTCAAATAAAACAAACGATGCAGGCAAAAGAGAGAAAATGCACATTTTCAGAATGGGACTCAACAAATTAAAAAAAAAAAAAAAAACAAAACAAAACAAAACAAAACAAAACAAAACCAAACAAAAACAAACAAACAGAAGAAATAACCATCTGAAGAGCGAAGAGATTGAAGAAGGTTCTGGAATTGGGGAACCTTCTTTTGTTCTATAAAATGTACTTAATATTTGGAATATTCAAAAGCAACACGCGCAAATATTGGAGATGAATCCGATGGCGTGTATGCAAAATGCTTGTACGTCTCAGCAACAGCAACGGCAACAGTCACATGTGCTGCAATGTGGTTCATCCTGTGTCGAAAGAGGACTATAAATGTGATATACCTATATGTGAAACATGGCTATTTGTATTGTCGTGCGCATTTTATTCACAAGCAATTGACGCACCATCGAATAACTTTTATTTGTTACTCTGTTGTTTTTTTTCCTTCGCTCTCTCTCTCTCTCTGTCTCTTTCTCTGGTTGGTTTGCCATTTGGGATGATCAAGAGCAACGAATGGGAAACGAAAAAAAAAATATATATTTAAGAATATACACTCATCCTCTGGATGCTGGATGCTGGTTTAGCTTATTTCAGTTTCATTTTGTAGCCATGGATATGCATTCGCGTAGAATTTTCTATAATTTACGCAGAGGCATCTTTTCCTTCCACGGATTGTGTTATGCAGCTTATTTTTCCTTTAGTTCCGATGTTTGCTGGTGCATCATCATGTCTCTCTCTCTCTCTCGGCTGCGTGTGTGTTGTCTTCTCTTTTTTATTATTATATTTCTCATCTTTTTTCCCAGCTTTTTATCCCGTAATCACCGAATGAGTGCCTGTCGTTTCACTGTGTCCATTGTGTAGGAGATAGTGGATGTTCTTTCAAGTTTCGAGTATGTCTGTTTACGTGTTTTTTTATTGGATTTTGGAATTGTTGCCGTTGTGTGCCGTTTTTTTTTTGTTCCTTCATTTGTTTGTTTTACTTTTTGCTTTTGCTCGCACATTGTGAAACGAGCGAGAGAGGACCAACGGAAAAAAAAGGGAACAGTCAATGAAAAACATCATCACCATCGACTCGAAGTTGCATCCGTAGAATTGAAACTTACTTCGATGAGGCGACCAAATACGAACAAGTTACAGAAAAAAAAAATATATGCTGTTATTTATTTTACGCTCATCGCTTTCGTTCCTTTTTTTTCGCCCATTTTCATGTTATGGAGCATAACATTCTTGTGAGTGCATTTACTTGTTGCTTGCGATCGCTCCTCGGCTCTCTCTCTCTCTCTCTCTCTCTCTCTTTTTCTCTTTCTCTCTCGTTCTCTATGCCGTATGCCATTTTTGACTGTGTGAATCCCAACATTACTCGATGTGCAAAACGAATTGCGAGAAATATAATCCAAATAAATCTAAAAACAACACAACGCGCGTATATACAATGTTCTGACCGTACCATTTATATGACCCAAAAAAAATTGTGCAAGCAACATTGTCTTGGCTCTTTCTCTGTCTTGTTCCGACCTCTCTCTCTCTCTTTCTCTCTCTGTCTCACCAGTTCATGGCAGGACACGATACTTGTCGGTGCTGGTACTTTCGTTTTCGCGATATTAAATCGCATGAATGAAGTGTTAAATGCTAACTGTTGCATTTGACTTATTAAATTCTCACTTGCATTTGATGGTGGCTTGATGCTCATCAATTCCATTCCAGTGCGATGCATACCGCTCCTTTCTAAGTCCAGTGAATGAAAAAAAAAAAAAAATAAATACATGTGCAACATCTTCAACTGAATGCTTCCTTTAGCTGTTTATCGTATTGATCGTAAACATTGATCGCAAAACTCATTACATTGCTTTATGCTAAAACAGCAATTTGCAATCACTATGTCGATGAGACGATGCAAAGGAAAATGGCCAACAACAACCAAAACATATCGCTGAAATGTTATATTCAGAGCAGAAAAACGGGGCAAATTAAAGTAAAATGAAATGTCGTGTTGAAAGGTAGAAAATTTTTGCCCAAAATTAAATACAGCACAAACATGTAGCACAATATGCTTCTCTTTCTTTCTTTCTCTCTCTCTCTATCGCTCTCGGTTTGGTTGTTTGTTTTTAAATTGGAAGTTAATATAAGAAAAATAAAATCGAAAATGTGGCCTTTTATTTGCGTTATTTTACCTCAAATTTATGTTTTTCCAAAGCAAAATTACGAACTTTCATTAAATTCTTTATGCAAACAAAAGACATGACGATGTCGCCGCTTAGACATTTTTCTTTTCGTTGATTTTTTTTTTTGTTTTTTGGGATAAACATCCGTTTTAATGACCATATTCCGTAGGGCATTATCAACGAATAAAACCACAACAAGTTTGTTGCTTTGTTGTTGTTTTTTTTTTCATATATATATTTTACCATTTTTTTTTTTTGTATCAAACCAAATGTAATTGTAAAATGAACATGAAGGAAATTTACGGGAAAGCGTAACATAGAAATGAAAAAGAAACAAATAATAAAAATAGCTAAAGTATCAGCAGCAGCAAATTGGACTTTTTAGCAAAAGCATGTTCCGCACTTACCTTCCAGATAATGCATTTTTGGCTGTGTACGGTTTTTCATTTTGTGTGTTGGAATTTCCTTTTCTCCGAAAAACTGAACAAATAAGAACACACTGAACAGTTTGATGACTTTTGTTTTCATTTGTGTGTGTGTGTTTTTTTTTTCTACCCTCTAGACTTTTTTACTCCGATTCTCGTTCAATGAATTGTTTTTTTTTTTTTTTTTGGGGGGTGTTTTCGTTTGCTGAAAAGTGTTCGGTTGTGTATAGACATTTGAATTAGACAGTTTCCGTTGCTTCATTTATTCGGGCGGGGACAAAAAGAATGAAACAAACAAATCATTCCGGCTTATTTTGGTTGTTAAACATTTTCCGTTGACAAAAGTCGAATGCTGAATATGACCTACCAAAATGTTTTTCAGTTTGAAAATGTCCCAATCTACACAACTACATCTAACTTGATTGCCAAAAACGTTGGAAAATTGAAATTCAAACGAACTGGATTCTTGAATTTGGAATTGACAATGGCAGTTGACACGTCATCACGTATTCGTACCGGAACAGAAATGTACACTCATGTTTTGGGAGAAATGATGAAGCGGCGGGGAGGAAACGCATTGCTATTTAGATTGTGTCTTCAATTAAACTGAAACATTCAAAAAAAAAAAAAAAAAAATCGGAAAAATCGGAAAAATTCCAATGGCATTCTTAACTCTTTCAGTATCAATGGTGTGTTTCAGTGTTCAGTTTTTCGTTTGTTTGTTCGTCAAGACTTATGACGACAGTCAAAGATTTTGAAACAAACAAACATATTTATACATTTAAACGAAAAACGTCAAACAATATGCTTAATAATAGCTAGAAAAATGTTCACTCATTTTCTCTGGCCCATTATTTCATAAATCAATCTTCATGGCATTTAAGAGGTGAAAATGTTTATTTAAATAAGCAAGTTCAATTTTAAAACTTATGACTACCTAGATCGTACCAAAAATGTATTTCATTAATTAAAAACTTTTCGGCGTAGTTTTTGTTGTTGTTGTTGTTGTTGTTTTGTTTTGTGTGTTCGTCCCTCTCCTCTCCATTTTCAGTCTGGGCCCCGCTTGTTGCTACTGTTGTTGCACAAAGCTTACAATTTTCCATCCAACACCTAAGATTAATTATTTGGATGTAGCTTTTAAACTGAAAACCGAACAAATGAGCGAGGGAATAAAATCTTGAACGGAATGATCCTGGTAGAAAGTGAAACATGGTTAAATGTATATCATTTTGATTTTTCGTGGTAAAAGAAACAATTTGTTCCTGTCACTTGTTTTGCCATCGCACTACGGCGTTGTAACTCTATTTTCACTCGATGCTTGAATGTCAGTGTACTGTATACTGTCACCTCTCAACCAAACTAGATTCAAGTCGTCGTCATGTTTTTTACTTTTTCAATTTTTTTTTTATTTCGTTTCTTTTTATTTCAGTCTTTCGACTAAATAATGGCATGTTTATTTATGCATACACATTTATTACATAAACAAATTCATCAATGGAACTGGCTGCTGAGGCGTCGGCAATTCATTTCAGTGTCTTTCTTTCTTGTTTGACTTGTAAATGGATTCAATCGCTAAAGAATGTTTTCATAATTTGCTGGTTTCATTTGATTAGCATTTGACTGTATTCTACTGACTTTTGGTTGGCGTTCAGTTTTTTTTTTTTTTTTTCTTTTTTTATGTGTGAATAATTTCAGGTTAATGGTCCACTCAAAAATAATTTAAAAATAGGCACCTATTTTTTGTTACTTGAAACATATTTTCGTTTTCTTCATCTCTTCTCACTTTTGTTTCTACATACCAAAAATCAACACAATTTGTGAATACGTTCAACACGCTAATTCAGTACAATTTTTCAACAGTTGTTTTGTGTGTGTGTGTGTGTGTGCTCAAATCGTTTAAATTTGAACAATATTTTGGCAAAAATCAAATAGTTTCGACATACATTATTCATATTTGTTTATTTCTTATTAAAATGGCAAAAAACTTGTTGAAATGAATTGAAATGTGTCAAGCGATTTTAACCACATCAAAAACAATTGGTCATTTTCATTTTTATTGTCGAATATGTTTTACTGTGGATACATTTATATCAGTCTGAGCATATAAAAACTTAGATTTATCATATAAAATGGATTTATCTGATATAAAATGGGGAAAACCGAATGGCCCACACCAAATGGAACCACAGAAGTGGAGATAAAAGATCATATTTCTCCACCTCTGTGAGCCATTCTGTTTTTCCCCGATTTATCCGATAAATTCATGCGATCATTTCATTATTGCAAGTAAATTTATATGTTTCCATATGTTCTGATGTTGATCATAGCTACTCCATTTCATTGAATAAATCTCCTTTATTTGGTTTCGAATTTGTACATTTTAAAAGCATTACTTTCAGTCTTCAGTAAATTCTTTACAAACAATCATAATGTTTAATCAAATAAATATTCCCAATTTTGATTTAATACAATGAAGAAAAAAAAAAAAAAACCAACGACTAATTTTTGTTTTTCTCTTCTTTTTGTCTTTCTTTTAGGATCCAACGACGGTAACAAACAATTATTTCAGTTATTATTTGGAATATCATTTTCAACTTTGACAAAAACTTCAGTTGGACAATTTAGATGTATCGAAGCCAATAAAACTGCAGAATTGGAACATGCGTGAGAGAAATTGTGAAATAAAATGAACTTATATCGAAGTGATTAGAGACGATAACACAATCAAAATGCTATCGTTTTCGATATAAACAAACAAACGAATGTTGTATTCGTACCTCAGGCCAATTATTTGTTATTTATTCATAATTAAGGGTGTTTTTGAACATCAAACGATGGCCATGATAGAGAGAGCGAGAAAGAAAGAGAGAGATTGAAACAATTGTTTCGATTGTATTATAAGTGGAATACGGAACCGAACAGAAAACAAAAATTGACTTGTTTGCTTGTGGTCGGAGAGTGTCCCATGCATTCAGAAGCCGTCATCATCGTCATTTACAATATCATTAAACTATTATCAAAATTAATCAGCAAACAATCAAAAGTGTTCAGCCTAGCTCATGGATAGCGGATGGATAAATAATTTAAATTGAGTTTCTATGCCGAAATCGAACCAATTTATTTTGACTGGCCAAGTAATTTTGGTGCAGCATATCATTTTTGACATTACACAGAGAGATAGAGAGAGAGAGAGGGAAAGAGAGCGAGAGAGAGAGAGAGAGCGGGGGAAGAGAGGCATAGAAACACAGAGATAATCGCTAGAATGTGACGAATTAAAAGAAAATATTTGGGTTATTGCAAAGCCAAGCCAAACCAAAACCATTCAAAGGAAATGAGCAATGCGATTATAATTGGTGGCCAACATTTCAAGTAACTAATATGATTCAGTTAACGCATTATTATGGGTATCCGAGAAAAAAAAACCCATAATTATTTGGTCGATTAAGATAAAATTGGGAAAAAATAAACAAGAAACACGTGTATCGGTATTGTGGAAGGCGCGTCACCATTCAATGCTATTTTAATCGAATAATAATAACAATTATCATTCAAGAGTGGATTCTATTGTTGCGATGCAAAGTAAATACATCGTGTACACTGTACACACGGTGCACACCGGAGCGTGCATGAAATTAAAAACATAACACGTTTAGAGCGCCAATCGATCAGTTCGAAGACGCTTTCTCCCGGTGACGTGCATTAATTTAGTCCCCGAAAAACACACACACACACACACACACACACACGAAAACAAAAACAATGACTTTGAAATATCGGGCCATTTAGCTAGCCACTTGTGGTTATTTTACATCATTCAATTATCGAGTTTCAGTAACAGAAAAAAATCATTATTAACTCATTAACAACCATTGCAACCTATTATCCTTTTGCATTTTTGTTTTTTTTTTTTCAACAAGAATAACGAATACACCGACACACACAAAAAATGTGTGTATATTTTGCCACATTGACCACAAAACTTAACAACTAATGGTAGGTTTGGTAAATTTTCGAATTTATTTTTAAGTATAATGTTGAGGATTGCAATGCATATTCAGATATTCAATTAAATGTAAATTTTTTGTAATTTAACAATTGCATGAACATTGCACTGCAAAAACATGCAAACATCCAGCTCCATGGCGCACTCTCTGTTTTTTTCTCTCTGTTGTTTTTTTTTTCTTTTTGAATTCTATCTCTCAAAATCGGCCGAGTAAAAACGTACATTTCTTTTTGGCGAATTCTTAAAATGAATTTTCGTTAGGTTTGGTGTAAGTGCGCGCACTCATTGTCATTTTTTCTCTCTTTAAATCGGCTAATAAACAAGCTTAATGTATACAAGTTGCAAGCAACTGCTGATAATAACATTTACAAGTGCAACGAACAAAAAACAAAATCCGATTATTCAGAAGTATCAGGTCACATCGAAGACCTTTCCCGTTTTTATTTATTTTTTTTTTTTTTTTTCGTAATTCTCTAGCATTATTTGTTTTTATTGACTGTACAAACGAAGTGAATTTTGCCTTGGAATATTGACGGAATTAAAAGAGGCGAGGAGTTAACTAATGGACAATACCTATAATCAACCTATTTTATATTTGCATACGGTTCACCACACAACCATTAAATGCTCATGCTCATTGCCGCATTGTCTCTCGGTATCATACAATGTTATAATCGCTAAAAATGTTTGCCAGCTTTTGACATGAGTATTTTAACCAATTGCTGTGTGTGTCTTTTTTAAGTTTTGTTTCTTGAAAAACTGCAAAAAAAAAATACGATGTATGACAGGCCAAAACCAAACACTGAAATGTATCGACAGGCCAGTAAGTGGCCACCAAAAATATGCGTCTAATTCGTCTCCATATGTCGAAAATTGCAAAGGACACTAAAGAGCGATTTTGACGGTGTAAAAAAGCGTCATAACGATTACAGCTGCCTTGCGTGCAGCCCAAAACAGCATGGTTACACAAAGCAAAACGGCGGCAATAAAAATTGTGAGCTCATATCTGTATATGTGAGAGTGTGTGTGTGCTCGTTCGCGCTCCATAGTTGCGTAGTATCCACAAAATTTAATTTATGTCCATTTACGCAACTTACGATTTCAGTTCTCATTCCACTGGCTATTTTCTGATATAATCGCATTTATGTTTGGTGGATTGATCGAAAACAAGAGGGAACTTCAGGGTTTATTTGGCTTATTTTCGCTCACGCGTTTACTTCTTCAAACAAAACGACCCACGGTAAACAAAAAAACACACAACACAGCTTACGTATCACCTTTTTTTTTGCATGCTGTTGCTGTTATATATTATTTTCTTCCCGAAAATGTGTACCAATTTGATTGGTATAGTATTCGCCTATAATCGGTACAAATTGGCTGTGAGGGAACGATTTCAACACAAGAAATCGGAAGAGAATAAGCAGGGAATGCAATGTCGCTGCCCTCACTCTCTCCATCTCTCTCTCTCTCTCTTTCTCTCTGTGTGGAAATGCACCAGCGTTTTTTTTTTCTTAAAGAGATTACATCGAATCGAATCACTAATGTCAATCATTTTAAAGTCGATAATAAGAGGTTTCATATACAAACGATACCAACATCAACAACAACTAAAAACATATACAAAACACGACAAAAATATAACGCATATGAAACAAGGCAAAAACAGCAACAGCAAACGCACAGAACAAGAACAGCCGAATGGACAGGCAAGCAGCCTGTACTCAAAATACAAAATACCCACTTCACTTGAGCCGGCTCAATGTTTTGAGACAGTATCCGTTGAGATATAGCGTGTTGATCTTGTTTTCGTTATGTCATTATTACTACCGTTCTTTTTCGATTGTTGTGCGCGGCATTTTTTTATTTATTTTTTTTTTTTTTTTGTCTCTCGTCGGTGTGTGCACTTTTCTCGTGTAGATTTTTTTGTTGTTGTGCTGATGTGTGTGTGTGTATTTTCAGTGTCATTCACTGTTCAAATAACACGCTTTTCGAGCACTTCAGAAGTCAACACATCATTACATTTCTCTTTTTTTTTCTCTGTATACCGTTTGTTTTCGGACCATAATTCATGCAGCGACACACAAAAAAATAAGACAATTCACAATAAAAGACACGGGCATAGTCGCGACATTTAAGACATTTATCGCATTCATTTAATTCTATTTGATTGTTTTATTTTGCATTCGATTTATTTTGGCATAATCATTCACTTTTATGAACATTTCAACGCTTCCGAACACACACACACACAAACACACATAAATTGATAGATGGTTGAAATGCCGTCGGCTCATGCAAATCCATTAATGTTTCTATTTTTATTTGATTCGATTGAAAGTTGATTCAAGCTTATCATGACACTTTTTTGTTTTGAATACAATTCTGCAGTAGTTTTTTTTTTTTGTTGTTGAAATTCATCCAATTCGAATTTGTAGAATTTTATTAATTTTTCTTATTTTTCTCATTATATTTGACATTTCATGTGGAACATTTGTGCATAATGGAAATATTGACCTTCAAACCATCAATGTGATGTGCAACGGAAAATCGTATATTCATTTTAAAAATAAATAATGTCACCACTTGCTCATCATTCGAATGGAAATAATGAAAAACCACCAAAAGGGCGTAAGTATACAATATTCAATACACATAATAGCACTATGGTCATTTCATTAATGTTTATATATTTGCATAAATTTTGTAATATGAAATTAAAATTCGAACCAATCGAGAGTTCAGATGTGAGAAGGAAGAGAAACAAAAAAAAAAAAAAAAAAAAACAATAAGAGCAATAAAATATAAATGCTGCCGGATACACAATTGTTGAAACGATGGTTTCACAATGATACCAACGAAAAATACTCGTCACTTAATTCAATTTGCGTGATGAAACTGATCGATGCATCGGTCAGGTTGAGGCTGATGCCATTCACTTTGAAACTGTTTTAATTCATATTCCATTTCTTCTTCATACATCTTGGCTTGTCTTATTCATAGCCCATTATCCTATTTTTTAATGTCAGGCTCGGGTGTGTTTCGTTGTCCTGAATGTCAATTACCAACTAAAAACAAATAATTACACCCTTTCAAATATGGCATTACACCAATTGGATGCATTTGTCACCTGCATGTTTGAATAGCCTGTCTATAGGCACTGGCCAAGAGACCAGTGAGACCTGCTTTTTCTTCATTATCTTCAATTTACATAGAATTTAACTGATATTACCATTTACCTACATCTGTGTACACACAGTGTCCATTGCTGTTAACACGCGTGTTTCCACAAACCATTGTCGGTTTTATTCTTCATCTTATTATTCCAAGCTAGGTTTTTTTTTTGTTTTTGTTTTTTTTGGTGGCTGTAGAGCGGCTGAACTATAGACTATAACTAATAACTTATGCATCAGTTAGACTCAAAACCAATTAATTGGATTGAAATAAAGATGACAGTTGAATATCCAATTTCTTATGCTAAAAATTCGTTACCAACACACTTCAAAATGTAACTCAAAATCCAACACAATATGTGATTGGTGCGATAAAAATTTAAACACACGAAAAATTCGTCTTGAAAATGTTTCGATTGAAAAGAAAAAAAAACAAAATTCATTTGTTTGTTGCATCACTCATCATAAAATTGGTGACACAATAATTGTGTGCCTTCATAAATGCGCGTCGTTCATAATGGTTCATGGTGCATATTGGCACTAAAATAAGTCAATAAATTTCAACATATCACATAGAATGGCGAATAGCGTAATTATAATGTATTATTTCCCGATATGAAGGGAAAACGTGTGGTTATAACAGCAGCCGCAAAAAAAGATATAATAAGAGTTGCGTGTTTCTTAACATCAGGACAGGTGCCCTGGTATTTTGATGGCAAAAAAAACACACACACACTCACACACAAAACAAGCGTACATCGAACGCTTCGGCACATTCCAAAATTAGCTGACGCATAAGTCTGACAGCAAAATCATCGATAAAATACCATATTTTGTTGGTGCTTATCGGTTGTTTGTTGTTGTTGCTGCTGTTGCTGTTATGCTTAAGTACCCTCGACCGCAATCTCACTCGGTCTCTTATTGAATCGAATTGATAAATCAACTTAACTCGTTCATTTTATTACTGACTTTATTAAACCGATATTAATACATTTCGAATTATTGTTGTTTTATCTCTCTTTCTTTCTTTCCCCTCTCGATATTTTGATATCACGGATATCATCAACATGTGGAATGGATATTAATATGGTGTCAACAGTATGTAAGTAAATTTTTTAACATTTTAACATTTTACCTTTAATTTAATGTTTCGTCGTTCGTTGAAAGTAATTATTTCGTTTGTATGTTCAAATGTGTGATTCACATGGAGATAGATTGAAATGTGAAGTCGATCACCACATACAAACCATTATAACCGAAGAAACAAGCTTTTCGAATGTGAAATGTTTTGTTTTTTTTTTTTTTCAATTTTATTCAAGTAAAAACGAATGATCAGCTACAAAATTGAAAACCGTGTCATTTGAATTCGCATTGCGATATGCCCGACCACTCATAATGGTTTTTTTTTTCTGCGATTCTTCAGTACTTCGAAAATAACAATCCGAATCTTTTGTGCTTAGTTTTGCTGTTGTTTGTGGTGTACATTAAGGCATTGAATATTGTTCGACTGTGATTTTGGTTTGCTACAACTGTTGTTGTTCGATTGGTTGTATTTTCGTGGATATTCCCTTTTTTCTGTGCACATTTCAGTCTTTGCTTCTACACACTCGAAATCTATGTAAAATGTGGTATTTTTAAGTCAATATTTTGCGTTTAAGTGACTCTTTTTCACTTTTACGCCATTTCGTTCATCACCGTTCCGCTTTGTATGTCCATGTGTGTGTATATATATCGATAATGCATTTTCAAATCAGTCCAACGAATTAAAATATAAAAAAGAGAAAAGAGTGAGAGAGGTGCCTGTTCGCTTGGCTAATAGGTGTATCTGCACAGGATAAGGTATGCCATTTCTGATAACCAAACGATGGTTACATCGACAGACAAACCACTAATCGGTATAGTATTGTATTTTGCGCGTTCACAATCGCATTCGTGCGCGCACGCGCTTATACATACAGATTCCGGCACAAAAAGTAGAAGACGAAAAACGACGTCGATGATGACGATCATGAGAGAGAGAGAGAGAGAGAGAGAGAGAGAGAGAGAGAGAGAGAGAGAGAGAGAGCGAAAAAAAGAGCAACAACACACATTTCAACATATTTTCTTACTTTAGATGTTGCTGGTAGTCTGGCTACGGCAAAGCGTAATAAATATACCGAATTCAAAGAGTCAACAAAGGTGAATATGTTGCGCAGCACCGGCGAGGTTCCGTTTAACTTTATTTTTTTGTTGTTGTTTTTTTTTGTTTCTTTGAATCGGTAATATTTAGTTGAGTTTACTCTTACACTACACACACACACACTCTCTCTCGCTTTCTCTCTCTAACAAACACGCTGACACTCATACAAATGCACGCAGTCACACACACACACACCAACAGGTTGTTATGGGCCTTTGAGTTAAATGATAGTCTTCCCTGATGATAATAAATTGCTTGTAGATGGAATAATAGATAAGATCAATTCTGTACACAGACGCGAACAATGAATGATTCTTGGCTCACAGAGTGCGCACGCAGGTATTAGCTAAATATATGTGCATTTTTTTTATCTTTTTTTGGTTTTTGCTCGGGATTTTTTTTTTTTTTTGTTATGCCTCACTTGGCGTTGGACTGTGTGTTGGCCAGTAATTCTTATTTGGTCGCGCGCACTGTCTCTCACTCTCCAGTTTTATCCATTGTTTTATCGCTTTATATCTGATTCACTTTAGCTCTTCAGTTGTCTCAAGGAATTTTGTGGTTGCTGTTGGTTTATATCTTTTTTTTCTGTTTTTTTTTCTGCTGTGTTTTTCTGTCTTCTCAATATAGAAGCTTGTGATTCTTGTAAAAATCGCTTTTCTTTTTACATTTTTTATTGTCTTTTTCTCTTTTCCTTGGACACTTTTGATTCTTTTGGGGTGTAGTGTGTGTGTGTGTTTTTTTTATTTTCTCTTCATTTTATCGAGAGAAAGAAAAAAAAAACGTCCAAATGATAAAGAATTAATTCGATTTCTCTCTTTGCTTAGCAAAAAGTCGTATCGATACGGATTGGATGTTATGACTTTGCGTAAATACGGTTTTTTTTACTGCTCTCTTCCGACATATGGTCAAATTCTTCTAGCAATTAAAAGTGCATCATGAGAGCATGGTGCCATGGGATCAATGGGATCGAGGATAAGGCACCACCATGCTTCACGACAACGTCGACGGCGACGTTTTTTTGTTGTTGTTGTTAATTCATGCGACAATTACTTGAGTTGTTGGGTTTTGTTCTTTGCGATAATTATCACGTTATTTGAAAATGCGACCAACATAAAAGAGTCTTAATTAATCGGTGACCTACCACATACATCCACACACACACACACACACATCGCTAGATTAGCTCCAATTTTGTAACGGTAGTCGAGCTCAGCCACTTTTTTTTCGTACACCGACTTTTGGTCTTTTTGTTTCTCCTTCATATTTTCATTTATAGCATTCAATCCACATGCTCTCACATGTTAACATTCATTTTTTTTTATAGACAAATAATTTTTTCCATTTGTTGTTGTTGTGTGCGCGGTGTTGTTGTTGTTTTTTATTTGAAAGAAATCATCGCGAAAATGATGAACGGCGACTGCAACATTTGAAATCATTGATGCCGAAACGATGGAAAAAAAACGCATATGCACGTGTCTCGGCTATATTTTTTTAATAGTTTTATCCATTTAACGCCACTCGGCGGTGTGTTTTTTGTGTGTTCATATTCGTTCACAATATTCATTTACTTTGCTATAGTAACTAGCGAACTTACATCAATCAACTCAAAGAAATCATATGCTTCTTGCAAAATGCATCGCTTACACGTGCTCAAATTGGACATCATAATAAGCATGTTTTAAGCGTTCGTATGTTGTTTTTTTTTCCTTCTTACGTGCGTTCACGTATGCTGTTTTCTATACACACTCAGACAAAGGGAGAGAGAGAGAGAGAGAGTGAGAAAAAAAAAGAGTGCCTATCCAGAGACAGTGAGTCTCAATGCAGTGCGATCAAACCACTTACCTCATAGCGGTTTGAGAACGGTTTGTTTTTTTCTTCATTTTCTTCTGCAAATCTGTTATCTGGGCAATTGATTACTTTTTCCAATAAAATGAAAAAAGCATCTGCTCAGAAATTAAGGTGGCTGAACGTGCCTTCTGAAATGCTATTTCCTTTTTTTTCTTCTGAAAAAAAAAAACAGTCACTTCGCACAAGTAAACTTGATTCAAACTGTTGTTGTTTCTACTGGTGCTATTTTTTTTTCTCGTTCGAATAACTGGGGAATCAAAAAATGCTCGTCTGCAAACTTCAACCATTGAAACAATTTTTCGGTTTTCGTAAAATTAACTAAACAAATATTACAAATGGGTGAAAAATATGCCTCAACTGAATTCCTGTCATATGTTTTTATAATTTAAAAATTTGCACGTTCACAAAGTGTTGTGCACGAAAATGCACGAAATGTCTGTGTGTGTGTGTGTGTGTGTTTGGGAGATGATGAAATTGAAATTAAAAGGACAACATCAGTAAGGACATACAAAAATGCAGTTAATGAATATAATTGCTTTATTTAGAGAAATGCATCATTTATGCGTACGGTGTATGAAATTCTTTGTAAGATGTATTCATTTTTGTCCGTGTAAAATTTTGTGTTCGAAATGTGAGTGTTTGATTGCTTGATGGTTTTGTCGTTGAGTGTGTGTGTGTGTGTGTGTGTGAGTGCGATGGATATGTGTGTTTGTTGTGTTTTCGAGGTCTGGTTGTCAGCCATTGCAAGTATTTCGTTACAGTAGCTTGCTGATTGTTACCATGTTTGTATTTATAAAAGCCGCTTTTGTTATCTGATCGCGTTATACAAGAATTTGCGATCGATTAAAACGATTCTCGCATTTGCACATTCTCTCATAAACAATTACTAGAATACCAATGGGTAAAATGACAAAATCGTAAAAAAAGTAATGCTACAGAACGGAATTCTTTTTTCCACTTGATGTACATTTTTATTGCGTGTGTGTGTGTGTGTGTGTGTACAAAAACGTAACCAAGCGCACGCTTTGTTAAAATGTTTTGTTCATGGCGAAGTAGAAAAAAAAGGCTCCGGACTTGAGCACATCACACAATATCGAAAAACTGTTTGCTTTGGTTAATTTTTGATTACAATTGATAAGAAATATAATGTTCGATTGCAATCCAACCGTAATGGATTCCAACTATAATAATATGTTTGATGCTCATGGGCTTATGGTTGAAATAATCAAGTGAGCGCCAATACTGTGCCATAGAGCGTGCATCCATAACGTTACATTAATGTCTTTGACATCAGAGCTCTTAGAACAGGTTAAACAATTAACAATTTGGCCGCATCACGATCACTAGCTGATTCAGTATGGTTAAGCCACTAGACTTCCATGAATTTACCAAGTAATTTCATTTATAGAAGTTTCACAGCCATTTTTAGATTGATATGTAAGAGACACGAGAAAACACACACACACACACACACAATGTGTGAAATTATCAATTAATTTTGTCTTTCAGCCACAATGATGCAAACCTGGTGTCGATAGGCATTTTGTTTTCGTTGGTCAATTTATCTCCCGAAAAAAGACCATCGACAGAAAATTAGTTTTGCCATTGCATTTGTTGACTTGTGCTGATAGAGAGCGCAATTGATTGATATTTTGTTCTCTTTCTCTCCTATGGCTGTTTTACCCAATGCCCACCAAAGTAATAAATCAGTCGACAATTTCACTTAACAAATCAGCGTTCAATCTCTTTATCGGTTCATTGTGTTTGTGTGTAGCGACGGTTTCTTGATTGCTGTCTTCACTATTCGCATTCAAGGCATTGCCTTTCTCACGTCAAACGATGAACCTGATCCAATGGCTTGTGCATACATGTGTGTGTGTGTCGTTCCGGTGCTTGGTCAGATTGTGTATTTATTAGGTGACTTTTGCCTGCATATAGAGCAATTCTAAACAATGTGAATTCACGGCGTGAACGTGATCAATTCATTTCCATTTATTGATTGGCCATTTTAGATTGGTCATGTCACAAATTTGTATCAAGATTGTTCTTCTTTCGTTTGTCTTGTTCTTTATATTCGTTTCGGGGCAGCTCGTAACATTGTTCGTTACGATTTTTTGGTCCTAGTACGGGTTTTGCCACGGTTATTAGCAATTTTGTCGCATTTTTCTCAGGTCTATATATTGGTTGGACATTTTCTGTTATTCAAACCACTGTTTTTGATAATATTGTCAATGCAAGCCAATTCACAGGCAAAGCGAAAAAAAGACACAAAACAATCAAACAACAACACATCGTGAAGAAGAGCACTGAAACCTTAAACAGAACAGGAGCGAAGAAGAGAAAATGAGAGAGAGAGAGAGAGAGAGAGAGAGAGAGAGTGAAAGAGAGAAAGAGCCAGCAACAAGAGAAGAATAAACACGAAGAAATGTTGCCCATTGTTTTCTGGGCATGTGGCTTAATGCTTGCCTTTATATTTAAACCATACATATAGAATCCAGACAGAGGCAAACAAAAAATACCAACAAAGCACAAAAGAAATAATTAGATATATGTTCCATGATCATGATCATAATTCCGTGACTGTTGTCAATATATATGTGTATATAATGCACAATTATGAATATAAAAACGCGGCAGAGAGACGATTTTTCCATCGAACCAAGAGCCGTATGTGGAGCGTCAGTTTAGATGCTTGATGCATCTACTTCTTAATGCAGACGTGCATTCGATGCTAAAGCGATTTTTCAAAACGAAAATGAAAAAACACGAAATTTGTTGCTCTCAACACTAACAATTTCATTCGCTTAGTTTTGACCGTGTGCTGAGAGATGTGCAATGGTAAAAAATGCGTGACGAGTAGCACAATTCAGTAAAACACCGCCGTGTATTGATTCTGGGTTGTTGTTTTTTTTTTCTTTTGTTATATTCTCTTTGCTGAACCAATATCCCGAAAGGCCAAAAAAAAAGACTCCGTGCAACCATTCAATGTTGCAAGTTTTTGCTTCACATTAAGCTCTTTTATGTAAATTCAACAGAAAATTTGTTCAATTTGTGTTTAACATAATAATTCCTTCGTGCTTTTTTTAAGTCTTCTTTATACTGTCGCATTCATATATTGTGGCTGTGGCTGTTGGGCTTTTTTGTTTGTTTTGTTTTATATTCAAAACCTTTGAATTTGCTCGTTGTTCCCAAAACTTTAATTTTATTATTTGTTATTTATATCTTAAATGTCGTCTTTTCACTTCACTGGCAATTATATCACAGCTAACGATCTCATTGCTTGCTAAACGTTCTTCTCTTCCCTTTATTTTCGGCTGTGTTATTGTTGTTGGTTATGTTTGGTCTTTGATTTGTCGTTGGCGAAAAATATGCAAACATTCTTTAAAGAATCCACATTTTCAGCATAATCGGCTACTTGATTTCTTCAACCTACAAAAAAAAAATGTCTTTTTGAGACACACACACACACAAAACCTTGTTACACACAAATGGGCAGGTGAGAGAAAGAAAAAGTATCAACAGATCGCATTTTACGATGGAATCCCGCGCATTTTACAAACGCTTCATTGTTATTTTGCACAAAAACCAACAAAATACAAATATAATACAATTTAGTGTTACGTCGATGCTTTGCCTCTAATGGCAAATCGAGAACAATAGCCAACATCTGCTTTGCAAATAGTGGAAAGCAAAAGAAAATTTCAAGAGAAAAAAACCAAAAAAAAAAAAAACAACAACAACAACAACAACACTTACGCATGTAATCAATATACTGGGAAAAATGAAAGAAAAGATTCCAAATTTACACCAAAGATTGGAACTTATTTATGCTCTGCACCGCAAAGATTTCGATGACGGCAATATTTTGCGCGATGTCAATGAATTCAAGAAATTTATTAAACTATTCAGACAATTGAAGACTTGTAGTGTTTTTTTTTTGAACGAGGATCCTGAAGAGACAAAACGAGTCAAACTCCCAAACATGCACAATCACCAATCGATTGAATTATTGACCAAAAAAAAAAAAATTGAGAAGATTATGGTGTTGAAACGATTATGGTGTATTTCAAGGATGATCGATTTAGTAATTCTCACAATACTACATAAGTCATTGTGTTTAAACACCAGCCAAAGGACACGGTCAAAACGAACACTATTTTAATACAATATTGCTAATAAGTGTAAGTGTGAAATTCGCCTATCACATTCGCAATGATCACCTCAAATAGCCGGCTATTTGAAGAGGGCCCTCTTCAAAAGCACTTAATAAAAACCTTCCCCATCCAAATTGACCACGTTCTCCTTTTCGATTTCACGAACTATTAAGTGAAGCATTTTTCACATATTCTATCATTTCTTGGTCATAATTTTATGAATAAAGGGCATGCGAATGCATATGCTGCCATAACATCATAATATTACACTAGTGTACACTATAATATGCGCGTTCCGATATCCGAAGCATATTTTGCATAAGCAATAAATTCAATGCTTTGATGCGCGAAAAAAAATTCCACTTGAATTGTGTGATCCGCGGCGATGCGATGTGCAATGCATTTTCAAACCGGTGAAACGATAATTGCAGCAAATTACTTTATTTTACATACAATTATTGAGCTTTGGCATTGTGCGTATACAAGGAGTTGATACGACAAACTGTGGAACTTCAATTGAAGGATGCATAAACATATGCTGTGTGCGATCCTTGCAAACGTTTACTCGTCAGCACTTTGTGTGTGTGTTTTTTTTTTAACTCGTTTGGTTTTGTTTTTTGTTTTTGTTGCATTTTTCAATGTGAATTGGTGTTATGCTGTGTGTGTATGTGGAGTGTGGCGAATGTACATTGAACAGTGTCTTTCGGGGGCATACATACATCACAGCGCGTTGAATATTGTGAACGGGGCGAAATATTTGCATACTAAATGACTGGTCTGTCAAGTACACGAGATATCTTCATTACGATCACATCTCAAGCACCAAAAACACTCACTCGTGAGCGGTGCACACTTGAAGCGGCGTTTTTCCCTCATTCCAGTTTTCATATCATCGGCCACATCAATTGCCAACTTCTCAACCATTGCCCATAAACACAGAAACAGTGACGGCCGCACACAAGCCGCCTGGCTTACAACGGCGATAACAACGGCGGCGGTGGCGATGGTACCACAACAATACAAAAATAGCCGCGTCATTTACCCGCGTGCGCGTACGCTCGCGCACCCAATGCACGCACGCGAATTTATTCAAACAGCATGTAACTCTGACAAGTCAAATAATATTCGCGCATTGTTTTGTATTTGATTGATTTAAATACTTCAAGATGTTTTATGTTTATGTATTGAAGTTGGTTTTGCCCGTCAATTGGATTTGCAATTGAATTGGCCTGGTGTTACGGTTTGTTGTGTGTCTCGTGCTCAAAATAGCTGAGCAATAATTTAAGTCGGCAGTCAAAGTGCCAGCGAGAAATGCATTCAATTTCTCAACCCAAAACTGTGTGGCATTTGTATCGTTTTGTGGTATAGTTGTGATTTTGACCCGCGTGCGCGTGAACTTAATGTATTTGAGCTTCATTTTGTCGCGTTGTCAATGTCAGAATCGATTGACACGATGAAAACACCAACAAAAAAAAAATACATAAATTGCTCATGTGAATGCTTTAACTAAATTAAGACGATAGGAAAACACAATAACCAAAAAAAACCAAAATCGGTAGCAATTGTTATTAGATTGATACAAATGTTTATTTACGGGAACTAGTCATTGGATGTTATTTGTATTTTAGTTTACCACAAGATCTAAAATGTTGCGAGTCAGCACAGATGCGCTTTTTCAAATGAAAATTGATCAAATCGAAAATTGTCTCTAATGTTTTATGTTTGTCTGCAATTTTCTCGGCTCATTCACACGATAAATGCGATAAATGAATTACGTGATCGTATTTATTGAATCCATTTGTGTGAGCATTTATTTAAACATGCGTTTTTAATTTCGTGTTCTGTTTTTTGTTTTTTGTTTTTTTTTTTTTTTTTTTTTTTTTTTTTCAAATAAATTTCCTTCAAAAACAAAAACAAATACACAAATAAATAATGTTCAACATCAAAGTTTTATACATTTGCATCATACAGTATGTGCATTGAATCCATTGCAGGCTATAATTTATTTTTTATTGATTTTTGTTGACGCTTGATATTTGCATGTTGAACGCAGGCTTATATTGCAGTCGGTGAAAAGTGGCGTTGCTATTTTTTTGTTGTTGTTGTTTCTTTCTCATTACTTTTTTATTTTAATAAAAGAGAAAACTATCCGGTGGCTCAGAAACCTCTGAGGGGTATGCAATCACTTTGCTATATCATCGAAATGAAAACTGGAGAAAAAACAAAATTAATCGAAATCACTTTCGCGGCAATGTAATGAAATGAACAGAAACAAAAATAACACATTGAAATTCAACCAGTGCGAGTAGCGCGTGGACACGGAACTACAAAACAACAAAATTAAGATATAGAATGAACAAAAAAAAAAAGAAAAGAAAACTGAATGGAAGTTATCGCGATGCTATCTTAGTTGCAATAATAATCGATTGTTATTGATATTGCTCATTATTTATTAGATTGTATTTTAATGGCAGCTTATAGCACGCAATCACGCCGTTTCACCAATCGATCGGAGAGTAGAAACAATTGCATGGAATGACATGTCAATAGTAATGTTACCATATGTTTGAAGTCACACGCTTCAAACACGACGACAATTTTCAACGTTAATTATCGTCAAATCGGGCACGTCGCTGTTTGTCACATTTTATTCGTGGGGTAATGAATGCACTTACACTTATCCATTTCGGGCTCTCGGCCAATATTTGTCACCGCACACACACACACACACACACACACACACACAGGCACATTCGAACCAATGCATTCGGCATAATTTGGTGGTTTGAGTGCAATCAACAAGACAAATCAGACGGTGATTTATGACAAAATTTCAAAACTATGGCTTTTACATTGTATTCGTCATGTTCGTTCACCAATTCATTTTAATGTGATTACGAAAAATAAAACAAAACAAAAAAAAAATCTGTATTTAAATAGAATTAAAATGCAAACATATTTATTGAATTGCGCGGTGAGATGTAGAGAAACTTGCGCCTCAAATGTCCACAATTAAATTCGAGTAAAACGAATAACAAATTGAAATCAATTGAAACTCAAGAACAATTGTTTAACTTTGAACACGGAAACAATTTGTATTCGAATGGTGTTTTTGTTTTTTTATATTTTTAAATAAACGAAAACGCCATAAATCGTGATTACAATCGTCTTGAAGTAATTGAATTACCATCGAAAACAATTACTGCAATTTACTTTGTAGCACACCATTTTCTACTCGTTTTTGTTATTGTTGTTGATCGAGAGACTCTTTGGTCGTGAAATGGTTCATCTGTTGCAAATTTGAACGAAAATAAATGCAAACATGCAAACAAATTTTTAAATATTTTTTTGTGTGTGTGTGTTTTTGTTTGGTTTTCTTGTTTAAAAACTGATATATTTAAATTCAGCTTTGTTGGCTGGCATCATGAGCCAGTGGCCAATCAATAAATGATTGCCTGTTTGAAAATCAAATTTATTAAAATATCTTGGAACATTTATTCATGGCGCATGCATGTGATCATGGTCACGTGTGTGTATTGGCGCTTCAGTTGTTCACATTTGTAATTGTGAACTGCTTGTTTTTCTGTTTATTCTTCTGTTCCGCTTTCAATTTCCCGCTTTGATAATGGATCTTTTAATGTATATGATTTGTATGTGGTTTTTTCTTTTCGTCTTTTTTTTGTTTTTTGTTTTATTACTTTAGACCGCACTGCATTGGGCTGCCAAACATGGAAATGAAGATGTCGTGAAACTTATAGCCGGCACACACAAGGCTGACGTGAATGCTAAAACGGTAACAAATTGGGTGAAAGATTTAACGGGTTTGCAATATATTCATTTAGATGATTTTGTGTTAAATTTCATGTTGGACGTTGGTGTTTGCTGAATGGTGGACTTGTTGAAACATCCGACCGAACAGAATGGGGTAAGCTAAAACGAATTTTGTGCGTTGTATTTTTTGTGTGTGTCGGTGACTCGTAAATGTTCAAACATATTCTAATGGTCATTTGGTCATGTTTGAGCTTGATTCTCTATCTGCCATCCATTTTAATACTAAATTACATAAGAAAATTGCCAAAATTCCCACAATCATCCAAAATTACGTTGAAACTATTTTAAAGCGCACAATCTTATGTTTGTGTGTGTGTGTGTGTGTTTTTAAATGTTTAATTTGATATAAAAGCTGAGAGCAGAAAAATGAAGACGACCAGACAAACAACAACAAAAAGAACACCAAATAATTTTATGATATTTTTGTTCGTCGGTTCATATTTCTATCATGTTTTACCAGCACAAATACGTTTAATAAATCTAAACTGTCACTTTTTTGTTGGTTGTCTTACATCACCTTCATGCTCCAGTTTTTACTTTTTGGCTTCTGTTTCCATACATGCACACACCAAATATGGATTGTGTGTGTGTATACAAATGCAAGCCACCGATGCTTATGCCAACGGATCCGCAAACACTAGCCATGAATGTTGGATTCTCATTTTCAAGAGAACAATGTTCAGTCCATTTATGTTATGATCGTTCATATTCCAAGAGATATGTCACAAACGATGAAACATTCATAATTGAAGTGTTCACAGCCATTTTTGTTGATGGGTTTTTTTTTTGCCGTTGCGCACTCTGGCACATTTTGTTTTCGACGAAAATAGTGTCATATAACCGCGTCAAAGGTTAAAAGAACAGTAAAACAAACTGGATGAAATGAGCAGCTAATAAATTAAATTAAATAAAACTGCGCCTCAAATGGATGGCGTATGAATTGAGCGCGGGGCCGCACAAGGTGTTCATTTTATTGTTTCTGTCGGTTGATTTGCTTTGTTGTCAACCCAAAGTACTATGCGAACTATGTATATATATATGTGTATCTACACTATATAAAATTGTGTTATTGTTGGCAATTTTGGTCGTTTTTAATGTGTTTTAGCAATAAAAACATATTAGTTTCCTATTTGTGTCGTTGTGATTTGATGTGTGCTGTGAATCTTTGTCGCAGAGTGGTTAAGATGTGCTCATACATTTCAGAATGTTGAAAATTGTCGGCTAAATTCGATTCAACAATTCGAAATGTGGCTGCACCCATGATGCAATATTTAAAATCCATTGCAAGAGCAAATGCAGCTTGTTATTCCATGGAAAACCTGAATAAATAATCAATGGTATTGTCATCTTCAAATTCAAAATTTCATTGAAAATTCGAACGTTAATACTAATACATGTCCATTTGATCGGTGCATCATTATTTAGTGAAATGGCTTTCAATATTGTCGACTGTCCCATGCATCGCATCGAAAACCCAACATCGAAGACTAGCACTATTTCTAATTCGGTATTAATTTGTGAATAAATTTTAACGCGAAAATGGAAGATTGGATCCCAACAAAACCAAATGATGTTATCGAATGTGCAAATGTTCGAAAATGCAATGCAATTTTAATCACAACAAACACATCGTATCAGATTAGATGCAGAGTTTCATACACACCCAACATTTATAAATACTTTAAATGAACATGGAAGCGGTACATTGCCAATTGTTTGAATGTTTCTTGGAATTTTCTTTGGGCGAAATCGAAACTCTCGGCAGACTACACCGTTTCAAATCAAAATGGCAAACATTTTCTTGGCAAAATGTTCACAACCAAGTCGATTGTTCACATGTTTTCCCACGAGGCTCTCTCACAAAATTCTCTTAGTCCAATTCTTGTGGTCTGACAATAGACTACTACTTGTGTCTATAAGCTGCCATTTACCAATAGTGAATCAGAAATCTTTAAATTCAATAGCGTTGAAGAATTGGCTGATAAAATGAAGAAATTTGAAAAGAAAATCATTTTTTCAAAATTCAGTATAATTGTTGCTTTGTGCATATTTAAAATGCTATGCTAGGCCATGCCCAATCATGGATCAATTTTCTGTGCCCAAAACTTCAGCAATTTTTCATTCAAATTCTCATGACGTCAAATGAAAAATAATAATTGGTCAGATGAATTCATGTCATGCCAAGACAACATTTACTCAAAATCACAACATCAACAACAACAACAAATTACCATTATTCGTCGATTCAACGGAATCATCAACTATAGCATAGCATTTCCATTGGTTTTTTTTTGTGATTTAGAACCATAACGAAATAAAAACAACAACAACAGTGAAAAAAAAATTGCACCGCAGATTTGGTATTTTCCTGTAAAACACATTAGACGGGTGTTCACGGTGTGCTTACACATTTCAGTGCCTTGAATCAATGCCGTTTTTACAGTACTAATTAAAACATTTTAATTAAAAATAGTGAGTCAAATCATGTGAATTTTAAGACAATAGTAGCAAAATGAAATGTGAAATGAAAGAAGCAAAAAAAAACAACACACAACAAACGCAGCAACAACAACAACAAACAAGTGAACACATATATGAAACGCAGCAACGGCGACGGCCAAACCACCAACAACAACACTATTATAACAGCAATCTGAGTGAATGCAAGTGCGAAATATCTCTTGTATGCAATTTTCACAAATATTTACATACGCTACAATGTGCTCAAATGAGTTATTTAGTTCTTCTCTCGTTCGCAGTCTGTTGATACTGTTATTAAATTGTTGTTGTTTTTTTTTTTATTTATTGTTTATTGTTGGTCTTGAGCGTGCGTGTGTGTGTGTGTGTATTTGTGTGTGCCGATGTATTTTGCCATCTCATTTTCGCCTGTCTCGTACGCATATCTATCACAATTTATCTCGCGGAATTGCATGCTTACACCACAATTCGCCCTGGATGTATAGACTTGTAAACACATCCATACAATATAAATATGTATTTCCAATTATCTAAATATTTCACTTTTTTCATGCGTAAAAGTAGGCATTTGTATTTTTTGTTGCTTCGATTCCGATTCCATCATTGTTGTTATTGCTATTTGTCTGGTGGCTGGCCTGTTATTGTTGCCGTCGCTGCCATTGCTGCTGCTATTCCCTTGTTGTTGTTCTGCAATGTTTTTTTTTTAATTTTTATTTTTTTTCTATCTGTTCATATTCATTTTTTCCCCCTCCTTCTGTTTGATTCGATTCGGGGAGAAGGGGGACTTCATAATATTACATTTGCATTTTAAAAACCTATGCGAAACGAGCAAAACATTTATAAAAATTCGAAATGTGTACAAAAGAACATATTTATCGTTTAAACAAATTAAATTTCAACCATGTTCACATTAAAATAGCATAACCAGTAGCCTGATTAAATTATGTAAACGAAGTTTAAGTAGATCCACACAGTAACGTGCGTGCATTTTGCCCAACTAGAGAAAATTGAAAAATATTAATAATGAAAATAAGAAGATGATGATGAAAATAAATATTAAATAAATAAATGGAAAAAAATGTGTACACACACACACACACGAACCACATAGATTAACTTATAAAACTAGAATTTGCTCACAGAATAACTGAAAATTCTGTAAATAATGAGTGTGGATGTTTTTTTTTTCTACCGCTGACTCTTTGTTTCGCTTTACTCTCTTCACTGTCGCTGTAAAACGTTTTTCTCGTTTTTGTTATAGCACATCTAATCAAAAGAGAACGAAATAAAAATTCGTACATTGTGCTCAATCCATGATAGAAATGATGAAATGTTCCAACTTAAAGAGTGATAGACGAATGAATTAGCACGTTTTTGTTATGGTTAAACAACCGCAAAATGACTAATTCGTTTCTGTCTCTCTTTTCTTGAGTATTGACTTCTAATAAGAAAAAACAAAAAACAAAATTACCTCACTTTCGCTAATTATACTATTCCAACTCTTTTGCCGTATTCTAACCGATTTCTACGTTCACTGTGCAAATAACAATGTTTTACTTATTCATTGTTTTACTTATACATTATCGTGGAATATTTGTTACCCGCCAAAAATTAAAGCAAAAACAAACAACAAAAAACACCAACTTATATTTCATTTGAATGACAAATTATTGTACATGAAATTTCAATATATATTGCCACTTGAGGTCTGTTCATGCATATTTATTGAGCATTTTCCACGTTAAGCCTTAAATCACTTAGCACCTCCGTTACAAAATTGTCTCATCAAATCGCACTCTAATATGCCATGTTTCAATGTAATTGCCTTAAGTAATTTGATGCAACATTCAAGTGCATTCAAGCGTTTACGTTGAACTCCTGTTTTTGTTTTTGTTTTTTTTTTTTTGTTCTTGTATTCCTATCCGTTTAGTGTGCAGTTGTAATATGTTGTAACCATACATGGTTTTGGAATCGAAGGCAATAATATTTGTGGAAAATTGTCTATAAGATTGAATGATTTGTTCGATTCCCTGAGATAAATACAAGAATCGACGAATATTTGCAACAAATATTCACAACTCTTCCAATTTTCTCAACCATTTTAATCTGGAACGTGCATGTGTGCATTGCAGCAATATTGTCTCTCTCTCTCTCTCTGTTACTGAATACAGATTGATCGAAATTGCGTCACATTTTATTAATATATTATTGGAAAATTTTGATACTATTTTGGCAATATTATTGCGAACGTTGAAAACATGTAGGATCCTGTTCCAACTAATTTGAATTGAATATTTTTTGACGGTGGAGGGGAAATCACTGATGCCATATTACCATGTTACTGCATGATATATTCGTAAAAATATTGTCAAAAATGTCAAAATTCAATTGATAACATTTCCAATTCGAATGGCATAAACCATATTTTTCGTGTTGTTGTACGTTTCTTGTGTGTGTGTGTGTGTGTGTGTGTGTGTGTGTGTGTGTATTTCAAATGCGAATTTCGAAATCGTTCAATTTTGAGTGAAATCATTTGACTAACATAAGTGTAAAATATGCAAAAATATTGCAATTTAAAGTGCTACTGAAACAGGATGCAAATGGTATGTCAACCGAGACTCTTTTTTTTGTGAGTCGAGTTAAGGTTGAATTTTTTTGTGTTCGTTTTTTTTTTTTTTTTTTTGTTTAAAGTACAGAAAACGCTCGAAAAGTAGAAATAGATCGTCGGCCATGTAATCAAGTCGAATAAAAATGAATGGGCGCTTACATGAAATGACCCATTAATGCCGTTAAAATGAATATATAAAATTCGGTTTTAATACAAAAAAAACGGCAGTAATTTTAACTGTGTATGTGTACGTGTGTGTATCGTTAGAGCAATAGCTAGCGCAATTCGTTTGAAGTGCCGCCAAACTGAATTTCTGAAATGGTTCATATTTTTGAAAGGTGACTTTATTTCAGCGTTGAGTGCAAAGCGACTGCAAAGAGTGACAATACAAAACACATATGTTACCTTCTTCTCCAAAAATGGCTTCAACATAAAAGCATATGCACACACCATTTTACGATATATTCGGTGAACGCGTTTTTTTTTCTTCCTCTCTATCTATGAAATTGAACTTGTTTTTAATAATTTATTTTTTGCCGTTTCAAAGTTCAAACCAAAAAAAAAAAAAAACAGTCTTCTCACAATTTCATAGACAACATTCCAATTGAATTGTGAGTAACACAGACAGAAAATCTCGATGCTATGCAATTAATGAATAATTTTACCTTGAAAAACCAAATAACCACGATAAATGTATGCAATTTGAAAAGCAAGCAACGATTTGAACGTAAAATATTCATCTGAAAATGTGAATGCCAACTAGAATATGGTTGCTCTAATGCGAAATGGTTATGTTGTTGTGTACCATTTTAAGTATGAAATGCACTTAATACGAGCTAAGCTCGTTTAAATACTATTCTTTGGGATAAAATGTGAAAATCCCTCTCAAGCCATTTTAATACATAAATGTTTAAAATGAAGAAAAGAACAAAGTAGAGTGAAAAGTTGACAAAAAAAAAAAATAGAAATAAAATGAGCAGCAAATGTGTCTAATATCTAGCCCAATTCTATTATTGGGTCACATATTCTCGGGATGAAAATGCAACATACGGTGCGTGCCTGGTGCACAACACTTATCACCCCTTTTTTTCTCTCTATTCCAAGACCATAAGTTGTGTCACTCTTTGGATTTTGCACCGAACACACGGAACAATCGCAAAGCAGAGGTGCCGTTAAAATGATTTATACTTGAATGCATACTTTAAAATGTATAAATCAGTTCGACCATGATGCAAAAGAGCATGCAATGTAACAAACACACAACAACACGATCCCTTTAAATTAAAATTGAAAACTATAAAATATGTCAATCACTAGTACTGACAGTTGATTCCTATTCCTTTTATTTTGTGTGTCATTGACAAAAATATAAAAACCTCTGGGCTTAGCTGTACACACGGTGATTTAAAATGACAAAAAAAAACCATTTGAAATGGAAAACGGAAAGAAACATTGCCAAAGAGAGAGAGAGAGAGAGAGAGAGAGAGAGAGAGAGAGAGAGGGAGAGAGAGTAAGAGAATGAACGAGAGCAAATCAAATTCGTTTTGCTACCAATTTTAAAACGAAACAATGTTAACCCGATTCAATTGTCTCCAAATGTTTCCATCCAATAATGTTTATGAATGTTGTATATGCCAAGTAGCAATGTTTGAGGGTTACTTTAAAATAAAAAAAATAAAATAAAATAAAAACTGCCAAGCTGTGGCATGTTAAGACGATGCCACAAACGAATCAAATATTAACATATTTGCAATACTCTTGGCAATACTTGAAATCGTATTCAGTGTTCATGCACAAGATGTAATAGTGTATTCAACATTGCAGAACAACGGACACAGTTCCTAAAGCCAAGCGATTCAATAGAGACTCTTTTTTAAAGGGTACCACATTAATGAAGCTACTTTGATAAGGATGTAATTCAACCAAATCCAAGAGATCAACTTATTACTTGTTCCGCATTAAATAGCCAAAACACCTTTTATTTCCCTATTGATTCCATTCATATGCACTTCAATCACATTTTTGTCGCATTTTATTTTAATTTCTTTATTATTGATTGTTGGTCTGAATAGGGAGCGAAACCATAACAAAAAAGTACGCTAAATTTCACACTTAATACATGTCTTAACTGTGCCCACTTTTTATTTTGTCATGTTTTTTTTCATACTTTATTAAATATTACTTCATTACTTTATATCGTAATCCATAATCCATGTGCGTGCTTTAAGGGCTTTAGACATACAGACAATCTACCAATTATTCATTATTGTATCGTAAAATTTAACGATTATTTCCGTTACATAAAAAAAAACACACAAGAAAATCGCTTATAACTTATTTTCATGGATGTTTTGTTTTTGTTTATACTTATTCATAACCGCTCTTTTTTTTTACAGGGATACTCACCTTTACATCTGGCTGTACAATTTGGAAAGGATAATATTTTTGAGCTACTCTGCAATGTTTATAGTAAGTTTCTTCTTGACAAAAAAAAAACACGAATATTTTTTTTAGTATGTAGATGAATAAGGATGATCAAGGTAGGATTTTCATGCATCATGCAAATCATATCTGCTCAAAGACATCCAACTTTACATACACAAAATAAAATCCATGCCAAATGGAAATCCAACGAAACATTGTGATTGAAGCAAATTCGATGAGACTGTTGGATCATCAATCATTTTGAATGAGAAAAAGCTAACTTTTAATTTTGAATCACGTCAACACTTGTCACAATTTCACAACACAAATATACAGATAAAAAGCAATGGTTTGGTATTGTGATTTGATTTATTTGATTCTTTTTTTTTTATATACATGCCTATTAAGGGTTGTATCATGCCATAAATGTTCGAAATTCAATCAAATGTCCGAATTAATCTTCCACCTTTCTTATTACTGTTCGCTGTACGTTGACAGTCAATCAAATTGATAACGTGTTTGGTTCCGATTTTTCTTCGTTTTTTTTTTTTTTTGGTTGACTCATCTTTATGAGTGGGCAGCACTTATCGGAAATGTAGACACATTTAAAGTCTATATAAAAATTATATAGCTCTCTAAATCGTAGAGAAAGAGAGATAGAGAGAGAGAAAGCGTTAAAAAAGAGAGTAAAGAACATAGATAAAATGGCTGTAATTTTAAGCATTTTATTCGATTGTATTTTCCAGTGGTGTTGACATTTAACTATCATTGACAACACTCAAGCGTTGAAGGCAAGCGATTAAACATTTTCTAAAATTGATTGACAGTTGAGTAAATACAGGAAAAAGGCGGCTTGAATCGTTTGAGCCTCTCGACGATAATGTATTGAATGTTCGGAACGACGAAATGAAAACCAAATTTCTAACTGAAAATAAAAATAATTTCGCCTTTTGAAAACGCATAAAATCTATCTTGAATCTGTGAAATGTGTTAAAACCCTCTGAAGATCAAAATGTTGATCGGATGCACGCCTATTTCGTATTTCGTTTCATTCTCTTGTCATCCAAAATACATTCATGTTCGAATAAGTGTTGGTTGTTGGAATCTAAATCTAGAATATGAATATGATTTATTTACAGAGGCAAATCGTGATGTGTTGGATTGGAGTGGCCGAAAGCCGCTTGACTATCGTAAACCAAGTACCAGCGTATCGGCATTAACCTACAGCAGTAAGTACGGCAATGACAAATGTTTCAATAATTACAGTACAACGACAGCATTACCGATTGGAACAACGGATGCGTATGTTGATGGTTTTAGTAATACGCTCAAAATCAAACGAAATAAACGCTTTTCAACGATGAACGGTGTTATACGAAGTCATTCAATGAAAGGATTTATCAAGACAACATTACCAGTTGACACATTAACATTACCAAAGCGCACCACACATTTTTCACCTGAATTGAATCATGATAAGCGCAATCAAAAAACTTACCGAAGTATTTTCCGTAAAAAATCAATCGGACCAAACAAAACTGAACTGAATAACAAATAACAAAACAAAAACAAAAATCGACTCTGTAAAACCATCAAATGATGTTTTGTGGACGTTGCATCATCAATTAACAAAAGTCAACATTTCAATGTGTCAATTTTCATGCATTCTTTGTGATTTATTACTTTGCTTTTTCTAACACCATACGCTATCGATCTATTTTTAAACAATCGTTGAGATTTCCAAATTTTTATGCCAATATACATCTAAATTTTGAGACAATTTAAATTTAAATTCGAAAAAAAAACGATTAAAAACTATCGCTTGATTTTCTTTCAATTAAATTCATTTGTATGTTAAAAGTAAATCAATCGGTTGATGATCATCTTTTTGTGCATTTAATCAAAATTCTATTGATGTAAATACGAATACGAATGCTTAAATAAAAATTTTCGTTTCAATCTTCTTATCTGAGTAGCTGAGAATAAAAGTGTAGATATGAAATTGGTCGAGTAAAAATACAATAATTTGATTATAATTTGTTGAGAGTGTTATGCTCTAGAGGAATTCAACTCGTGTATTTGATTAAAATAATTGTCAATATGAGAAAATTTTAGCAATACGGTATATTTCACTAGATATTCTAAAAATACTGAAATACCAAAAAAAAAAATTCTTTCGAATAAAAAAATTATTTCCATCAGTGTAACGCACGCAGAACGAAGTAAATGGCGCAACCGGACAAATATTTTTATATTCGTACAATTTTAAACTATTTTTTTTTTTAATTTTCAGTTATTTGTTATTTGCGATATTTCGCTCTCATTTCAGAAAAAAAATATACGAAAATATTTCAAAATTATCAAAATATTCAAATATTTTCTGAATACGTAAAAATGAAAAAATTATGAGAATATGTAACAGAGGAAAGATAGTTTAAAATTCCTCTAGGTTATGCTGTTGAACAATTCCGTATCCTATACTTTTAGTCGCAACACCATTTGTTTATTTACTTTTATTCTTTACTAATAACATAATGCCCAAATGATGTGTGCTTTTCATGAAATTGTCTCCAATTTGATGATTTATTCAACCATTTTAAGTAAACAATACTTGACTGTATTTGATAAGAACTTGGTATAGATTTGTTTGAACGAATCATAATGTAGTGAATGCTCATTGCTCATTATTTGCTATGTTTTGTTTTTTTGTTTTTTTTTTTTTTTTTATTTATTAAACAGAAATCAAAGCCAGAAAGAAGCATTCAGGTGAGAATTGATGAATGAAAATGGAATGAAGCAGATGTGACACGTGCATTTCAAAGTAGTTTAAATATATTTATCGACTCAAAATTTTGTTATTTTCCAGAAAAAGACTTGGGATTCCTTCGGATTGGATCTTTGAATGTGCGAGTAAAGAAGACAACAGAAGCCTTCAGTAATTTCTTAGGTGTGGGTAACAACAACAGTTTACAGTATGGAACCAATCCCCATGTTAACCATCGTGTATTGCAAGCTAGAGGCAGTGTACCGATGTCATCGTTCGATATGATCCACAAGACTTGGGGCTCAGCAGACAATATCCCACCGGTCAGTGTCAATTTGTCCATCATTACTGAATTAAACTCCAATTCTATTAAAGAAACATATTTTTTTTTTTTTATTTTCATTCGTTTAATATTTTCATTGTTAAATCTATTTGATTTAAATGTTTTTTGTTTTTGCAAACAGAATAAGGATTCAAAAGTAATGGGGCCACCAAAATTCAATTCCGTAAAGAAACGCCGAGCAAAGCGTGCAGCCGATTATTTGAGTGCAACATCAAAAATTGGACATCGAAGTGTGCCAACAACACCCAATCAAACACGATCGGCTCCAATTCAATCGCTGTCGGAACATCCTCAAACCGAATCAGACTCGGATACGGCCGGATTTGATTCCAATTGGAAATAAAACACTAAACATTTTATTTCGTATTTCGCAATTTTCTTTAGAACAAACTGTTACGATGGACTTACCTATATCGGGTATCAATATGGTATATATACTAGTTATTGCATAGCCATTTTTTTTCGTGAAAAAAGTCGATTTCTTCCTGTTGTTTAGATATAAGAAAAATTATGAAACATTTTGAATTAAAAAAATAACGTTTGAAATTGAACTGTTTGCCAATTGAAAAGAGGAAACAAATTAAATAATCGTTTTTCGTACGAAGGAAATATCCATCGAATTTCTAGTAAATTTTTAAATTGAATTATCAAATAAATGACACTTTCAACAAGTTTAGAGTTGGAAAAAAATCGAAATTAAACAAAATGTTTTGTTTACCTTCAACTCTACACAATTTTCACTTGATTTGTAATAACAAATGTAGATCATCCACAAAATGATGCAATGAATTTCTTTTTAAAATTTAGCTTTTATTACCATTAAAAAAAACACACAATTTGGTTGCCCTGTTCTGATGTTCATTTTGATGATGATTTTTTCTCTTGAAAATAATTTTAAAATATGGGAAAAAAAACGAATTATTTTTTTTTTTATTTTTAAATGATAAAAAAAGATCAGCAGATTAAAAAAGAAAATTATATGAAAGAAAATTAAAAACCATTTAAAAAATATTGAAAATTTAAAGAATGAAAATACCATCTAAAATCACTTCAAAAGATGGTTTTGTTTTGTCAAATGATTTTCGACGTTTTTTTTTTTTAATATCCACATGGCATCTTTCTTTTTTTTTTTAAATATTGAATATTAAAAATCAGAGTTTGGTTTTGGACATGTTTTAGTCAACACTTTAATAAATTGTATGAAATTAGAATTTGGAAAATAATGACTGTTTGAGACAAAAATCCTGTAAAACATGTGTAAACGTTTCAACGGTAGTCATATGGTTCTGTCAGTGCAGAAAGTAATGTACTTAACAATTTATAAATAAATTTTAAAATTGTAAATGTCGGAAAAAACCATCGATTGAACGATAAATAAAATAATATTCATAAATTTACAACAGAACGAAAATAATGTTTGATTTCTGGATAAAGTAATGAATTCAATGAAATGAAACATTCTCGGATAAAGATTGAATCAGCAAAAATCAGTGCAGCAAAAATAATTATGGTCACTGTGACCAGGTCACTTACCCGTTGCATATATCGAAAGAGTGTCAAAATATTGTTCAACAAATCGCAATTCATCGTGATTATTTCATGAATTATTTTGTTTTTATTTAGATTCATAAAGTATTCATTTTTGGTTGTCTGGGTTACAAAGAGAGTGTTACATTTAAATACGTTCGTTATGCATACAGTAGCTGTTTTGATGGAATAAAAAGGAAAACCGAGAAAAATCGAAATAACAAAACCAAAACACATTGAAATTAAAATCAAATTAAAATCAAATGAATAAATTGCGAAAGGTTGTATGACCTTCAGTTTTATTTTGGGGTGAAATGTGATTTATTCATGTGTGCATTTTGTAACTGTTAAAGTTGTCATATTTTATTTGTTTTTTTTTTTTTGGGGGGGGGGGGGATAAATTAATTGTCCCATTTTATACAGGTATATGCTTCACCTAATTTTTCTTTTGGTTTCATCTTCTCATCATTTAAATATAATCATCAATCTATTTTTTTTTATTTCATTAAATGTGTTTACTTTACAACTGTTATGGTCTGAATTCATCGTTTAATTTTTTTAAATGATTTTTTTTTTGTCAATTTTATTGTATTTTTATCTTTTTTTCTTCCATATATTCAACAATTTTTCTTATGTCGAAAAAATAAAATAAATTATAAATTTTGTAATTTTCTTTATTCTTTTCCTCTCAAAATTAAATATTCGTGCTAAACTTAAACAGAATGGTGGCTTATTTGTTTTTTTTTTTTTTTTTTTTTTTTTAATTTTCGTCACGATTGAATCGGGGTTACGTTTTTTTTATGCCCATTGAATAAATAAAAACAGGAAATGCGATTTTTGATAAATGTAATGTAAATGACAAAAAAAAAAAAATTGTCTGCATCAATGTAAATTATATCGCAATAGTTTTTTGTTTTGTTTTGTGTGTGTGTGTGTGTTTTTTTTTTCTTTTTTAAAAGATAAAAGCTAATTAATTAAATTGCCAGCATTTCAAAAATTGTGTGGCAATTTCTATCTGGTTTGTATGTGTTTAGACCGCATTGAGCGGTTTTTTCGTTCATTCTCGAATGAATTTTTCATTTCAATTTCAATCAAACAATCAATAAACGTATTTATGTACAAATCTTAATGAGCCTCAATCTACTCAGTGTGTGTATGGGAGTGAATGTGTTTTTGTGTGTATGTGATCTTTTTTTTAACTCATTCAAGTCAAACCCAAGTGTTTACATTCATTTTTCGTTTCCTTTCCATTTTTTTTGTTTTGTTTTGTTTTCTTTGAAAATTCATCGGTGAAATAATTTCCAATTTTATTTATTTATTCAGTTAGTTCTTTGCATCAAAGCAATTCAAATTCAATGAAACAAATGTTGATTTTGATCAATTGTCAAAAGAATATACATCAAATCATTATCTCAGCCATCCATATTGAGGCATATTTTAACTAAATCTTAATCATCTCTTTTGGTTAAAGTTTTAATTGGGTTTTGCAATAGATTTTTTTTTGTTTTTGTTTAGCCTGTGTCTTTGATACTATTTATTCTAAATCTGAGATTCTACTAAGTATTACGTGCAATTTAATAATTTTTTTAGTCATTTTTTTTTGTTTTAAATTTATGTTTTTTCTCTTTTTTGCATTATTTCATTTCTTTTCCATCTTCTTCTCCTTTTAACTCTGTGCAACAATTAATTTCATGTACAATGTTTTTTTTTCAATGAAATTAAGTATACTTTGTTAATCGGTTTTCTGTGAACCTTATTGGCCTTGGAATTATTCTCATCAATTTTATGATCTGGTTACTCTTTTTTTTTTTTTTGTTTAAATCATTTTTGCATTAAATTATTATACGGTATCTACGAAGATATGAGTTCAATCTTTTCAGTTTGTTATTCCAGTTCTGGATACAAAGAATGGGACATCTCGGTGAACTCATCACATCCGTATAGTGACAGTGAAACAAATGATTTGTAGTGGAATGAATGCAATTTTTTTAAAAAATACTCTCAATCATTTACACCACTTCAATTACATTATTGTTACGAGCTAAGCACATTGATTCCGGAATACTTTGTGTGAGGAGAGGAGGGGGGGGGGAGGAGAAGTAGTTAATCCTTGTTGGCCAGATGGAGCGTACCGAGTGAAATAAAGGTTTAGTAAAATGACAAATTATTTCAATTTTGTGGAAATGAGTTGACAAACACTCGTTTATTATGATCGATGGTCGATTGCTTCCATTCCTAATTTTGACGTGATTGTCAAAAAATGTAATGCAATCATGTCATCGAAATTAGACCATTTTCGTTCGAAAACAGTTTTCGGACTGACTAAATAGGTTATTTGCACTTTTGATTCAACCATATAATTTAGGTTGAATTTTACAAACAAAAATGCCAGTTTCGAGGATTATGAAAGTGAAATGGTTTGTTATCCCCTCGCATGAATCTGCTTATATCGCCTTTAGATAGTGCTCGTTGAATCAAAAAACAAAAGAATTCTCGTCCAAAAACTACATAAATGCATAAGAAAATAAATACTATTCAAAAATTAAATTTAGACAGATGTCGCATTAGGCATCAATACGCTCCTTGCCACTCTTTAGCCGAATCGAACAACAACAACAAAAAAAAACACTCAATTGACGAGATCTAAACATTATAACTGTTGATACTTTTAACAAGTATCCAGTTTTTTGTCTCGTTTTATTGTCAATTTTGGTTTCTCGTAAAATTGACAAAATCACGTGATTTTTTTTTGTTTAGAGCATACATTTTCTTAGCGGATAAATTGGATGTCTTTTAAATCCATTCAATAGATTTATACTTTAAATTTTGATTAGAACCAATATCATTTCGAGCGTAGTTTAATATGTTCAGAATTGTTCTAACGATGCTATTATTGTATCAATTGTATATTATTATTTTTTTTTTTTTTTTGTAAATGTTTAAAAATTACGAGAAAATTTCAAGTAGAGGAAGGATGTCTTTTTTTTGTCAAGTGTCTAATGAATGGTTTCGAATTAAAAGATTCCAATCATCGAAGTTGTTCGGATTATGTTCCATTTTCATACATAATTTTTTATTTTTGTAATAAAAAATGTGATTAGGCGAATGTTTAAGTTTGTTTGTCGGAAATAGGATTGTGCGACTTTTTCTAGGAGATTTTTTTTTTTTTAAGAAAAAAAGTCGAGTTTTTGATTCGATTGGATTTAATTATTTCGTTATCATGAATACTTTGAGGTGTGAAACGTGGTCAAAAAATCTATGATAAAAAAATGGATTATGAAATGCACCTTCCGTTTTAGGCTGCCTTTCACCAAAAATGCGAAAATCGGCGTGAAATCAGTCAATGTGTATGTTATTTTATATCCAAACATACATCGAAAATCATTTTTTATCAATGAATTCTATTCTATTTCTTAGATTCAATTTGCGTTGTTGGAAAATTATGTATTGGAAATATAAACAGGACAATGAATGCGAATAACGAAACAACAATACTTTTTGTTCAAAAATTGTCACGTTTTTTTTGTTTTTTTGTTCAGAAATCACATTCGGAATGCCATAACCAGCCAGCCCAAGCGGTATGTGTCTAATATTTATTTTCTATTTTCAGCAAATGGGAATCAGAAAGCACAAGAAAATTGAATTCTCTCTTGTATTTTGAAAATGGCAAAAGTCATATATACATGTGAGCAATGCAGACTGCAGAGTCTTATTGAGTCTTCTTCTATTCAAAACTTTACAGATATTTGTTTTTTTTTTTTTTTTTTTTTTTTTTGAAAATATTAAAATTTTCATTGAAAATTAATAGAACAATAGACAGGTTTGTTTTATGGACTGGACATACATTCATGCGCGGCAGATCATAGATTCCTATCAGTTGAAAAAAGTGATGAATATTTGCATAATAACCACTTGGGACGAACTATTACGCTATAATGAATATACTGGTTTCTCGCCGTTTTCATCTTTTTCTCATTATTTTTTCTCATTTATCGTTTAAATTATGATATGCAACTTCATTTCATGTTTGTTTGTTTTTTTTTTAGTTTAGTTTGTTTGGTTATATTGAAAACGTTAGTTTTTACTCATTTACGTTCCAAGTGCGAATGCAGAGAATGGGAAAGTTAGTCTTGCTTTTTCTGTTCGTGTGTGTGTGTGTGTGTGATTGTTGTTGTTTTTAATGTTAAACGTGTCTTTAAAACAAAAAAAAATGGTCTAAATTGATCAAAAAATGTTACAATCATAACGAAGTCGAGTTTTTGTTTGTGTCTGTGTAATGTTTGAATGCGAGTTCACAATGTGTTCAATCGATTGGAAATAGTTCCATATACCTGAATCAATATGTGTATTATTTAATTTTTGTTTTGTTTTTATTCAAATGCAATTTCATCAAGTTCATGTTCAAAAAATAGTCTCAAAACTTATCAATTATCGTTTGCTGAAGTGTTATTGCATTGATTAGTTTGTTTGTTTATTTGTTTTTTTTTCTCTGTGTCTACGTTTTTCGATGAAGAAAAAAAAAACAACTGTAAAAATGTTAAAGACCAGTATACTAATTTTGTGATGTTGTTGTTTTGGAAATTGGCTACAAAATCGGTTTTTGGTCATTTGGTGGTTGCGGTCTCTGAACGCCGTCTGTTCAAAAGAGCTGTTCGTTGCAATCAGAGAGGAATAAATTGTTTTCTTTTTCGGTTGTCTCTTTTTTGTTTAGTTTTTAAACATGCGTATGAAACAAATAAAAGCGATTCATTGCTTTTTTGGGAGTTATTGATTGAAGAATCATTTGGTCGGTGAGTTTACTTAGGTCTGTTTTTCTTTGATGAAAGTGTCAAAACATTTGGGCATTCAAAATGGTAAAAATTGACTTCGACTCAATATGTGTGTGTCTGTGTGTGTGTGTGTGATGAATATTCGATGATCTTTGTTATATTTTCAAATCAATATGAAAATGTGGTTTTGTTGTCGTTTTGTTCGAGTTGATTGGAGGAGGGAGGACTGGCGAAAATTGTGATTTTTAGAAAATTTGTGGGAATTGGTCAGTGATGAGATTGATACACAATGTTTTATGACACAATATTAACGATGATGAAAATACTCCGTTTGATAAAGTAGTTTTCTTTAGTTTATTTTTGTTTTGGTTTTTTTTTTGGCTAAAATACCCCGTTGTCTCGAGTTTAGTTGTTTTTTTTTCTGGCCTTGTAAAATTGTCGTCTTTTGCACAAAAGCTAATACAAAAGCTACACAAAATGTTTCGTCTACGATTTCATCATTTGTTTTTTTGCTTGTCGAATATTCAGAATTGCACGTCATATAATTTGGATTTACTTAAGGGTTCGCTCTGAAATAAGGATACATTTTCCTTTGATAGAGGCTGATTGGTAGATATTCGCTGTTTCGGTGTTGATTTAAACACCTGCTTGTGTGCGCATTATTTGTTTTGTTGTTGTTGTTGACACCTTTCAAAATTCGTTATACGTATGCAATTGTGAATCTTTGACGAAAATGTATTTTTATTTTTTATTTGTTTTTTGAGTGTAAATGCGTTAATGTTATGTTTATGTTTTGTATAATGAATAATAAGTTGTTTGTTTTTATTATTAAAATTTACGCTTGTTGTGTCAATTTTCGATTAAATGGGTTATTCAGTCTTAACCAGAATATGTGTGATATAAATCGTATTCGACGATTTTCAATGATTTTTTCGTCGCAATTTTGTTCTCATTTGTTTTTTTTTTGTTTCCTTTTTAAATATGATGACGATAACTCGAAAAAGTTTGGTATTCAGTTCTGTTTATTCATTTAATTTAACTCATTTTGTTTGATGATTCGTAATTATTATTTTACTAGTTTTGCATCAATATGTGATGGGACCCGTCAAATCAAATACATTTAACGTGTTTACTTTTGAAATTAATTTCCTTTTTGACATTAAATGCTGTGTTTAATGTTTTGTTTATTTATTGATTGATTTGTGTGTCCTCCTTTTTGGTTTTGTTCTTGGTTTGTCAAATGTATTTCACGTGTGTATGAATCTTTCATTAAATTTGTTTTTGTTGTTTTTTTTTGTTTTTGTTTTTGTTTTGTTCTTGTTCATTTGGTTACTGGTTCTAGCTCATAAATATATCGTTGTTAATTTAACTATATAATAATTATTATTATGGATATTGTGCACAATATTCAAACCATGTTGTTACATCTATGTAATGTATTTTCTTTATTTATTTGTATTTTCTTCTATATATAATGTTTGCCACTCATTCATGCCATTTGTAAAGTGCTTGTTTTTGTGGTCTTTAGTATTTTACATGGATGATCATTGAAAACAACAAAATTTGCGGCCGAATCCAAAGAAATGATGCAAAAGATTTGTCCATTTTCTGAGAGAAAGTGACACCTCTGTTGGATTCAGCGCACAGCGAAAATGAAGGTGTTCGATTACGAAGCATGCACGTATCATAAACTATGACTCAGAGATGATTTACATGGATAACTCATGATGGGCTCTATTAGGAACAGGGCTCTAGAGAGTCTTATGTCTCCATAGAGTTGATTGTGACATTTATAATAAGACTTCAGCCCAACTCAACACAATTTTACTTTTTTGGTTTTTTGTTTTTTTTTCTTTCTTTAAATTTATGCATTTTTGTTTGTTTGTTATGATTAGGTTGTATGTGTTGTTTGTTTCTTACTATTTTCAATTATTCAACTATTTTTTTTTTCATTCCTATTACCGATTAATCATTTGTTTTTTTTTTTTTTTTTTTTTGGTTTTCATTTTATTTTAAATATATATTCAGAATGTTTTTGCTTTCACGTTTTTCCTAACACAAATTTTTCTGCACAAGATATGGAACAATGATATAACAAGCCCAGAATAGAATATGCGTGAATTGCAATCGAACATATTTCGTAATGATGGAATGGTGTTTGTTTGTTTTTGTCTTCTTGTTTTAATCTTCTACTGTGTTGCGTCTTCACTGTAAGTTGAACGGCCCAATTTGAACGGTGATAAAGACAAACAAATTATCAACAAAGTGAACAATTATCATAATCATCGATCTATTATTTCAAGCTAAATCAATGCTAAACAGTTAAAATAAATTATCGATTGTCCATGGCGTTTAATTTAATTGAACTTAGTTAATTGGTATTTTCATACATAATTCTTTTTGTCGTCTTTTATATGGCTTTAAAACAATTGTTAATTTTTTTTCCGTTTTTTTTTTTTTTTAGTTAATATTTTTCGCAAATATATTCGAGAGAGAAAAAAAAATCATATTTGATTCCATAAAATACTTTTATTTGTAGATATTTTTGTTTTTTTTCTTCTAGGAAATTCAATGCGTCTCTCATATTTAAATAAACCTGAATCTGCTCTAAATAGTTTTCTTTTTACTTTCAATTCTCTATAAAGAGAGACCAAAAAACAAAATATCAGTTTCTCAAACAGGTTATGAAATCATTGGAAGCATTCCATTTGATCTAACAAAATGTAAAAATCTCCACTTTTATAATGACCTCATTAAGAAATTTGCAGGAGAGTAAAGCATACATTACAAGACGTTAAGCGTGTTATATAAGGACTTCCATCCAACAGTTGTTGCCATTTTATTATTCTTATTCGTTTCTTCTTCTTTTCTTCTTATTATTTCATGTTTTGAAATAAAATGCGCTAAATTTTCTAAATACGGTGCAATTGGTGTATGTAAACTTGCTTGAGAAATAAAGGCGTTCATAAAACTAACACTCGCATAAGTGAAAACACTGCACACAACGTAAATAGTATTCGGCAAAATGGCTCAACTAGATTAAACACAAAACTTAAAAATCAACATTTATTCATTTTTTCTTTTTTTTTTGGTTGTTGTTCAGTTTCTTCGTGCGTGTGGCATGTATGGTATGCACCGTTGGGGGAATTTATTCATGGCAAGGCTCACAATATATGGTAATATACTTAATTGAATAAATCAGCACCATTCATACTTCAGAATCAGTCGAATTGTATGTCAAGAGAAATGTTTTTTTTTTCGAGTTTTCTTCAAAAAAAAAAAAAAATGATTTAAATTTCTAGAGATATCAATATTAAAATAGAATGGTGACTTATGCGTGAGGCTGTAACACCATGCATCCCATGGATCTAATAAGACCTTATTGTCTCACTGGAAAAAGCAGAACCAGCAGTGACCATCATACCATTTGTATCGACCGTATTTTTAAATCCAACAAAAATTAATAAACGAGAACAAAAAAAAAAAAAAAATCACACACACATAAGCCATGACAAACTAGTGTGCTATACAACAGCCTTTGGTGCTTTATGTTTTACCATCTAACACTTTTTATCAAGAAAATGATATTCGGAATATTGAAGAAAAAAAAAAACGAAAAGATTGGAAGAGAGATGAAAGGATTCGATGAATTACAACTTAAGAAATCGCCTAGATTAAATATATTCAGCTAAATACTTTACTCTAATACGTCTGCAGAGAACACATCCTTATAGATTTTAAATGCAATCAAAGGCAGATAAATATTCATTTAAACAACAACTATAACATTCAATAATTCTGCATTATATTTCGGTGTGTCTATGTGTGTGTGTGTGTGAGTGTGTTTGTTTTGTCTGAATTGATGCGAGCTAAATTGATTGGCGCCTATTTTATTTAAACCTTAATTTTTCCATCTATCATCTACTCTGCGTTTGTGAATTTTGGTCTTGTCTATACAATTCGGCGAAATTGTTGCATGCACTCTAGAAAATCGCAATTTTTTGCTTTATTATGGAATTCGATTTTCAAAGAAGATATTTCATTGAGGGTTGAACAGGCGAACCAATACTACTAAATGAACATCAAAAGTACCGCACAGAACTGAGTCATTATCTGCATATATACTCAATGTGCGAGATGCGATTCTCTCTATTTATTCTGTTTCGCATGCCCTGTAGAGACATGCCTACAAGATAGCTGGGTTGTGCATCACTGGGGCTTATTGTTTGAATTTTTCACCTAGTTCTCCTCCATTTATGTATGTGTAAACAAAATTTGTTGAAAAGTTCATGTATTTCAGTTGAAAAGATTTCAAAACACATGAAATTGTGTGTCATATTCTACATTGAGAATCTTGAGAAAATTAGTTGAAAAGTTCAATTTGAAAAGATGTTCGAAAAATAGACGCCCGATCTATAGAGAGCAGATATTGTCTTAGTGTACTGTACTGTACTGTCCGGTACATTTAATGTTTGTTCAGTAGTATTGACTGTCGTTTGCCCCTCGAATTTCATCCACACAAAAAAAGGAGTTCAAGATAAAATAAATCATGTATATGGGAGTTTATAACAATAGTTGAGATTCAATATTGTAAGAAGTTTCCAAAAAAAACAGACTTTAATTTGCTAGTTCTATAATTTGCATACTGCTTGAAAACGAGCATAAATAAATAGCTCAAAAGATGTAAAGTCATTGTTAGAGATTTTTTTTTTTTAAATAGAAAAAACTTGAATGTCTATCGACAATATACTGAACAAAATTTCTATTTCCTTGAATCCATTTACTATCAGTTCAATAATATGATTTTTTTTTAAATTACTTTCGAATATAAATAATATTCTAAATTTGAAATATAATTTCAAAAAATGCATTAAAAATTTGGTATCATGAACTGTTCATATACTGGAACCATAAAAGGCTATCGAAGAGTGTGAGCTGAGAACGTTTGTTCCACGTTACAATATCATTGATTTGTAAAACAGTAAATGTTAACACACTTTAAAATTGTCGACAGTTGTAATGATGCGACAATTTTTGTAACGTTTTTTTTTTAGTACAAGCCATGCGATGCCTCTTTACATAAAGAAACGATTTTAGACTTTCTGGTACAAATACAACATTTCATCGTAAGACATTTGTTATTTTGTTTTATTTTCTTGAAGCACAGTGCTATAAACTACGTGAATAGTGAACAACAATAAATGTACTTTCTCCATGTGAATGGAAACACAACGAGAAAACCAAAAAAAAAAAAGAAAAAAAAAAACGCAAAAGACATGATGAAAGTATGCAGTAGTAGTAAATGTTTATCATAAATTCGGTGTTTTGCTTGTTAGTTTTCTTGTTTTCATTTTGTTTTCAGTTAAATATACATAAAGTTTATCAAAAAATTGCTCAAGTGAAATTTCATCACAACTGTTTCGATAAAATTGGAGATTAATCTGGTGTATCATCGTACTATCAACAATTCGCTGGAATAAATAGTAAAATTGAGCGTAATTTTTTGTTTCAATTTTCTTTCGGCGTCGTCATTCCTTTCCCCTCCCCAAATTTTAAATCCCCGCCATTCATTGTATCGAAGTGATTCAATCACGATCTTCATGCCATTTTCGGGCACATGACACTTATTAACCAAATTGATTAGCCATAAACCGACTTTGACGACCGAAATAGATGACATGCCAAATGTCATGACAAACACACACACAATAATTATTCTGACAGATATACTGACTGTCAAATAAAACTAATGTTTTGTGCCATTCAAATGGGAATTTGAATCGATCAATAAAGTTGTCAGCACTAATGCCATGGAGAAATTTAAAAAAAAAAATCGAATATCATATTTAGTTTTAAATGTGATTTCGGTCAATCGTACGTTGTACGAGGCAGTACTTCATGATTGGTTAGCTTATTCGCTTTAATTATTCGTTCTTATTGTGTCACTTGTGTCTAACGATAAGTGGCTGTTTATTTTATATGCATTTGAACTTTTACTATCTGCCACTCGCTACTGCTTTTTGTTTTGGTTTGCTGGTAATATGTTGGTTTTTCAACCAAATGTTTTCTGCTGTTGCTGGCTGTTGATGTTGTTGTGGTTTTATAAAATAAGTTTTTATTCTGATTATATATATATATATATATATATGATTTTATTTCTTTTCGGATTGATTTTATACTAGATTTTCGGTTTTTCCTCTCAGGCTTTGCAGTCAATCAAATATTTTGACGTTGTTCGGGTGCATTCGTTATATAAAGCGACCACCGAACAATTTTGAAAACACTTATCTAAATATTGTCATCAATACATTTACTAAGGCACACATACTGTTCATATGTGCCATATACATAATATAATTCATATTGAGCCATATTTCCACCACTTGTTTTAACTTTTTTTTTTTATTAAATTCTCTATCTTGTTTGTCAACATTTTCACATTTTCCGTATTTCAAGAGAATTTCCACTGTTGCCTCATTTTTGTTTTTTTGTATTTTTGAGTTTTCTCACCAGTTTTATGAAGCAAAATAGCCATTGTATTGGTATTTTGTGTGGCAGAAAATCGAAACTATGTACCAGCATGGAATTGTTATCGCTGCAGTTAGTTGCACTTATAATGTATGCTTATGTACAAACTCACCAACAACAACATAAATTTACAAAAAAAAAAACAAAAAAAAACAAAAAAATGAACCTATTTTATTGAATGCCATTAGAAATACATTTGCTCATCATTTGATGATGAAATCATCTTTTTAATGGTTTATAATATATTTAGAAAAAATCGTGCAAAAAGACTTCTGTTGAAAAATGTGCTAAAATGAATACACTGTGCGCTTGCAAAATGGATTTAAATTGTATATTCCATAGACGGCAGCAACGAATCCGTTCATATAAAAATTATGACACATTTTTATTTTCATTTGGTTGAATTCATGTGAAATTGTTGTTTTTTTTGTTGTGCTTTTTTTTTGTTATTTGGTTTTGAGTTTTGAAAAGTTAATTTACGGAAAATGGCTCTTGCCTTCTTCCCCCTTCCACCACATAAAAAAAAAATGGTGTATTTCTACCGAAAAAGGTTATATGGTAATAGACAAGAGTAGCAAGATGACATAGTTGATAAAGTTCGATTTAAAATTCGAATTGATCGATCGCTAAATCGTGTATATTTTAATTCGGAAAAAAGTGGTTCAGTTAAGGCAATTCAATTGATAAACACATCCTCTCTGAATGATTTGTTTGATGGTACGAATGATGTTAGATGATATTTCTAATTCATTTTTGTTATGTCTCTGTAATTTAATGGCTTTTTTAAAACAATTTTTTCATTAACAACAACAATAAAAAAAAAATGTCAGCACACGCATAAGTGCAAGCGCTCAAATGTTTTATTTTGTTTCAAAATAAATAGAAATTTTTGAATCATCCGCAAAAGATTTTCTGATCGAAAGGTTTTCGAAAAAAAAAACCAATAGCAAATCATCCATGTTTTCACCACATTCATATTTTCTATCGATATGACCGATAAAATGCTTACAAATTTTGTTTCTGCAATTTTTGAAACAGATGAAGCTCATTTACTTGCGCAAATGGAAATCGTTTGAAAAATCGTTTGAAATGATGATCACGTGCTCAGGCGCACATGTGGGTTTGCGTGCCTAGCATTTTAAGTAGCAGTGTAGTTGTTATAAATGCATATATTATACCAATGAGCGGTTATTATTCAATTTATTAAAATAATGACGGTTGAATAAGCAGAGATTTGTGTATTTATGTGAATGAAGCATAAATGCATAATGGAATTTGTGTGTGTGTGTGTGTGTGTGTGTGTTGTTTTTTTTTGGTTAGTTCAACACCAAATTGTCTAAATCAATCGACTTTGGGACAAACAAATTTATTTGTCATCGGTAGCATTCGTCTCATTGAAATGGTTTAAAAATGGATTTGTTGACGAATACTGTACACGATATGAGCCCAATGTGTTATAATTACCATGGCTATTCGTGGTTGCACCGGATGACATTGCACTCATGCCATTATTGGTACCACTTGCATTGCGTGCAATTAACTGTTCAAATTCATTTGCAACGGCTGAAACATTTCCATAAATGGCATTGCCTGCATTCGAATTTGAATTTGCATATGAATTGGCCGCCGATTTTGGCAATGTGCCATAAATACTGGATGATGTGGACGCTGAAATTGATACACCTGTTGATATTTGATTTGCCATTGAAACGGACGCATTTGAAGACGATATCGAGCTCAACGCATTAAAAAATGTCGTATTGCCTGGGCTTGTAAAGTTTTTGGGCTTATTCTTAAGCGAATAATTTGATTCGAACTGATATTGAATATTATTACTTCTACCTACATGTGATGGTAATGTGTTCGTATTTGTATGGCTACTTAACGATCTAGATGGCGATGATGTTCTTTGATTCGACACATTTGCGGTGGTGTCGTGCGATGTTGACAATGAAAAATTACTCTTACTGCCGTTACCATTGCTATTTGCCATTGTAAAATTGTTTGATGTTAGTTGGTAATTTCCTAATGACGATGCACCGACACTGTTTGATTTCAATGCACCTTTCGAATCTGGTAACGAATTTGTGGTTGGCTGTGTGGACCGATGATGTACCAGCGGTGATAGGGTCTGTTTGATCAGCTGTGATGTTGATGTGATTGGTGTTATTGAATTGGAATGGCTTAAATTTGATGGTAAATGCTCATTCAATAAATATGATGATGCAGATTTTTCAACGCCCGGTGCAAATAATACATTTTTGCCGCTAATTCCATTACTGTGTTTAACACGATCGAGTGTGTACGATTCTCTTGCATCTTCACTTGAATTATTGCTCACTTTGATTGAGAAACTACTATTGCTCTCTTTGAGTTTGCTACTTGATAATGATGATGTGAGTGTGATTGGCGAGGCACCACGTTTGACAGTATCAGCGCCTGAAATGATTTGTTTGGGTTTTTATTTGTCTAAAAATCGTCAATTAACAATTATTGAAAATGCATTTTAGAAAACGAGTATGCTACGCACTCTTAGCCGATCCCGATCCAGAACCGGAATTGGTTGACGTTGAACTACTTTCGGGGGAGGGTGTTGCGAGCGGTTGCTGTAGCGATCGGTCTTGCCCCATTAAGTCCGCTGAGTCCATGCCCGATGCCGATTGATGGAGCTAACAGAAAATTGAGTGATTTTTTTTTTTCAATTCATTCATTTTAGATTTAGAAAATCGTATTTGCTTACATTTATTCGCGGTGAGGCTCGAAGCGATTGAGCTGACTGAGCCACTGCTGATTGATACGGCCGAGTGCTGTGCGTAGCCGAGGGCAGATGCTGCCCGACCAATGCTGTTGAACCCGTGATATGTTGGTTGTGACGTAATTTGTCCGCTGGCAACACATTGACTCTGTTTCCACGCTGCTCTTGAGGCTCGTTGCGATGACCTGTCTACATACGACTCTGAATTAAACCATATAATGTATGCATAATCGTATTTCATTCTTCAACAACAACATTTATCGCCATTTAGTTGTGGTTTTAATGAAAAATGGATACGAATTTCCTTATGCAATCAATTGCATATCAACCGAAATGCTTCAAATTATTGCATGCAGTTGATCACATCAAAATCACATCAATGCAGAAGTGACATGCTTTTGGTAACGTTACCTGAGATAGTGGCATTTGCCGGTTGCGGCCAAATTTGTAGCAAATACTTGAGAACGGCTATTGGTTGTGCATGATCAACGTCCGAACCGCTTGGGCTGTTTGCTGAATGTAACATTAATGGCGGTCCCATTACGGTGGCCAATGCCTGTGCCGACATCTTATTTCGTTCAGATGCTGATACAACCAATGACAAATGATCGAGTAAAAACACAAGGGTTGCCTAGAAAAATGACACAAATAAAATCATTTTTATCCATTTTTATAAATCAATCAAGAATAAACATTTATGCGAATGATAGCGTACTCGATTTGCTCTCGGTAAACAATCTAAAATGCTCAACATCAATTTGGCATTTCCTTCTGGATCGTCCGGTAGACACACTCCTGCAATTGAGAATTCAATATTTTTGGTTTCATTAAAAACGATCCATTTCCAATCAAAATATGTATTTAGAAAAAGCTTATGCTGTACCTAATGCATCTACAGTCATTTGGAATAAGCAGCGTGTGAATAATGGTTCTGGTAGTTCTCTTAAATAATCCTTTAAAACACCAGTAATCACATTAATATCTGGAACATGATCAGGTGTAAGTTCAACAGCACGACAATTTCTTTCGAACGCTTCCCTGTAAATCGGATGTGTAAATCCATGATTATGCGAAACAAAAAAAATGATTATATTAGTACATAATGTCTAACGAAAATGTAATCTAAATTGAACATTATTTATACCTTAGCAATCTCTTTTTCGTAGCCGAACCACAAAGTCGATATAAACCAATGATATCAAGACCTCGTCGTTCAATTTCTTCAACACAACGACGTAGCACGATTGGAACCGGCGCTTGTCCCGGATTTGTTTTCGCTTCTCTAGCCACAACGGCTTCTAAATCAGCACCAAATAGTTGTGGGTAGCCAGCTCGTAAGCTTGGTAAACCGCGTCTACGGTATAACGTGTGTGGATCTGTGTATCGCAATCGCAAATAAATGGTACCTCGTGGCTCCACCTGTTCGAATCAATGGAATTCATTTTAGTATGCAAAATTTGGTTAGTTTTCAATTCACCGAAAAATTGTTGGTATTGCTAAAAGTTTACCTTCAATGCCAATTGATGAATCGGTGACTGTCGGAGAAGTGTTGATAGTGAAACTGCACCTCGATAACATAGTTTATGCCTGTGTTGTGGATCCCATGAATAAACTAACACATCTAATTGTTTATTTGATACCAAATCCAATTCAAATGATTCATCCCAATCAAACTGTAGATCACCCGATCGAACAACCGTTCGTGCTTTGTGCACTCGATCACATTCTAATACACAGTATAAATCTCGAACAGCAGTTTGTGATGTTATTTGTGTACCTTCGGGTGTCATGCGTAAACCACGGCCCGCCAATAAATGTATCCAAACCATTCCAGAAACACCACCAATATCCAATACTGTGTGGAAAAGGCAATCGAACATTTTTTTTTTTTTTTTTGTTGAGCATTGAATGAATTTGATTCGAACATTTGTGAAATCAAAATATATTTATGTACCTGGTTTTTCCAATTTGTATTTTGAGAATTCTGCCGGATTTATATCAATTTGACGCTGAGATCGGGCTGTTAATTGATGGAGAAAGTATTCAAATAAATGGCATTTTTTTTTTAGACAAAAGAGCACAAGTTTAATACAATAATAGTAACAATGTGATTTAATGATCGTACTTGGAGTTGGAGCCGGACTTTGATGTCCACTGATTACACTGCCTGGGCTTGCTGGTGCACCACTCAATTCGAGCAATTGTCTCATACGGCGAATGCTCGGTGAACGTAATGGTAAACCGCTACCAATGTGCTGTGTTGATAATGAACGAATTGGGGCGGTCGCTATAGGTCGTGCTCCAGCCATATGACGGTCTAATGTATTCGTTAAGCCTCCAGTTCGACTACTATAAATGCTTTCAGTCTGTGAAATTGCAACAATTAAATGGTCAACATGTAATACAGTACAGTTAATATTTAATTCGATTAATCTTGTTTTATTGGTACGACAGCACTCACATTTTTCAATGCATCATGAATATTTTCTGCACTGCACGAGAAACGATGGGCTCTCTGTTGATTTAGAATGTCACGTGATGTTCGCATTTGTTCATAAATGGCTGAACTGCTAGGCGCTCGTCGCAACCACGCCCGATATTCATCGGATGTGAATATTGATGGGCCTGGAGCTACCATTCGACTACGTAGATCTCGAATATTTGCAGGAAGCTCTGGAGCCGATATATTGCCATCACTTTCTTCGCCCAACTGTTGGGCGAGTCGCGATCGCAGCCCGAGTCGTGCACCAGGCCGCTCTCTCGGAAGTGAATTGAATTTGGCTAAATCCGTTCCACCTAAGCCACTCGTTCCTCTTGGAATGCTGTTCATTGTCGGCCGATAATAGTAGCTTGAACGTGGAGGTGGAAGTGTAGCTTCAGTATCACTCGAGTAGTCAAGTGTCGGTCGGGCTCTTCTACTGAAATGTGATAAATTAAAATTTAAAATTAAAATTAAAATAAAAAAAAAATGGACATAAACGATGAATGAGTGAGTTGCTCAGCGAATATGATGCTTACCTTAATGCGACTTGTGTTGGCGATGGTCCGAATTTAGATCTGCTTGGCTGTGATTCATATCTACCGTATCTGCCCAAAGTGCCACCTGGTGGATTAACGCCCGATTTTAGGCTAGACCGAAGTAACGAATGTCGATTGAGCGATGAAAAATCGGAATAGTCAACACGAGGAAGATGTTGATCGGATCCACTTCGAGGAAAGCGCATGTGCGATTGACTGGTGCCCATACCTGTACCGGTTGACATACGGCGATTTGGACCTGGATAAAATGCATGCACTTTTTCAGCAAGACTCTCTAAAGTACCAGCATTTTGATAATATGCATGCGACGGAGCAAATGAATGGCTTTTCGGTTGTTCAGTGATTACAGACGGTGGTGGCGGTGGTTTGTAGCTCCAATTTGGCTCGTTTATCATATTTTGCCGTGAACCATAATACAAATCCAACTGTTCACTTTGCGGACTATAATTATTCAATCCAAGGCCAAGTCTGGATCTGGATTCAGTCATTTCACGTCCATCACCAGTTCGACGTTCACGCGATGATCGTGAACGTGTACTTCGATCCAATTCGTCGGTCTCTTCATCGCGTAAATCACGTTTGATTACAACAACGGGCGGTGGTTTTTGTTCATTTCGCGATAGTGTCGGACCCGGTGAACTACTACCACGACCACCGCGACGCTGTCGAATAGCAAGTACAAGCCGCCTTGGAATTGACATTATTATCACAACATCATCTAATGACATGTGCGTTACATCTACTAAATTGACAGCTAAAATTTCGTCTCCAACCTATTGGATCGAAAGTGAAATACAAATTGATATAAGCATGTTCTTTGTACTGGCCACTATAATCATTGGCCGCTTTAATCAAAAATCAACACTAACCCGAAGACATCCGCTGTTATAAACGGCTGACTCTAAAGCTATTCGAGATATAAAAACGCCGTCTGATCGATCGGCACCATTTCCCTCTCGTATGTATAATCCCAATGTTTGTCCAGGCCGTTTAACTATTTCTACCAGTTGCACTGAATGTCTTGCATCACCTTTGGCTAGCAATTTCTGCGCCGATTCAACGGCTTGTCGACCACCGATGCATCTTGCCTCCAAAACTCTAACTATCATTTCACCGCGTCGTTCAACGGCCTATAAAATGCGTAAATTCAACGATATACACATTCAAAACATGGAAAAACATAAACCAAAGAAAAAAGCACTTACCTCAAGAGCCGCCGCAGTGCTTGAATCATGATCATTTTCGACCGCTTCAATTTGTCGAAAAATTTCTGAACTAATGCCAGATACTTTACGAAAGTCACCTTGTAATAAAACTGGCTCCTTTACACTTATTTGTCTTTGATTGAGAGCTGCATTCTGATTTGTTGGCATAGGCGCAGGCGGTGCTCGGCCTGGACTTGCAGTAAGATCAGGAACTGATCGTCCATTTTCCTAATATTAATATCGAATAAAAAAAAAAAATAAGATAAACAACAACAACATTCAACATTTAATGTTTTATAATTCCATTTCAAAAACTACCAAAGTGCTAATCTATGAACGGCAGTTCAGTTAATTCGTTTATTAATTTAGTTTTGCAATCAATTATGCATCACTGTTGCACCAGTAAAATATTCAATTGTGTATCCGATGCTATGTTCTATCTTTATATTGTCAATATATTTATGAGACATGAGACATTTACATTGAGCTGTTAAATCAACTAACACTTTTAGCTCAACTAGTTAACGGTCATAAAGTTTTCTTTCATCTCCCAAATGGCGCTTTTGCAAATGTGAAGGGGGAAAAAGTGCGCCTCATCATTAATGTTAGAGATAAAATCATACAGACACTTATCACTTATCTTCATGTCAATAACAGCCATTAGTTGAACAATGGCACTGTACTGCATTGATCGGCCAAGATATCAGCTTCATTATAATGTCTCATTTATATCAGATACATGCATAGTTGTGCAGTGTGCAGTGTGCAGTGTGCAGTGTGCAGTGACACTAAAAATGGCATACACATTCGATATTTGATTTCGACATTTCAATTAATATGTGTTGTCTGTCTATGACAAACACTAAACAATCAAAATTGATGGCTTTCGAGATATTATATTCGAATGAAAATCGAATCTCACATTCATTGAGAAGCGTTGATTTATTAATATGAAATAAATGTTGCAATAACTTATTGAAAAGTATTATGAATATGAAAAATAAATGGTGACGAATATAAAATATCACCTTTATGCTGCACTTGATAAAATCAAACAAAAAAAAAGATGATCCAGACACATTTGCAAGGGGAACATTTCAATTGTCTGATGTCTTAAAATCATTTCATGTGAAAAAAAAATGTTCTTCAAAATCATTTCATGATGAGTTCTGTATAATTTAAGCTTCAGTTCGAGCTTCATTTAAAAAAAATGTTAGCAATTTTCTAAAAAAAAAAAAATCATTCACACTTTTTGTGTGTGCCATTTATCATCAATGGTAAAGACTTAGTGCCGTTTCATAGTCGAAATTTTCCAAGCACAAAATGTTTAATATGCCATCTTCGTGTTATTGAAGAAAATGCAAGAGACAGAACAGGCGATACAGAAACATAGAGAGAAAGAAGTGAATGTAAAAGTATGCCAGTGAACCTGAAGGGAATGGAAGACTTCAGTCCATTATGATTTTACTATGATTAAATGTGTGTTGTGTGTCGCGTATTCGAAAAACGCCTGCGCCAACAAAAATATATACACAGAGAAAAGGACTAGTCTGGTATATTTTTTTTTGTCTCATGCTTGATGTTTTTGTCGTTTTATTTGAATGCTGTGTGTTTTTTTTTTTTTTCGTTCGAAAAGCAATGGAAATCCTTTTGCCCACACACATACACACCACATCGAAATCATCGTTGGATGTGCGAATGGCTTGTGCGCCGTCGCAAGAAATTTCATTTACTCGTACTACACTATGTGTGATGCGTACGTTAACCGTTATTTGGCAGTTCTGTGAATAAATGTTGTATTTTTGTTGTTGTTGTTTTTTTTTTTTTTTTCTTTTTTACTATGGACAATTTTATGAACGTATACGAAATAATGCCCCTAAATTAGTCCGGCACAGTTTTCTCGTTCTCGGTCTCTTGCGATTTGTAAAAGCCGTTTCGTATCATCAGTCAAAATAAAATCCAATTTTTTTGTTTTGTTTCCATCAAATGTCTGAAAACCTAAATGCTTTTTGATATTTAAAGATGAAAATGGTGATTATTTCGAAGTGGCCACACATTGAAAATGCATTAATTGTAGGATTACATGCAGCTTTGACCTGATCATATCGAAACCAGTCACCATTTACTTGCATGCATTTTGCACTGGAAATTGATTAATGACCGACCGAAACAAACAATGACCAAACGTTAAAAGTCACGGAATAATGGTGCTCAAATGGTCAATAATTAGAACAATTTGGGCGCAAATCGTATTTTTTCGATTTTAAACGAATTGCGTGGAATACTTAATTTTTAAAATCCAATCGAATTCGAATCAATTTCAAATTCGAACGTATTCAGGCCGTGTATACATTCCTCTTGACTCTTTAAAAATCGTATACAATTAACTTGATTGCAATTGAAGTGAAACGAACAATGAAAAAATAATGGAATTTAAAATGAAAATCAAAACTGAAAGTATCTTTAATGTTTCGTTCTATTTTTTTTTTTTTTTTTTTTTTTTGCTGGCTTACATACAGGGTGGAAATATTAACAATGCCCACGCATTATCGGAATTTTTCTCATCTCAAATGATATCAAAGCATATTCTTTAATCATGTAGAAATGTCTGATGTCTGAAGGAAAAAAATCAACATTTTTTTCACGATAATTTATTATTCAAGAACATCGTGGGCTGAAATGCTTGAATTTAAATTTGATTCAACTGTTGGACTGAATTCGCGCGCCGAAATGTTCCAAAGTTAAATTAACATTGTTTATTCGGCTTGTTGCAAATTGCTAATAACACAATTTCCAAGCTGTTAATCGGTTCATTAAGTATTTTTGGAATGGTAATCGATTTCGAGACTGCTGATGCGCATCGAAAGATAAATGCATATATATGCACAAATCGATTTGGTACAGATCTTAATGTATGCCAGCGCATGAATGAAAAAAAAAAAAACATTAAACGGTGTAGCAAAACTGAACCGATTGATTTTGGTAATGTTGTGTGTGCACGAACAAAAAAGCTCACCGAACAAAAATAATTCGCACATTTGACGATCAGTTAATCGCTAGAGTGTTGGCATTTCAATAGACGCTACATATCAATAAATGATGCGATTACACACACATACACACACACACAATGAAACAAACAAACAATCAAACAATTGATTTTTATTGACTTACTTTTCTTCTGCCACAGCAAAGCATTCTTCGCGTACGCGAATTTCCAGTAGCTGTTTTCAGTCTTGTAAACTTCCTCCACTGCATGAGTGTAGAGATCTAGGGGTTAGGTCTCGTTTGTCAACGATGTGTCCAAACGAAACGACAATTGGTTTGTCTTCTAGGATTCACACATGGTGATTCTTACACCACCCATATTTTCACACATCGAATGTTACGGTTTCTATTATTCGAATCTCGAAAAACAACGAAAATAAAAAGGATTCTCTGCAAAGAAGACGAAAAAAAAGCAAACGTGCCCACAAAACCATACAATTAACACTTATTTCAACCGTTTTGCTTATTTCAAAAGTATTCACAACGCTTAGCGGCTATCTTTTCAATGGCCAAATCAAACCTGAATTTACAGCATAGTAAAAATTATACCAAAAAAAAAAACAAACAGAAAAAGAAGATCGAAGTATATGTTGGTGTAACTCATATTAACAGAGAGAACGAGAGGGAAAAAGCTTACATTTTTTTTTTCTTATTGAAACCGACATTGACTGTGTATTTGTCTGTGATACATTTTAGTGTATCTCATATAAAATATAGCCAACACTTGATTTCAACAACGTGCAGTACAACTGGCAGAAAAATCACTTGCCACATAAAAATGCTTGAGGGAAAAATGTCATCCACTCCAGATAGAGAGAGGGAGCGAGCGAGAGAGCGAGTGAACGAGCCACACACATCAACACACATAACACACACTCGCATACGAATCCATACACTCACTGGCACATGCACACATGCACACATGCAAACTACATACACTATACATTTCGTTTCACTCGCTTGCACGCTCATCATCCACTATATTTCTATCGTATACGAAGCGGGTGAATGTGATTCTTCGTTTCGTTTCGTACTCGTAAACCGATTTTCAAAACGGATCGATAAAATAAAGCTCCATGCTATTAAATGAAAATGTTATATCCATAGCCATATAGCGTATAGAAAATTCAACTCGCGTTTTGTTGTAGATTTTCCTCCTACGGTTGATGGAACGAAGAAAAAAAAAACACACACACAGAAAAGAAGAATGAATTGAAGATTTCTGAATGATGTCTGCGGTATAATTCCATAAAGATCTTCGGAAAAATGCAACTTCAATAATATTGAATGTAAAATTTATGCGTTTTTGGTATGTGTGTGTATGTGTGTGTGTGGATTTTAATGGATTCGATGACTTATAAATAAACTAGAAAATTCGATTGTTTCACAAAATGAGTTCGCGACCAACATTTATATTCGAATTCGGCACGAAAATTCACTTGATCATATAAAAACTGCAAAAAAAAAATGTTCTCTGCATTTTCATTTTTATCGGGAGGTAGGGGCGGGGGAGGTGTCTTTCTATAAATTGTTCACAAAACATAAATTCACAACACTTTTTCATGCACTGAAATTCAATGGTTTGATTTGGCCAGTTTTAAAAAGTTTTAGACATTTTTCAAATGATTACAATTTATTTTTTTTTGTTTTTATTATTTATCTGATCCAAATCTCTTGGGTAATGGAAATTATCCAATGCTTGGCATCCACATATGATTTGAACAATGTCAAAGGAAAAATTGGCAAATTTTTTGTACACATGAAATTTTCTGTTTTTATATATTTGAACAAAAAAAAAAAAAACTAGTTGTCGTTTGTATTCTGTGTGTATATTTTTGGTTTCTTTTTTTTTTTTTTTGTTTTCGGTTGTTTTCGTAGAACCAAACACAAAATGAAATCGAATAAAAATGAACGAGAAAGAGAATACAAATCCTAGAACGACAGTTCACACACTGATTCGGTGCTGAATGAAGTTTCACTGCTTTATGCATAAATGTAAAAGAGATAACCACGCTCCACACGAGAGGTGTGTGACATTGCGTCGTTCAGTGAATCGATTGCGACATCGGTCTCGTGCCCACTTGCCGATAATACAATCAACAAACACGTAAGTATTTACCCTTAAATGTATGCGCCACTCTGTGTGATATGTGTATGCATGTATGAGTGTATGCCATGGGCTTGCTGTGTGTGTGTGCGTGTGTGTGTGTCAGTGTGCTCGTGTTCGTCCATGTATTTGTGTCGTTACGTACGTGCGTAGTATTGCATTTTTCAAATCGAAGGGAAAAAATGAAAGCGCGCACATACTACACCATGATTCCATTGAATGGAAGTAGCAGCAGGCGATAGCAGGCACCAAACAGTACACCACCATTTCAAATATAAGTCCATTTTTCCGAATATGTGCCTACTTGAAAATAGTTAGAAAGGTTCTTTCAAGGATATTATGCCTGTGAGCTAGATTTATTTGTTGCCATCAAAATGATAACACACGCATATGAATCAAGACAATATATAGCAATTGCGTCAATGATCGGAAAGAAATCAATCGTTCGCCTATAGACTGAAGCCCATATGAACGGTCTTTCATCTCATTTTCATCAGATTAGATTTCGGTGGTGTTGGGTTTTGTTTCCCTTCTATCTTTTCTGCGTTTCTGTGCCATTTTCTGGTTTTTCTCTGATATCTTGTTCGATTACAAGTTTACTCATGAGAATTTCCAATCGATTCATCGATGCAGACACATTATTATCTATTTTATCGCGTTCATCGAAAATGTGTGCCACGAGAGATGTTCAACACGCATTTAATGGATTTTCTACTGCGATATCAATAAATATAATTGTAACTTTCATGCCATTTCACATCCTCATATACTCTCATCTTTGTTATACATAATGAATTTTAATTGCTCACTCTCAAACCTATTGAAATAACACAACTTTTGAAGTGTTCTTCAATTATGACGGTACTGTTAACTCAAATACCTTGGTAACATTTAATTACAGAGTGTGAAATGTGTATTATATCTCAGCTATAACCGCGCTCTACTTTGTCTTGTGTTATTTTGAAATGTGTTACCTATTTTCGATTCAAGCTATAACATTCTCGTTTGCTCGATTTAAAATTCAATTAATCAACAATCAATTTACAACACATGCAACAGAACAATTTAGCATGAGCTAAACAAATGTATTCAATTGAATTCAATTATTTGATTTTATCTAAATGATACTTTTTGAAGCACACCATGAATTAATAGATCATTTAATTATCCAATTTATTTGGATTTTTCTTACAAAACTATTCATGATTTACAACAATTACTTAATATTTATTATGTGGGAGTAATAAATATTTTGACCATTTTTGTTGAAAGTTTTTTAATGTCTCATCAAGAGAAGACTTAAAACAAATGAAATCTTTATACAGAAAATAAAATTGATTGTTGATTATCCAATTTTCAAATTCAATGTATGAAAACAATCATAAAGGTCTTGAATGCTGATTGGAGAGAAAAAAATTTGTTGCAAAGAAATGTTTTTGTTTCACATAATATTTCGAAGAGTTCATTGAAGCATTGAAATAATGAATAAATGGAGAGGGTGGGGAAAATTGGGAGCCCATTTAAAAAAAAAAAAAAAAAAAAAAAATCCAACAGTAATTGTGGGTTTTATCAAGAGCAACCCACTAAATTATATCGTGCTGTGATGGCCACTGCAGCTACTTACAACCATCAGTGTGGGCAAGTGTGGAGAGACTACGTTTCGTTTCTTTCGATTGATAAACATTAACAACTTTGTCCCGTCGTATTGATTAAAAAGTGGTGTTTGGATGAAGAAAAGAAGAATTAGATGACCGATAAGAATGTGTAACATTTGGATTGGTCTCATGGTAATGGCCATGAATGTCGTAATTTAGCTTTAAAAGTTACATAAAGCTATTTAGCTTATTCGTAGAAAATCTGAAAGAAAAGCTCCGAAAGAATAAGAACGGATTTTTCTTATTATCTTGTCCAACTTCTTTTATTTCGAACTGCTTTGATGCATAATATAAAAAAAAATATTTTCTTCAAATTTCCAATATGAATATCTGTTGACAATGATGCCATCTGTTGTGATTTTTGTCAGCGATTCAATCAAGTCTTGCAACTAATTCAGTTGACCTACACAAGATGTCACTACTTGTACAGCTATGCATTATTTGGTTGGAGATAAAAGTTTTTGTATTTATTCACGCAAGAGAATCATGTCGGCATTTGGCAAATGTAATTTTATTCAATATATTTAAAAAAAAAATGATGATTCAATAAAAATAATTTGTCAGTGAAATCGATTTAATCGATGAAAGCTATCAAATTATTTATGTTTTTTTTTTCTAAACAAGAGCATATTAATGCTTTTAATTGGTAAATATGCATAGTTTCAGTTCAGATGACGTTTTATAAAACTGACATTTCAATGTGTCAAATCCGAAAATTGTGAAGTAGTAGTCTCTGAATAAGAAAAAAAATATTCCATTCGAAGAGCTCAAAAATAATGTGTAAAATTGTGCAATTCCAAAAATGAACAAACATATATTTACACTATCCACGTTTTAAACGGTAAACATTGTATGTGATTAGCCATTCTAATAAGATTTCAATTGTCCAAAAAAAAAAAAAAAAAAAACAAAAATCAACCATTTGAGTGAACAAGTCGAAGTCACCGCTCTCATATGACAAATGTCAACATTTGCATAAACAAACACATCACATATTTATCAACAAAATATATCAACTTTGGACTACTTTGACTGTAGTCACACCGAATGTGTGTGTTTTTGTTTCAAATGTTTCAGTGCAGTTTAACACATTGACAAGAAATTTAGAGCAAATGTGTTGATTACTAGATGCTCAACAATATTATTACCACTAAATGTTTCATTCGGGCATTTTATTATTGGTTTGAATTCAAATAAAACTAAAAAAAAAATGGTTGGAAAACGAAACCACCATACACCAACCACAGTGATGTATCATGATATTTTGCGAACAGCGAATTGAGTGCGCAAGTCCAACATGGCATCATCATCAGTGTAACTTCCGAAAATAGACACACAAATAAAATGAAATGAGTAACAAAAGAAAAAAAAAACAGAGAATATAATAGAAGTACACATATATCATAATATTTTTGTGTTCGCGTAGTCAAGGCGACAAGACCCTAGCAACCAAGACAACAAATTCCGAAAATTGCAATATTTGTGCGTGTCCAAAATTCCCATCTGCATTTCATTCACAAAAGAAAAATACACAAAAGTTGCAATGATTTTAAAATTAGTTAATCAAAAAACAAAAACAAATTGTGCAATAGCAGCTGAGATTGAGTTGTACTTCAATTAAAAAAATAAGAAAACACACACACACACACACACACACACGCAACATAATAATAAAGAATTGGCCAGTTTTTATGAAATGTCATTCAATGAATGAACGGAATTTCAATTTTATTCTGTAAACAATTTAGATCAAGCAGCCATGCAGTTAACTAATGGCAATACATATTTTATAGTTTAGTCAGTGAAAAACATCCAATTGTATTGTTTGTGTTTATTAGTTTTATTATCCCTGTGTCAATTAATCAGAAGCTGTATCGATGCTACTACCTACAACAATCAACACATTGTACTTACATTTGCATTCAGGTACTTTCAATGTTCCAATTATTTCTGTATTGTTAATTGAACTTAATTCAGGTGATTCTTTGTTTATATTCACACCGGCAATTTATGTAATACATTATGTTTGGTTGAGATTCGATTTTATTCATATCAACATTTATTTTGGGTGCTTTATATTGAGAAAAAGAATGAAAGAAAGAAATCTAATGTAATGGGTTAATTTAACAACTCAAATATTTCCATCGGAAAGTGATAAATTGTTCACTGAAATATAAACAACTCAAATAAAACTTGGAAGTAATTCTTTATTGGTGCAAATGAAAGATCATAATCCTTGATCTTATTCCGGTTCAGTGAAGTGGGGACACACTTCAAGTGATATCAAATCATCATACCTGCTGCTGACATTCATGCTTATGTCATTACATTATTGTTACTGAGAAACCAAATCCCTTTGAAGTGTTGTGTGTGGGTGCGTGCGCGCGGGCGCGCCCGTCGTTCAATTTAAACTTAAAATTACACATTCACCATCATTACCTTGTTTTTCTGTTTTTTTTTTTTTTTTTTCCAACGTAAATTATATACGTTATACTTGCTGCTGAGATGTGAACTCATTTCAAGAAGTTTTTTCCTAGAAAAAGTTCCATTTTAATTAATCTCCATCGTTAAATTACAAATGTTCACTTCAATGAAAAACTTCATTAAAGTTATGCGTTAATAAAACGATTTTGATTTTCTTAAACAGAAAATTGACTGGAAACGACACAATTTTTCTCGTTTGATAAATAGTAAAAATGGCCAATTGTTCGTAATTCAGTATGCGGCAAAAAAAAACACACACATAAAATCGCGTGATTTTAGATCCCTAGAGACTCATACGCACACATTGGAGAAAATAAAATGCGTGGTAATTTAAAATTGTAACGCAATCCAGGTGTTTTGTGTGTGTTTCTTTCTCTCTCTCTCTCTCTCTCTCTCTCTCTCTCTCTCTCTCTCTCTCTCTCTCTCTCTTCAAATTCACAGTGCAATGTTGGTGCATTAGAATAGTAAATAACATGTGCGTTTGTACGTATGTTGGCGAGTGTTTCGTGTCCTGGCGGCCGCACAGGAGCAGCTTGCCGACTCGCTTCACTGAATTTCAATATGAATATTGTTCAGCAAGCTACTTACTATACTTTATACTATAATCATAGAGCATAACTGTACCATTGAACTCGATATTATTCACATGTTTGAATAAATATAACGAAAAACCAAACCAGAAAAAAAAATTAACAACAACAACAGACAATGAAAGAATAATGTATTTAATGATGAATAAAGCACCGTTCGATAGTTGCATACTTGCATCCTGACCTCTTCCATGAACAATATCATAAAGTGATCGTCATTGTAATATGCGCTTGTTTTGAAACAATGTGTACACTGCACACAAGGTGAAACAAAAGAACAAAAAACCCGCAAACGGACAGAGTCCATATATGAGAAGCAGCGTTGACATTCAGTTGAAGCTGATGATTAATTTTACTTCCTGGATAATTGAGTATCGCACACATGAAATGCACGCACCTGGTTGAATAGATGAGCGTCGGTAGTTTTTTTTTTCTTTTTTACAAATTTTTACATATAACAGAATCCCCTTTTTTTTATTTGAATCGCGGTTGATCACATTTTTCCGCAATCCTCGTGAAAAAAAACGCCATTGTGAGAACGGCCATTTATAAATTCTTTAAAAAGGGATTCATCGGGAAAAAAAAATCAAATAAGACCTAGAAATTTTCGAAATTTTTCATTGAAATTTTGTTTGTGAAAAATAGCAATCGATTTTTTTCCTCCTTCGAGGCAAAACTACTCTTTTCCAAAAAAAAGAAAAAAAAAAAAACAAATATGTATCGTTCATTCCACGAAAAAGATCAAAAATGAACTCGGCAAATGAGCACCAGAACAAAGACTCATTCAACGATTAAAAAGACAACGCAATTTGAATGATTATTTTAGTGGTTGAAATCGGTTCAATCGCAACAATCGTCTATGTCGAGTAAACAGACAATAAAGTTGAATAAAATGACGAATAATAATAACCAAACAGGAGACACACACAAAAACAACAAAACAAAATACACCAAACACACACAACACAAATGTATTTGATCAATAGTGTTTGTGGTTCGCATGTATGCGTTTCATTTAACGGGTGCACATGCACAAACACATGGACATTGTGCATATAATTAAATTGTTTCGTTTTCCTATTTCCAATGGTAGTTTGTTTTACATGCATTTTCATCATTCGGTTTGCATTTAAAATGTACAGTTGAGGAAAATACAACAACAACAAAACGATTGGTTGAAACAACAGTTATTACCGGTTGACGTAATATGTGGTTTAAAACGGTGCGGTACGCAGCGTAGTTTTTTGGGCTTACATATTTTGAATTTTACCAAATCCAATCATTTCGATATTGAAGTTCCTGTAGTTTAGTTGTCACTTTTTATTGTGTGTCGATTTGAATTTAATTCTATTGAAATCAAAGTATTGTGTTGAAAAAAAAAACAAAACAAAACAAAGAAGAAAACGAAGAAGAGAACAGGAAAAACACGGCAATCCAAGCGTTGTAAAAGGAAATTTTACGCTTGCTTTCTGGTGGGTTTTGGTTTGATTGCTGGAAACTTGTGTGTGTGTGTGTGTGTGTGATTTGCGTACTACAAAATACGATTGTCAATTTGCGAAATTTGTTATATGGACGCATTTAATAGAAAATAAGTCAGGTATATCGTAGCCGTGGCAATGCTAAATTGGATACCATAGCAACAATTATGAGTGTATTATGTGGATCCTTTAACTAAACTAAAGAATTTCCAAGCATAGCAACGCCCCAATCTTTCGCCAGATACATCCAGCCATTCTTGAATTGTTGACTATTTTCTTTGACTGTGTTTTGATGATTCACAAATCAAAAAATAAAAAAACAAGAAAGAAAGAAAAAAAAAAGAGAAAAAAAAACAGTACGGAGATAATTAAGATTGTATTCGTTTCAAATATTTTCTAAATACTAATTCCGTTCTTTTTGATGGTTCGTTATTTTATTTCGTATAGAATGAACAAATTCTGAGAATAACAGACCAAACAAAAACAAAAAACAAAAAACGTTCAAAACGAAAACTGGCGGTTGGATTGCCTATTGACATTGTATGTCAATTTTTGTTGAGCAGCCAGAAAGCTGCTTCCCTATCTAATAACGTGCTATAATCAGCAAATAAAAAGCGAGAAACACGGAGACAAAAACGAAGAAAAAATTTATCAAACGTGTTGCGATTCGGCACAAAGAGAAAACGGACGATATGGCGGCTCAATTGGCGTTACAACGAAATTTCGTCACAATTACACCGAGCAACCAAATCAGTTCGACCACCACACAAACCAGCCAATCAACAACAACGATGGCCACCACAGCAACAAATGGCGAAATTGTCACCATCACCGAAGCTAATCAGATCACATCAACAGAAACAAACAGTGCGCCTATTCATATCATGCAGACACATACACAGGTAAATGATCGCATCACATTTTATCGATTTCATCATCATCCATTCATACTTGTCGCAGACTGATCTGGCTTGAATTGAAAATTCTGTTCACATTCAATGATTTCAAAGAAAAAAAAAAAAAAAAAAAAAAAAAAACAACATCTCAATTGAACTTGACTGTTTCTTGTAGAAAAAGTACATCCTACAAACTGGTACCACATCGGATGGTGTTTCAATTATCGATGTTGTGCCCATTGATCAAGCTGATTCACCAGATGAAGCACCAATAACTGTATCTACCATTTTGCCGACCACCAATTCCGTTGCCTCATCACCAAGTAGCTCTAATTCGCAACAAATCACCGCACAAGTTGCCTTCGTACAAACTCAGGAAGCAACTGAGATTTCTGAATCACAAAAACCACATTTCATCACTGTCAATGGTAAGCAAACATTTACTTACAATATTTTCCATGTTGATTATTGATTACTGCGAACATTGAATTAAGTAAAACACAACAAATGAAAAATCTTTACATTATTAAAATGACACAAATCGTTCAAATCATCTTTCTAAAAATATGCAATAATTTTTAAGTTTAAAACATTTAATTGGTTGTTTTGTGAAACTGAAACCAGAACTTTGTTTTATTCTAGCAAAGTTAATATTGATAACAAGTGGAAGTAAGTTTTAATAGACGATTCAAATGAAATTGATTTATGCTTCGTGTACCTTATCGCTAAGATTTCACGAAATTATTTTGATATTATTCCCATACAAAGAGCTGATCTTGTAAATCTTTGTGCCGAAAGGAATGTGATAAATTATCATTGAATGAAAAAGAGTCTTTTTTACAGGAAAATCAATGAGTTTCAGGAACAGGGTGTGAAACATTTAATTATATCGAGAAAAAAAAAACAGCATACTTAAAACTGAATTGTAGGATTGTTAATTAAAATTCAATAGTTGAAAGTTTGCCAATGACCATTTTTTGATCTACCTGTCATTAACTAATCAATTGACATAACATTTAACTTAAATTTTGGTTCGATGAAAGAATATTTTACACAATTCTACGAGTAAGCTACATCAATGGGGTTAAAATTCACTCAGAAGATCCGTTTGATGAGAGTCTCTTCCGAATTCTTTTTCGATTCACTTGATTCAGATATCAATCTCGATGCAATATTCTCCATATGGGAATTGTTACATTCTGATCAGAAGTTAAAGCTCAAAACCGAAATGATTGAATTGTTTAAGCCCCTTTAATTTTGTCTGGTGGCCGGTTAGCATTTTTATTGAACTATCTACAGCAAAATAGCAGAGTATAATAAATATGAAAAGCACAAAATTCTTGAACCCACTAAAGTTTCGAAAAAAGCGATATTTCGAGATGATAGGTCTTCATTACAATCTACAATTTTATCAATAAAATACATTTATATTGAATTGAAATCATCCTGATGTTCAGATGCAAAATTCTTACACTATCATCTGAGAATGAACAGAAAAAACTGTCCCAAGATAACAAACAATCGTTCAATTGCTAGAATGAATCAAAAAGTCGGCTCCATTTTTTGGTCTTATGAAAGTAATTAGACGAAATAGAATCGCTGATAAAAAAAAAACGCACCATTGAATTTGGAATTGATTTTGGTTTTTGGATTTTCTATGCGAAATGTCTACACAAATAAACTTTGTTATCATAAAGCCAAAAAAAAAATCAAGCCCGTTTAATTTAATTTACTCAAATACTCACGATCATTGAAGGTAATCCGTTTTCTTCAAAACAATTTTATTTAATAATCGAAATTCTCGAATCGAAATATTAAAAAGTAAATTGTCCTCGAACTGAAAAAATGTTGAATAATCTACGTTAAGTTCTGCAAATCTGCTATTTTTACACTGAATGTTCGGCAATTATATTCTCCGTCTTGAACACACACAAAACCATTCGACTGCACCATTCGGAAAGTTGTGCCGCGCTACTTCGATGATGTAAAATTCTCTTGTGAACATTTCAAAAGCAAAAATATTTGATGTTTAAAAATGAAATGTTACTTTTTAAAGAGAAACATTTGATAGCTAATCCACAACAAGCACCCCTCTTTTCAAGGTGATTCCATTTGATTGTCATGGTTGCGCTGAAATAATTGACAAGGATTGGTGGCAACTTCACTAAACCATCCTTACACATTTCGCTCACATACAACTATTTACAATTACAATCAAACGTGATTAATTCAATGATTTTTATTGTCTACATGTACATGTATATATGATCTGTCGCATAGATTTCGAATAAGATCATTCATGCATGTACACAACATACAGCAGCAATATAATAACTGCACGACACGTAAACAGATAAAAAAAAAAAACACGTGTACACCTGCAAAGTATGCGCTTTGTTTGCGTCCCCCTAATATTTCAATTCAAATACTTAGTACTTCATTTCACCACGTTACATACTCAAAATGGTTTGCCTGATTGATAATTCACTGAAGCTAATCTGAATTTAATGAAAATTTCTGACGAATGTTTTTTTTTCACTTTTTCATTTCGATATGTTTCTTAGTAGAGAACAATTCGTAATCAAAATGGTCAATTTTTTAGCATTTTTTTCGCTCACTGCGTGAAATATTCCAATTGCTAATAAATTGTGAAATCCTCAAAATGGGTTTTCTTCATGATTTGCGGTTCCACAGGGATGTGGTGGAACCATTTTTAGCTTATATTGTTATGGGGCATTATTTTGTTATCTTTATATCTTCAAAATGTATCGACTCAGATCCTATCCCATTTTTAGCAATATTTTAGTAACCGTTTCGACTATGGGTGTTTTTGATTTAAAAATGTCATTTCCGTATGAATATGTTCCGTAAAATGGGTTTTGGAGATTCTTAAATACAATAATTCCATATTTGTGGTCATCGAATAAGAAGAGCCACTGATTTTTGACTCACTATTCAGAACTCATATAAAATGTTTATTGTGTGGGAAAGTAAGCCTCATGCATATAAGCCCGATTTATCTACGAACACCGATATATTCGCAATTCAATATTCTTCAACTTTGCAGTCATGATCGTTGAATGAAAAAAAAAAAAAGAAACAACTTGAGTATGAAATCTTCAATGATACAACGATGTCTATGAAGCTCTATATTTCTTGTCGTTTTCATTGTAATCGATCACATATTCTATATTTACAACAATTAAATTTTCTTGCTTGCGATAAATATGAATTAATTCAAAAATAGAAATCAATTGGTTCGTAATAATTATCACAAATATTTTTATATTTGACCTGTATCTTTCAATTTAAAACATCAAATCAGGTCAGAATGTGACCGTCAGATCACACCTAATCAATAGCTTTTCAAACACAAAACCCAAATTCTGCACAAAAATTGCCCAGTAATTCAATCGTGATACTTTTTCGCAGTTAATGCTTGAATCTACGCTTTTTAATAATTTTTTTTTTCTTTATTTTTATTCATTTATTTATTTATTTAGAGAGACCATAATTTCACTGTTAAAATCTTCATCTTTTAGAATGAATTTACAATTATGATGTCATGTGTTAGTTTGTTAGTAAGGTTCCAAGTAGAGAGTACAATAAATCATAACCAGTCCAATTATGATCTATTTTCGGACAAAAAATATGTCGTTGGTGTGAGTCGAACAGTGTTATTGTTAATTATGCATCAAACAAATCGTAATTCTATTTACGTGATGTTTAATTCACTGGGTGATAATTGTTCAGATTTTTTTCACAAAACGCTGAAGAATTTACAATTGACTGCTTAACACTACGGGTTTTTATCAATTTTCAATCAAGCAAATATGAACACATTTTTGAGTAGAATTTTGGTGGATATTTGAATAATGCAATGAGATTCAATGTTTAAAATCCAATATGGCGGTGTTCGTTACGGCTGAACTGTATTGTTATTCAAAAATGTCAATGCGTATTCAAATATCCACCGAAATTTGTCTGAATTCGATTCAAAATCCGACGTGAATATGCGTGGATTTGCGTAGATATTTAGATGAATTTGAATGATAAATCCCCCCTAGGCCTAACATGAATCCGGGTTTTGGAGCCGATTTTGTGGTGTTAATAGCAATTGATTGAGTAAGTTTTACGACCGCAAATTTTTGTAAAATTCACAGTTTTTGGCATTGATATACTGTTTAAAACTAATTTTACAAGAAAACTATAATAGACCGGAAGCCGTGAAACAAATTACTCATATCTCCGAAAGCTACAGATTTTCATAAAATTATTATCATCTCGCTTTTTTCTGTTTTTTAATTGTAATTGGGGTTTGATTCGCGGATTTATTCGCGCTACGCGGAAAAGTATACTTTTTTTTTCACCAAATTGGCAGATTTGATTATAAAAGTCTTTATTTAAATGGATCATACATTTAGTTTAAAAGAAAATCTGTCGTTTTCGGAGATATAAGTAATTTGTTCCACAGCTCTCGATCTATAATGAAGAATTCATCACGAAAATATTTGTAATCGCAATGAGAGTATGACAATTTGATTTTTTGCAGGGTTTTCAAATAAAAAAATCTGTATGAAAAGGTCGCTTTAATTTTCTGCATTTTACCCAAAAAAAAAAACAAAAAAAACAAATCCCCATATCCTATTTAGATTATAGATAATGTATTCTTGAATGCTCATATGTCAAAAGTTGATCTAATCATATAGTTTGTCCGACACAAATTAGAGCATAGATACCGATTATGATGTTATTATTTGTTTCGGAAAAATTCCCACCCCGTGTCAATTGTATTAAGGTGATTGGCAACTTGCATAACATAATTACAATATTATTTGGCATTGTCTATTGAAATCCGTCGTTTCATGATTATCACCACCCCTGCGTATGAGTTACATTATGTATGGTATTTGAGGTGGAAAAACAGTGCCGGTCTTGTATGACCCATAACAGTGATGCGAACAAAATGAATTTGTTGCGCGCTAGTTTTAATACATGTTTATGAAAGATGCACCTTAATTTGGCATTAACAGTGTGAAGCGGTGTTCAACATCACTCGTCGAGTAAATGATACATTGTGATATCGACGCACACCGTCGACGCGTCTAATCTATTGAGGGCAAAACATAAATCAACGCATTTTGATTCCGTTTGGTACACATTTAATTAAAAACCCGAAAAAAGGTATCAACATTGTAACAAATATAGTTGTTAAAATTGGGAATTAAACTCCATAGCGCACGTGGAAAACAAATGCCCTCTTATAAACGATACCAATGCTACTCAAAATAATAACTTACATATGTTTTGACAGCACCCCTACTGGTTTGTTTACAAAATAATCCGCTCTAATTAGTTGCTATTCGAATTTTCGTTTGCAAATGTGTGTGTGTGTGTGTGTGTGTGTGTGTGTTTTTCTGCGTTCTTTGTTTCTTGTTGTTTTGATTTGCTGAGGTTTCTACCGTTCGCATATAGAGAATATGTGATTTACCGGGGGAATAAAATACTTGTTTACATTCCATTTTGAATATCATTTGACTCCATGTACTCGATAATCTTCACTCAATTAGGACGATATTTTATTTCGACGCGAGATTTACTTTTTTTTTTTTTGTTGTCTCCTCTCTATTCTCAAAATACAACTGAGATGCAACAGATCAGATAGAAACTAAATCGGCACCGATTGAAATTGTTTGATGTGATACAAAAGAATAAAACGTATACAAACGTCGAAATTGAATTGAAACAAGTTTTGATTGTTGAATTCATAAAAGTGTTTGTGTACACATCAAACGAATAATTTTATCTATTATCTAGTGCGATTTGGTTTAGTTTTGTGAAAAATGATTCTCGCATTGGCAGGGTTTCAATCTGTAAACATCAAACATTTCGAATTCAACTATAAGTTGAATAAACGATAAAAAATATGAAACGCGTCAATTGTGATTTTGTCTGTTAAGCATATAAAATGCAATACACAGGTGTTTTTAATAAATATTTTTCTCTCAATTTTCGATAACGATCACTGTCCCAATATAAACACACTAAAAATGAAATGAAGGGGACGCCATTGAAACAGTCAAACAATCAATCGTACAATATCCTGATCAAGATTGTTATCGATAATTTTTTGCTGCAGAAAGGGTGCTGGCTCCTTATGATCCATTCATATATTTTTTTCCATATTCCGAAAGTGCTCTTTGAATGATGCACCAAAATCACTTTATGAGGACAACTTTAAACGAATGAATACAGTGAAAGTGAAAATCAGTTAGCTTAAAGATCAATTTTTGTTGCGAAATTGATTGATTGATTGAATGAAATATTATTCGGCAAGATCTGAAGCTTGATATAAAAAAAAAGATGCTGTGAATATTTGTATGCCATTACAAATTGTTCAATTTTGCGGAACTTATTTCGAGTGCCATGGCATCTGACATTCAAAATCTGTTTTCAATCAATGATAATTCAAATCGATTTTTTTTTTTCGTTGTTGTTCGCAGAGATGTTCAAATGTGATGCTAGAATTCATCAGAATGCCACATAAATGCGATATAAAGGAAATTGATTCTTACATTCAGGTTGCTACTGTTAAACACAGATTGATTGCGAACCGTATTTTTGTTTTGTTCCGCTATAATCTAATTGTGGGTGTTCCAAACACTTCATTTGTATTAGTTTTATATATTTCGTATTTGCTTATCTGATTAAAATTGTTTCCTACGTTTCTGATGCACCAATTAAACATTTTCAACGCACTTTGCAACAACATTTTATGCGAAGTACAAAATTTTCATAAAATTTCCACAATACTGCTGATGATCATCTCAATGGTTTTTAACAATGCATTTTCGTTCTGTATTTTTTTTTTCTGGAGAAAAACTGGATTGGAATGTTTAGCGAACATTTTTCAATAACTATTCACTTCACAACAATCTATTTCTCTCCATTATTGTATCCAGCAAAATACTCCAGATTGAAAATAGAATAGATGTGTTATTTTTTTTCTTTCTTTGGTCAATAAAAAGTGAATCATTTACACACCGGTACACGAAATAAAATAAATAAAATAAAATATCACATTGCTGTCACAATAATGAACGAAAAAGATTCCAGTAAAATGATTCCCAAACAGCATCATCTTGTATTTTCTCTACTGTATTTTATTATTCAAAAAAAAAAAAAAACAAATATTCTTTGGTCACACACAAAATCGTATATTGGTTGCAATAAAAACACGAAAAATATCACAAAAGCCCAGATTCTCTCTATGATAATTAAGAATGCGTTTAAGAGACTACATTTATTGACTCCATGTAAAAATCATGAGAAAAATGCGGCACTTGAAATGCAAACGGTTTTGTTGTAATGCTGGTAATTTACGTTGTTTGTTTGGTTCGTAATGAATGCGATTCGTTGATTCTTGAGCGTGGGGTGTTGCCAAACATTTGCACCTCCCCCTTTTTTATCCATCAATGAATGGTACAAACAGTGGAAACTAGCAAAATTCAATGCGAATTTGCAGCGATGTGTGCGCCAGTATTTGTGTGTGTGTCTCTCTCTCTCTCTCTCTCTGTGTGTGTCTATGTGTTTCTTTTTCAACATACAATTCAAAGTACGTATATGAAAGTGACGAAGCGGCACACAGCAATCTCGATGTTTGATTTTGGTTTTGGATGCTGTAAAACATTGTCAAGCATAAGCGTGTAATTTGCTCAGGCTGGCACAAACGCGCACATACACACACACACACACACTTTCACAGACATCGAGATAGAGAGACATAAGCGATAAGTGGTAATCTCCATCGAGTAGGTGGACCACTTTCACCTGTCACATGCTAACTATATTTAATATACCGGGAAATTTGAGGCGAGTTTTACGTTACGATTTGAATAGTTAGAATTTGCCGATAATATGTGTATATGCTTAAATCTTTTGAAAGCGTTGTCCGATTCTCGGGGTGAATTTCAAGCGTTTCTTTATTTTTGGATGATTTTTTTTTTTTCAAAATGATTTTTCATTCGTTGTCACTGGAGCTCATCTACAAAGTACATTTCTTGCGTGTATGTTTTCACATTTTCCTCCCTCCCCCTGGAACATCATCATCGGTGATCGCCTTTTAAATCCTGAATCTTTCCATCTCCCTTATTCGTTGTTCGCATTTTTTTTTCTTTCTCTCTCTCTCTCTCTCTCTCTCTCTCTCTCTCTCTCTCTCTCTCTCTCTCTCTCTCTCTCTCTCCCTCTCTCTCATTTTTCCGTGTGCGCGCGCTCTAAATATATCCCAATAAACGTTTCGCTCATAATTTTTTTGTTTGTTCTGTCTCGCTCTTATAAGTCTGGTATTGTTTATACCATTAAAATGCTATAGTAATACCAATAATAAGCTTGCGATCAACCTTCACTGGAAATGCGTATTCAATGCGAAACATCTGAGAGACCAATTAATTGGATGAAGAAAATGATAGAATGACTGGCTGACGGAAAAAGCCATATTGCTAAGGCATCACTGAAAGTTAAAATCAGTTGATGATATAACATCGTCGCGTGACCTGTGTTGCTAGGTGAATCCGAAATCTATACGACCTAAACGACAATATACAATATATTCCGTAGAATACAACAAAATTTTTCGATTGTGTGTAAAGAAAAAAACCTTCTCGTTCCCTTCTTCATTTTATTTGGTTTGCTGAATTGTTGTTGTGTCGTTGGTTTGGTTTTGATATTTATTGCCGTGTGTCCCGTTGTTTGGCATCCTTTTTGCGTTCACTTTCACTACCCGCTCAACTACTCCTATTTTCACTCAACTCTTGGCATTACAGATTTTCTCCGGTTCTTGTTACTCTGGTGATGTGATTTTTTCCACAAGGAGATCAGTTTTCGTCTGCTCCTCTAGGTTACAGATATTGTGTGTGCGTTGTTTCCATTAGTAACTGTTTGCCTGTCAACACAGTATTTAACATATATCTACATTTTTAACAACAATTTTTTTTTTTTTTGTTGTATTCTCTCTGTCGGCTCTTTTTGTCATCATTATTTTATATTTTGCGTGGTTCAATTTAATTTTAAAAATAAATTTTCCGAAAAATTCCAAATAACTGAAATATGAACGAAAAAATGATCGCTTGAAGTGGAAAATCAGACGAATTGAAAACAAAAAAAAAACACTCAAATTTATTGAACAAGTTCCAGAAAAAAATTCCGGAAAAACGGAGAAGTTTACATTAAACGCTTTTGTTTGCTGAGCATAAATTGAATTTGCAAGAAATAAAATTATTATAACATTTTCTCTTAAAAAAGAGAAAAATTACGAGAATTCGATAAAAGGCAAGATCCGCACAGCAAACTGAAAGCGAAAGTTAGACCACTTTTTTTTACTATCAAATAGTACGAACGATCTTTCGATAAGCCATTACGGTATACATACAAAAAAAAAAAACACTATCGAATTTATTGAGCTAATTAAATTAATCCAAGTTCAAGTACCATTCACCTGACAATTCGCACTCAACACGAACAAAATGTATCGACGACAAAATCATATGTCCTCCTACTGTGGTATGTATCCAATGGATGTTGATATCCTAGTTCATTTTAAAGCAACAAAACTAAAAAAAAACAAAGACAATGAAATTGGATTATTACTTAACTTTTTGTGATTTTCATAATTTTGAAAAAATGAATTGATCGAGACAGATTTAAAAATGTTGTGTAAATATAACAGTAATTTTGATTTAAAATGCAATTTCAAACAATAAATGTGCACTTTTAAAATAGTTGTTCGTTTTGTTAAAAAAAAAATTTGTTTATTTTTTTTCCCCCCGCACAAAATCAGTGTCTCAACAAGAAAACGTAGCTGGCCATGGAACTTACGTTGAATATGTTGATTCGGGATTATATGCAACAACTGCGCAGGGCCAATCACAAATGTAATTATCATCTAATTTTTTCTGGTGTTGTTTTTTTTTTTTGTGTGGATTTTTCCTTATTTTCTATTGCAATTTAAATTTCACTGCATTTGCCAACAAGTGCCGTGCGGAATGTTTCCACAATTTGGATCGCAATCAATGTCATTAACACAACAACAATTTTCGATTGCAAATCGATTATAATTATTATAGGGCCTATCCTGTATACGTAAATGAATATGCGTCTGGTACGCAACAGCAATATTATACAACGAATGATACGTATTCAGCAACGGGAAATCATCAGGGTGAAACCTACATTGTACCAGTTGATGAGGCATTGCTAGCAAGCCAATCTAGAGAGTCACCGCAAGCAATATCAGCTGTAAGTAGTCCTCAATCAATTTATGTGATGGTTATTATTAAGAATTTCATGAAAAGTCGAGACAATTAATTATAAGAGAGAGAGAGAGAGAGAGAGAGAGAGAGAGAGAGAGAGAGAGAGAGAGAGAGAGAGAGCGAGAGAGTGAGAAATCAGGTGTCTATCTGAAGAATGAAATTCGTGTATTTTCTTATTCAATTTGAAATATAGTCTGGCGCATTATTTCCTGTGTTATTATGTTAATAAATCGCTTTGATTTTGATTTTGATTTATAAAAAGATTCGTCAACATGTGTGAGTTTCGAGATAAAACAGGTTTAAAGCAAATTTTTGACTCGATCAAAGGCTTGCCACTACCATTCAAATTGGCGTCAGATAAAACTTTATCACCTCCTTATTTTTTGCCAACACATTTCGCAAATTACACTGAACAACTATCAAAATTACTGTGTAATTATTTTTAATGGGTTCGATTTAAAATTAGGATGTAACGTATGTTCACAACCAGCAAAACACTCCAACTACACCAACCACTTCGGAATCGGAATGTACACCGAATATAACACACGCAACGCGTGTATCGCCAGCGACGGTAAGCACCATTATTCTCGGGTGTGATCAGTTTTGTTTTTTGGCTGACAAATGAATTTCGTGTTCATTGTTTCTTATGTTTATTTTTTTTTTCTTTTTTAATATTTGGAGTTTTTTTTTTCTTGTTTACCCATTTGTTTTGCTTTATGATATAATTTCTTGTGTGTTAAATTTCTTTTAGTGTGATGCTGTTTAATTGTTAGAATACTTTTTTCGACTTCCATGCACACACACACACACATACATGGTACATTTCAAACGTTTAATCAATTTGTAAATGCTCTGCATTTTCCAAACAGTTTTATTTGTTGAGTTGAGCATTCATCAATTCAATCCATCGGTTTAGAATGAAATCAGTCATTATTATTTTTTTTAATTTGCTATGTTCATTATACACGCACACAACGGATTTGATTTGTAGCAATCGCTTTTATTGCATTTTATTTATTTTTTTTTTTTTATTATTATTGTTGATATTTGATTTCATTATTTGTGGTAAAATTTCATATCTCTACAATGCTTGAAACTTGAGTTAACCATTCAAACAATTCTGATGATTGTTGACACTTTGTCATTTTCATTTAGGTGTCTTGGTTAATGGAAAACTATGAGACAGCCGAAGGAGTGAGCTTACCGCGTTCAACACTGTATAATCATTATATGCGCCATTGCAATGAGCATAAATTGGATGCAGTGAATGCAGCTAGTTTTGGTAAATTGATACGATCTGTGTTCACCGGCCTTCGTACACGTCGATTGGGTACCAGAGGTAATTCCAAGTATCATTACTATGGAATACGTGTAAAGCCTGGTTCAAGTTTAGCATCCACCAGCGATGAAAAGCCACAAACCTCCAGCAATGCTCAGGCACATTCGAATAATCTAACGCATCAAACATCAACCAGCTCCGTTGGAAGACCACGTAAATCAGCATCAAAGACTGAATCATATGAAGCATGTTCTCAAGTATGTTTATCCGCTTAGGCTTTATTTCTATTCGCTATATTTTATACAATTTGGTTCCATTTTTTTTTTATCCTTTTCTAAATGCCAATGTTATGTTTGTGTGCACGCACATGTATGTGTGTGTGTGTTCTTTTTTTTCTTCTCACATTCGATACATGTATTCAGTTCCTTGGCAACGGTAATGGTGCGATTCCACTTTTTCCAACCATTGATTTAATTGATGATTTGCCTGAAGATATAACACACGAAGATGTCGACACATTACGTTCCATTTATCGTGAACATTGTGAAGCATTTTTGGATGCCATATTGAGCTTAGATTTCAGCACGATTGAATCATTGTGGAGAGAATTCTGGCGAGCTCAGGATAATAACAATGGCGATGAATGTGAAGAAGAAAAATATCTCAGCAAATATAAATTGTACAATTTGGTACAATGTAAAGCCGTTCAGGATTTTATTAAAGAGGTAGAATAAAATTAAGCAAACGCCAATCTTTCGATTCAATCAAAGACAAAAATCCGTTTTTTTTGTTGTTGTTGTTGTTTGGTTTTTGGTTTGTTTGTTTGTTAAATACACATAAATCCCTTTGAATATTCCAGATTGATTTTAGTTTCTATCAAAATATGGTCGATGTCCTTATACCGAATGTGTTGCGTCCAATACCCAGTGCACTCACCCAAGCCATACGAAATTTTGCAAAAAATTTAGAAAATTGGATGACCTCAGCCATGACTGGATGCCCGGAAAAAATCGTCCAAATTAAATTGAGCGCGGTGTCCGCATTTAGTCAAACATTACGTCGGTATACATCTTTAAATCATTTGGCACAGGCTGCACGTGCCGTACTTCAAAATAGTACACAAATTACGCAAATGCTTAGCGATTTGAATCGTGTCGATTTTCATAATGTTCAGGTACATTACATTTTTGAATCGTTCAATAAGAGTTTGTGTGGTTGTTGTTTTTGATTTCATATTTTTATTTTGTTTTTTTTTTTTTTTATTAAATCATCATTATCTTAATAAATCACTTCATTACGGTGGTCTTATTCGAAATTCTCAGGAACAAGCTGCATGGGTGTGTGAATGTGATGCATTGACTGTACAACGATTGGAAAATGAATTCAAAGCAGCATTACAACAACAAAATTCACTCGAGCAATGGGCATCATGGTTGCGTCTGGTCGTTGATAGTGCGCTTAAAGAATACGAAGGACGGCCATCGTTTCCGAAAGCGGCACGTCAATTTCTATTGAAATGGAGCTTTTATAGTTCAATGGTTATTCGTGATTTAACACTACGTTCGGCAGCTAGCTTTGGCAGTTTTCATCTTATTCGTTTGTTGTACGATGAATACATGTTCTTTATCGTCGAGCATAAAGTAGCCGAAGCAACACAAACAACACCAATTGCAGTCATGGGCAAATCAGACCGAATGGTAAGATGACATTTTCATTTGCAGTGCAATGAATTTTTGGGCATCAACCGATTTGTTCGATGTCATTTAATTTAATTCGGTAAATTGTGATTTAATTAATCATTTCAGCGTAACATCACGCCAGACATTGATTCATTGTTTGAAACATCATATGACCATGACGATATCAAACATGAAAACAGTCCAAAACGAATGCGCAGTTAATTAATACAAAACAAGAGAATTGCTGGCTCTTCGGATCATAATGATATGTATTGGATTGACCTTAGGCGAGTTCGAGCTCTGTTGAATGCACGAGAATAGTAACAATTGTGTAGTTCTTTGAATTTTCTGGTGTTCAAAACGCAACATTTCACGAGAAACAACAAAAAGTATCATAACACACATCCAAAGTCAATGGTTTGCATTGAAATTTCATAGAATGCTAATCATAGCATTCAAGACTACCGTCTGTTTCACAGAATAAGATTTATTTTTAATTGAAACGATTTTTTTTATCGGACATTTTTTTTTTCGTTTGGCATTTGTTCAGTGTCTGTCTAGTAATAATTATATATATTTTCTAATTGTATTGCATAGCGAAACAGGCTTTTCGATGATCCCATATCAAAATATTTAAAACAAAACAACAACAACTAAAAAACCAAAAAAAAAACCATAATATAAATTCCTCAATTTTTGTAAAAGGTGCAATAGTTTTTTTTTTTTTTAGAAACGATTGACAAACTGGACATATAAATCAACAATGAGAAATAATTAAAAAAAAAAATAAAAGAGAAGAATTAAATAAAAAATATATTTTACCTAATCAACTAACTTGTAAGAATCAAAAGATTTTTATGTACACACGAACGAAAAAGTGTTGTGGTTGTGCCTCATGCAATTTACAGATTTAAATAACAAATTTATGTATACAAAATGACAAACAAAACAATTAACAACGGCAAACGGAACGATAAACAAAACAAAACAAAATGGAGATGAAGTAAATTTGAATTTATTTTTCGTGCATAATTTTTAAGAAAAATGAAAAGTCACTACATAAAAATACACAAAATGCAATACAGTTTCAATATTTTTCATACTTTTCGAGGCAAATTTAGTTGATCGAAGAAGTGAAAAATGCACACTTCAACTATTTTCTAAGCTCAGTGCGGCTACACTCAATTCTGTTTGTTTATCACTTTTTGTGGCAATTTTATGGAATTGCCAAATATTTTTTGAAATTTAATCATTTTTGATGAACCGTTTCATTTGTCATGCCCGTTCCAAGTGCTATCTGGATGAAATTATTCAGGTTGACGGATCGCGACGCTTGTTCGTTTGTCTATCAAAATGATACCGATTCGACGTTGACGATCTTTGAAATATATATTTATTTTTCGGTCGATTTACATATTTTTCTCCCAGACTATGTCGATTCAGCCGATATTTTATTTGTTAATTCAACAATTTTTATGTATAAAATGTGTTCAAATGTTCAAATGCGTCAAAATTCATCTAAATAAGATGAATGACGGGGATAAGCGTTATCCGATAGATATTCTGGATAAAATATGTTATCCTGGGATAAAACATATTTTTTGAATGCGCAAAAACAAATATATTTCAAAAATCTTCTACGCCAAATCGGTATAATTGCGAATAGACAAACGAACAAAACAGTCATCCGGCAGAATTTTTATTCAGATAGCACTTGGAACGGGTATCAGAATAATGAGACAAATGACTTTATGTTTTGTCGACGAAAATTACTCACACAAAAATCACAAGAAAAACACTGTAATACAAATTTCACAAGGATTTATTTCTAAATGATAATGTACTCAATTGATTCCTTCTCGTTTAAAACAACAACAAACAACAAAAAACAACTATATTTCTAGTCAACGAAATAATTTATTAATTTTCATTTGCAAAGCAGTCTAATAATTTCATATTTCGTTATTCTAACAAAGAAACTAAAAAAAAAAAAAAACAAATCGTATCGAACACTTTGATTTGTAATTCATTTTATGCGGCTAGATATTTTCAAAATGTTCAATGGTTTGGTCATATTTGTAATGTGTTTAATATAAATACACACGACAGCACATCGACGATTTCGTTTTTCCTCATCAATTATTTCTATTCGAAATTGCAGTGTTTATTCTAGTCACTTATTTAAACAAAAAAAAAATTTAATGTATTTATAGGAATTAATTGAAAAGAAAAAAGAAAAATGGAATAAAATGGGCGATGATAAATCTGATTCGCTAAGATTATAGTGGAAAAGCTAACAGAAAAGCGGATGAAAAACAATCATGACTAACACGCCCCCGCATCCTTCTAATTTTAAAAACGTCAACATATTTTTTTTTTGCACATAAAAATGAAATGGTGTATGTTTACTATTTGTTTCCGATGCGATTTATCAAGGCTCAAGTGTGCAAGTGAACGTAAATTTTGACATATATTCCTCCTTTTTTTTGTCATACAAAATGTGAAATGAACAATGAACAGTGGTATTTCGGAAACAAACAAATTTGCAATTTAAATTTAGTTTTAGCTTAAATTTAAAATCTAAACAAACACACACTCACACACACACACACACACACACACACACACACAAAACAAACAACAAAAATATCGGATAGTTTTTTGTAGTGGTAAAACTAAGATCAGGTCTTGAATCCGATTTTCCTGAAGAAAAAAAAAATAATAACATTTTTAATACCGAATAAAATGGCACTATGTATTACGTTAGGACTTTTTAATACGTGTAAATTTCGAATATTGATGAATGTTGACAGAAAAGAATAATAAAGTAATTTAAAACATTGCTCAAAAATCATCCATCCAAGTTAGAGAGATAAGCTGACATATGTACATGAAATAATACATTGATAAATAATGATACATTGCAGTCGAATTCACACGATAAAACAAAAAACCAAAATACCAAACTCAGAATAACAATTATTAGAAGAAAAAAACAACAACAATAACAACAACAACAAAAACCGATTGATTATACTGCACAAAACTAAGTGATTTTATTGTGTATGGTAGACGCATTTGAATAAATATATTTTTATTCTACAGCAAAAAATGAATCCCATCTCTTTTTATTGCTTTTCAAACCGATGTGGGCCGATTGACTCAACAATAAGGTACAAAAGCTATGGTTTATCTGCAATTAGGGGCCTATTTTCGCTTGATTTTATAATTTAGGTGGATGTTTTTAAACTTTTATTCAGCAAAAAAAAAAAAAAAAAAAATCTTAAATTTCAATAAACTCTTCACATGAGCGATTCATTTTGTTTGTTTAATTCATAGAAAAACATGTACGGTCCTACTGGTTCTTCTGCGTTTTTTTAACCGTAGGCAAGTGGCATTTTTTGAAGAATGGTAAAATCGCTGTTCAATTCAATCTACGATTGTTCTGGATGATGCTACTGGGCTGGGTCTGGTACTACACTGTCAAGAATGTCAAAAGAACCATTTCAATGTTTAATGAATCAATGTACTAGATTCGCATTGCGTACCGCTATCAAAACGTCACATATCTATATACATATTTATGTATATTTATATAAAATGTATATTTATATATATATATATGTCATCTTCTGAGAATGTATTTGCAAAACATTTTATCGCAGACGTTGTTGGTGTGTAGCCAAAAACAGATAGTGAATTGTTGCTGTACTGTGCTGCGGCATCTTCGTTCGATAGGCGTATAAAGTGTGTGTAACATTTTTTTTTTGTGTCTCTATATTGTCGTTTGTCCATTGCCGTAACAAAAAAAAAAAAAAAAAAAAACAGAAACCAGAACAAAAGAGTGATGAGTGATTCCGAAGATGATTGGTTTGAAAAGGATATTGATGAATTTGTTGTTCAAGCGCCACCAAGCAATGTTGAGCATATTTCCGTGGCAAAAGTTCCTGATGCCGACAATACAATACCAATAAATAATGTCTACGCCGACGCTGGTTTGTTATTGCCAAATACTTGAAATGTCAATGACCAAACGTCTAGGCAAATGAAAACTAATCATAAAACTTCTTCTTTTTTACTATCCCATTCTCCCCAAAAACAAAAACCAAAAAAAACACACACACACACACACACACACACACAAAATATGTGTATGCTTTTTAGATTATGGCGGTTGTTATACAACGAAAGCAAATAATGCCAATCGAACATCGAACAATCATCAAGGCGGAAATGCAAATGCTGGTGGATTAAATTCAGCCAATTCGGTGTACATACAGCCGATGTCATTTAAAAAATTGAGCTATCTATTGGATCAAACACCGCTAAATATTTTTTTGGATATTATTCAAACGGATTCTGGATTCTTTGAAACGTTAAATCGTTCATCAAATTCCACCGAAATGATTTTATTAACGATCAAAGTGATTTTAAAATTCGTTGAAATGCCATTTATCAAACACATTCAAGTGTTTTTAAATGATTTACGTAAAAAAAGTAGCTACTGGAAGCAAATCGAATCAATACTGAAGGAGACAACGGTTAAACAGCAACCGACCACCAGTTCCAAGCAGAAAAAGAAAAATAATAAAGTCATTTTACATCGAAATGATTTGGAATTGTGGCAACAAATTTATGCACTGTCTGCGGCTATTTCCAAGCATATTGAATTGCCAAGTGGTTTCATTAAAACAGTTCTCACAATTATTGACGAAAATAAAAATGACAATTTAAATTTGAATCAATTGAAAGTGGAATTTGAACCATTACTGAATGAATCGAATGAATCGAATGCAATCGAAAACGATGCCAATCATTTTCCAACGTATCGTCAAGTGGACATTTATCCAAGTCTTGATGAGCTCAAGCAAAAACAAAAACTTCCCGATTATGTAAAACCAAACATTGTCAAAGGCCGTTTCAATAGCGTTGCACATTACTTGGACATTCATTTGGCTCTGTTGCGTGAAGATTTTATCAATCCACTTCGTGATGGGATTTGTCAGATCATTGAACAAATCACAGCCGATCCAGACACCGAACCAAAATCCAATTTCAATGTTCGCTATTATCCAAATGTTCGCATTCTGATTAAGCAACGCGATACATACGGCAAAACCAATTTCAAAAGTGAATACTTAATGGTCGATTTGGAAGCTAAAACACGCTCTGAATTGAATGCATTGGATTCAAATAATAATAATAAATATTCGAAAAAATTGATGTATGGTTCATTGTTATGCTTTTCATCGTCACCCAAATTTGATGACTTAATTATTGCCGTCGTTTCAAATCGAGATGTTGATCTCTTGAATCAGGGCTACGTAAGTTTAAATGGAATTTTAAAATTTTGACTTTCAATCAATGCTCAAACAATCGATTTTCACTCATTTTCAAATTTCTCCTCAGATTCAAATCGAAATCATTCATTCATATAATATAGGCTCCGTATTCGATCGTGATCTCATAATGTGTGAAAGTGATGTCTATTTTGAGACTTATCGTCATGTTTACAGCGTATTAAAATCATACACGGATGAAACATTTCCCATGAAAAAGTACATTATTGATGTTGATGTAAGTGAAAAAAAAAAAAACACAAACCACCAAATATCGTCCATGCATTCAAATGTGTTTGTTATATTGTCACATTTCAGGCGTCACCTCACTATCCCAATTATATTCCCGCTAAAGGAAAAATTGTGTTCACTTACAAACAACACACACTTGACTTGAAGAATACATCCACCTGGCCACCAGCATCTGCAATGAAATTTAATGACAGCCAATTGGATGCACTGAAGCATGCGATAACACGACAATTTTCTGTTATTCAAGGTATTTTTACCAAATGCAACATTGCCTGGAATAAAATCTAATTTGAGACATTTGCAACATTTGCATTGCGCATTCCGGTTTTTACTTCCAGGACCACCTGGATGTGGTAAAACTCATATGGGTCTAGCCATCATTGCAACGCTCCTGATGAACACCGATTCCCAAATTTTAATAGTCAGCTACACGAATCATGCTCTTGATCAATTTTTAACTGGTATCCTTCGCTATACGGACAGCATTGTTCGGATTGGCAATCAATCGAAAAATGAGCAACTTGATTGTTTCAATATAAAACAATTGTGCGAAAATGGAATCACCGATAAACGTGTGAAAACGAGCCTGTTTAAATTAAAACTTGCTTATGCCGAAGCCGTTCAAGAGTTTAATGATCTACAAAATTCCGCTGCTGATGAGAGTACATTTGAAAAATATTCTCAAATACAAGTGAGTTTTCGCCAGTTTTCTTTCTGTATTTTTACCGGTTCAGTTGACCATTTTGACAGCAAATATTGAAAAAAAAAAAAAACAAATGAATCTCTTAAACTTCAGGAGAAACTCCAATCGATTTCTCGCATGCAAGAGGAAATGAAGCAAATCGGTGAATTCCAACTGATTAAATCGAAGCGAATCATTGGTATGACCTCAACAGGTGCAGCACGCTGTAACGCACTCATTCAGTTATTGCAAACTCCAATTGGTAATTTTATCCATGAATTTGGTAATTGACTCGTACATGTTCGCTAAAACGTTGCATTTGATCAATTGATAGTTGTATTCGAAGAAGCGGCTGAAATACTCGAGAGCCACATAGTTGCTGCACTAACGAAAAGTGTTCAACATTTGATATTGATTGGTAAACCAAAATTTCCATTTCTTTTTTTCTTTTTTTTTGCAATATTTTGATTCTATCATTTTATCCATGTAAATTTTTTGATTTGATTATAGGGGATCATCAGCAACTGAGACCGGCAACAAGTGTTTATGAATTGGCCCGAAAATTTTACATGGATATTTCATTGTTTGAACGCATGATCAACAATAACATGCACTGTGTCACATTAACAACACAGTATCGAATGCGACCAGAGATTGCAAACTTGATTCGTCCCATCATTTACAAGGAATTGCTGGACGATGACAGCGTTAAACAATACCCAAATGTGATAGGCATGGCCAAGAACTTGTACTTCATCGATCATAATGAACCAGAAACGGGTGTAAGTGAATCTGTCTGTTTTGTCTAATGTGCAATGTGCATCGATTTAATATTGGACAATTTGAATTTGGAATTAGGAAACCGATGAAACAACAAAGAAAAATGTATACGAATCACAATACATTGTTGCCCTTTGTAACTATCTTATAGTTCAGGGTTACAAAGCGGAAGAGATCACCATCTTGACCACATACAACGGACAAATTTTTCAATTCGCACAAGTATGTGGGCATTTTCGATACAAACTATATTAATTCCAAATATTGATTCGAAAATGGTTAAAGCGAAAATAATTGGTTGATTTATTCATTCGTCTATTATTAGGACCGTAAAAAGTATCCAAATCTCCGAAAAGTACGCATAACAGCGGTGGATAATTTCCAGGGTGAAGATAATAAGATAATATTGTTGTCGTTGGTGCGCAGCAATATGTCAAATAATATTGGATACTTAGCATTTAAGAATCGTATCTGTGTTGCATTGTCGCGTGCAAAGCACGGTCTTTATATTATTGGTAATATGACCAGTTTAGGTACTGCGTCATCCATTTGGAAGCACATTCAAACGGAGCTTGAAAATCAACTGGCCATTGGACGTGAATTGGAACTCGTTTGCAGCACTCATCAAACGTCTCATAAGGTATGGTTTTTTTTGTTTTTTTTGTTTTAAAACAATTTTTGCCATTCATTCGATTGTTCAACATCATTTTTTGTTTACATTCGTTTTGTAGATATTCGAGCCAGCTAATTTCGATGAAATAAAATATGGCGGTTGCCAAAATATTTGTGATGTTCAATTACATTGCGGCCATCACTGCACCTTGGTGTGTCACACAAACGCATTTGACCATTTCTCTGAATGTCAATGCGTTTTTTGAACTCAAACATTGAACTGACCAAAACGGATTGGATTGAAATTAAATTCAACGAATTGAATAAAATTGAAACAAAAAAAAAACATTTTCGGTAAAATTTAAAATGTGTTAAGGAAATTCTTAATAATAAATTATGTAAACCATTCAAAATGGCATCATTTATTGTGATACAGTTGCGTCAAGCGAATTGTGTTCATTTTGGCCACGAATTGCTACCTAATATTCAGTTTGAAATATGATTCATCCATGAAGTGAAAACGAAAATAATCGAAACTATTATGAAGCACAGAAAAATGTTCATTGACGCTTTTAACGCCAGTATTCAGACGATTCCGAGCAATCGAATGAATTCGAGTTGTATGCTGAAATGACCAGACAAATGTTCAAAACCATTTTGCTTTATTTTTTTTTTCAGAGACTACATTGGCCCTATTCCTATAGTTCGAGTTATAAAATAGGAGCTATCGAAGCGTAAAACAATGGATTTCATTGTCCATTGAGATCCAATCGGTAACATCCAATTTAATGATCTCAATTTGGATCTCAATGGACAATGAAATCCATTATATATAATATCGATAGCTCCTATTTTATAGGAACTATATATAGCTCGACCTATGGGAATAGGGCCAATGTAGTCTCTGTTTTTTTTTTCTAGAATTATAATAACTACTAATTCGGACTATTGTATCCCAATCAAGCGTAGTTACGATATATAAATTTATTATTATATGCCAAAGGATTTATAAATCTCGTCTTTAGAGACGCAATTTTACCTAAAACGTCCAATCTTCGGAATTACCCAAATATGTATTTTCTATTCGTACTTTCGATGCCCGGACTCCAAAAATGCAAAACTAAAAAATCGTAAAAACATTTGCTAACATTATTATAAAAGTATATCAAATGTCAACAAAATAGGGCCCATCTGATATGAATAGCCAATGTTAATGCAGTGATTCATTCTTCAGCAGTGATTCGAAACGGTATTTCTGCCGATTCGAATTCAAAAAGAAAGACATCAATTAGCAACAAAAGTATGGGACAATCATCACAAATATGAAGATGTGTCGTTTTATTAATAAAGTTCTAGCTTGTATTTGAACCGAAATTTGTTGGTCGTTGAAAGAATTTTTAATAAATTTGTGTTGAGCATGGAAATAAACCACAATTGAATGTATGAGAATAAAAGTACAGAACAGGAACAAATCTCGGATCAATGCGTAACAAAATTACTGTCTATTATTAATTTGTCCGCGTCGGGAATCTGTGTCGTTTGTCTTCAAACGAAAATTGATTATTATTAGGATCTAATAACTGAGTAATTATTATTAGATACTATCATACTACTACTAATACCTTTATAGCCATAATCTCCTCTCGTCACAGACGATAGATTTATATTTATGTGGATTTTGGACGAACACCATCGAGAGCGATTCAACTGCAATTAATGTTAACAATATGCAATGCAACTGTATAACAGTTACTCAAGAAAACTAAATTGTTTGGCTTTTGCTTTATGAAGGTTGTTTGTGAATTCGTTGTGAATTTACAAATTTCAAAATTCGTTGTGAATTTTGTCGATAGGCATATAAATATATGCATACGATTGCATACAGTGAAAAAAAAAATCCTGAACGAAAGATGGCGTTATATCTTTCCGATTATGATGGCAAATAAATTATCATCTTAAATTCAGTTGTTCATATGACTTCGGAATAGTATTTTCAGAATAGGGGATATGAGTAATATTCCTTTAGTTGAAAAAAATGTAATGAGTTGAATAACAATCATGCAATTTTTAAATTTGTGAAAAGTCACCTTTGAATGAAAAAAATTGAACAAAACCCAAAAGTAGTGAATTTTTTTGTAATACAAGCTCTAGCTCATATTTGAACTGAATTGAGTTGGTCGTTGATTGGATTGAGGAACGAAAATTTATTGATTTGAATAATAACAAAATTGGACTGTGATTTTTTATTTACTTTGGTAAACAAAAAAGTATTCGGCCATGCATACAAAAAAAAATGACTTTCCATGAAAGAATAATATTGCTGATGATTGATTTTCACACCTAGCCATTAACTTCGAGAAAAAAAGGTGTTTCAATGTAAAATAGAAATGGAATTTTGGAGTCTAGTGAGAACGCAATACTGATGAAGTTTTTTTTTTTTTGGGCTTGTTTATAAACATTCGAATTCACATTTTCACAATTTTTCATTTTCGATGTCTTTCCAAACATTTCGATTCCATGTATTATCTCAAAATTATCTGAAAATTGCAGATAAGATAGTCGAAAAATGCAGCTATGTAGATAAGATTACGATAAATGAGCCAAGAAAAATGTGTTATCTTGATGGGATAAGATGTTATCTTATCTAATAGATAAATTATCTTGGAACAACACTGCAAACAAGTAAGTGCTTAAAATGTGTCAATTTTTTCGTAAAATTGTCTAAAACATTGATTTGCAGGAAATGGTTAGAGTCGAAAATAGGGAGATTTTTTTTTAATAACATAAGAGTCAAACAGTCAGTGTTAAACATTTTTTATTTTTTTGTTTTGAAAAAAAAAAAAAAACTGAAATATTTCTTTTGTGGGAAATGATTGAAGTGGTCGATAGGGAAATATTCTTCAATAACGTAGGTAATTCGTCGATAGAGGGCGCTGACTTGTGAATTTGCAATGTCAAAGTCAAATGGGAAGTTATTTACTAACAAATATTTTTTTTTTCTTTAAAGCGTCAAAAATGCATCCAAACAGATTCGGGATAGTGGATTGGATCGGATCCGGAACCGAATAACGGCTGCTGTGAATGTTGCTAAATCATCACTGACAACCAAGTAAGTAAATAATTATATCGTTCAAAATATTAATTATGTTTAAATTAATATTTTCTTTTGAAATGGTAGTTTTGAAGAGGAGCTGTCTCAAGGTTGTCATATATTTGAGAATATTCTCAAAATGTCCAGTTCTTGGCAATGGCAATAGCCAATGTAATAGCAACAACAACAGCAGCAACATTTCCAGGGGGACCCAACTAATTTATTGTAAATAAAATAAAATAAAAACAAAATAATTTATACATAATATGATTCGTTAGCAAAAAGTTAGGTCCATCATAGAAATTACATTGTATCACCTAAATATTTTAAACTGCCTTTGAATTGAAAATATTGTTGCGCTTTCTTTTTGGAATATTATCAATTTTTGTTTTATTAAGAAAAAAAATGTATTTGTTTGTTTGTTTTTTTTTTTATTTGGAATATGAAGTTCGGTAAGAAAAATCGTTTTAAAGTTTCTTCGCTCCTAATTTCAATGGGCCACGTGCAACTCTTCGTGCTTCCAACTCTCTTTGACGTTGAATTTTTTTCTCTTCACGTTTACGTCGTGCTTCGTCCAGTTTTGAGTTGCCTGTAATATTTCAATGAATTATTTGTATTTTTTTGGTTAAAATTGTTGCTCTTGAAATAACATATTGAACTTCAAATGGAAAATCGAATGAGTCTCACCTGAGGTGGACTCTTCAATTGGTTCAAAATCACCATCAGCCCATGTGTCTGTGTTCCACACAGCATTCGAATTTGAATTTGTCGGACTGGTAATAATATGATTAGATGATAAACTTGGCAAATCACTTGGTCGATTATTTTGATCAATCGCATTTGTTTTCTCTTCATTCATTTCGTTAACACCAAACTTTAAATTATTCACAGTTGTGTGTATGGCTTTGTTCGGTTCATCATCTTTTTCATCGTTTTCATCACGTTCTTCTTCATTCTGTTTATCGATAAAAAAAACATATAAAACAATACTATCAATTTTGTCAAATGATTGAAATTGAAATCGAACAATGAACATTTACGAATCAACAAACGAACGATCACAAACGCTTATAAATCAATTTCACTAACCGGTTGCTCTTCCAGGCTGCCCCAATCATTCCATGACCATTCATCTCGTGGATCGGCATTTCTTTGCGCTGATAAATTCGATGTGTTCGATGCTAATGGCAAACTTGTTGATGGCATTGCTGCTAATGGGCTGCTTGGGTCTTGTGATGTCTGTTTCAAATTTTAAATTTTAAAGACAATTTTATTTAAACAATCAAAACGAAAATATCATTGAACACATACATCCATATCACCAGCTACATCCCATCCATCGTTACCATAATCGCTGGCCATATCATTTCCATAATCACTAGCCGAAACGGATGTGTCATTACTTTCATGTTCGAGCGATGTCATCGATGTGACGCTTGATGTTGTCGTTGATAAGCTACTACTTGACGGTTGTTCTGTAAATGGAAATGCCCACACCAACGAAAATCAATTTTATTGTTTACTGATTTCATGGAAAGAAAATCAATTGTATCTTATGGATTTAGTGAGTGTGTGTGTGTGTGTGTGTGTGTGAGAGAGAGAGAGAGAGAGAGAGAGAGGCCAATAATCCTTCAAACGCAATTTTTGCTGGGAGGGAATTTGCGGTGTGTCTACATGAATGGATGTTTGATGTTTAATCGCATTGCCAACTGAATGTGAATCCCACATATTGATATAACAAAAATGAATGAATGAATGAATAAGATATTTTGTGTAATGGATTCAGCCAATTCCAAAACATATGAATAAACACGTAAAATATGGTGTGAATGTGAGTGATGAGCGAAATATGAAAATCGGTTTTTGGTTTTTGTTCGGTCAAATGGATATTCTAGCATACCTAGCGAAGCAGGTTTAGCTTTACCAGTTAATGACGGTCGTGCTGGCCGACCTGTATCACTTTGGCTTCGATAGAATTTTGCCGCAACGGCGGTAACTGCCCATCCAGCCCATGTTGCAGCTGCATTTCCTAGTGATGGTGTTGCGGTATGGACATCAGCCTCTGTAAAAATAGATTTGTTTTTATTCATGATTGAGCATCAGCACCAGATTTTTTTTCGAGAGACGAAAAAAAAAATCAATGAAAAAATTGGCATTACCCATAGTTTCACGTAAGCTTGGATCTTCTGACACTTTTTCCAATTTACCAAGGAAACCGCGAATCGTTTTAAATGCGGGATCACGTACAGATTTTTCCGGATCAACGGTTAAGGAGCATAAAGCTGGTAAAATACGATTTGCAATTTCTGTCAACAAAAAGTATTGTTGTGTAGCGGCCAATGCAAGAATACCAGCAACTCGTGCCGGTGGGAATGGATCACGCATCGCTCGAATGAATGCTGATACTAAGACTCTTTGACGCACCTGCGGATGCAAATGCGGTGCAATTTTACCCAAACACACCGTTGTATTTGTTCGAATGCCACCTTGATCATCACGCGACTGTAACCGTGCAAAATGCCGCAAAACCTCTACATTTAAATTGTTGTAGTTTAGCTTGGGCGCCAAGTGGATGATTGACTATATTTAAATTGGAGAAAAGCAAAATTCCACATTTTAATAGAAGATCAGTGAATGATGAGTTGGGCGAGTGTGTGTGTGTGTGTGTGTGTGTAGTGCATGGTTTACCTTAACGGTTTGTTCACGTATCGTTGGATTTGTATCGAGAAATCCGTGAGCCACCTGTGGAAAAATCTGATCATTTACGACCTGCGGTTGTAAATGATTTATAAACAAATCCAATTGCTGTAGTAATCGTGATCTCGTTACACGATCCGTTGATGCAAACAATTTCACGACACATGGTACAATACGCTTTTGATATTCGCTTTCGTCGAGTAAACGTCCCAATTTAAACATTGGTGCTAAAACCGCCGAACCAGCATCACCATATTCAAATGCGGTTATCAATTGTGGCAAAATCTTTTGACGACACACATTGTCCGGAAAATTGTCTAATTGTGTTGCCAATGCACTGAAAAAGCGATTCTTTTCGGCTTTGTCTTTAATTTGAATCTCTTCAAGAAATAACAATGTGTCGACTAAATCATTTTTAAAAAATCCGCCCGGTTTTCGACATTTTGTGATTATATCAGCTGGATTTGGTCTATTCGCAGGTGATGCACCAACCAATTCACAGTACAAACTTGTCAATGACTTTGGAACCTGTATGTGACAAGTAAAATGTATTAATTGAATTGCCGATGAACAAAAAGGTTGGAAGAGTTCTTACATTTTCGATATCTTTCAAATTACTCCTATTTCTAAGTGGTCCATTAAACGATTCCCATACTAAACATCCAAGGCCCCACATGTCACTCGAACTGTATACCAAAAAAAAAAAAACAAAAAAAACGAGAAATTAGCAAATTAAAGAAATTCCATCAGAAATGGTTGATCATTCATTACATCGAGATGGATGGTTTTCTTACCATTTCGTAGCTAGTTTTAGCTTGGATGTGTCATTTTTTTCTGGAGGATCATAGATCTCAAGGGATGATGGTAACTTAACAGGTGGCATTTGATTTCCTTCAACATTTGATACATATTCTAGTCCGCCTAATTTCCATTCGCCAGATGAATTTACGAATACTGACCAAACGGATACGTTATTGTGTCGCAAGTTTCCGTCATTGTTTAAAAATGATAAAGCACGCTGTTTGAAAGAGAAGAAGAACATGGATGAAACGAATAACAAAACAAAACAAAATGTCTGAGGGATATTTGAGCGTATCAATGGATTGCGAAATAGGATCAAATGAGTCATTTAGATGGAGAGGTTCACTTAGACTAAATAACATGTTTTATGATGATCGTTTTGCAACGTTTACAAAATAAAACTCCAGACGAGTGATGACAGTTCAGTTTAATCAAAATTCTCATTGTTCTCATATGTCATTAAAAACGATCAATTACGTGTCAAACGCAATTGGTTATGTGAAAATTTATGTCAATAATATTTAAATATCGAATCAATTGATTATTATTATTATCGTACCGTAATTTGAAAAATGCCCCAGGCCAGATACAGATCATTTTGTGGTGATTCTTTGTCTAATGCTTCCAGATAAGTGCCCAATGGTTGAACGTATTCGGTGGCAACATACAGCATTTTATCCGTTTCAATGCTATCCAAATATTGTAGTATGCTCGGATGTCGCAATGTTTTCAGCCGTTTCATCGAACTTTTAGCAATTTCTAGCTTAATATCTGAACCATTTTTGATATCGTAAACAAATACGGAAACCTCTTCGTTGGTTGTTTTTCGTTTGGCTTTGTGCAGTGACCAAATGCTTTTTGCATCCAAATTACCAACACATTCACCAATTTCATACGGAAAATCTTTGGATGAGTCGCGCGAGAAGAACGACCACATATTTTAACGAATTAATTGCTTAAAATTAGATTCACACCGTGCAATTTATCACCGTTTTACTGTTTGCAATTGCGTTTGCATGCGAATTTAACTGCGAGACAAAGTTAATCAACACACGGACAAAAGAGCGAGAGATATATATATATAGAGAGAGAGAGAGAGAGAAAAAAGCAACGAAGACAGAATGATGATTTGCGAATGACTTAAAACGAATACAAAAACAAAAACTGAACCACACACAAAAAAAAATGTTGTTGTTTGTATGGCTGGTTTGTATGGTTTGACTATACTTTTCACCGAACACTTAATTTAATTTAAGGTTTGCTATTCGTATTTGTTTTTCGAAATTCTACAAAAACATGACATTTTTTTTTATCGCGATTTACGAAAACAAAATATTTTTCTGCTTAATTGTTAAGCACCAGCACATGAAAACTACACATATGAATGCAAAGTATTGAAGGAATTAAGAGAAACATGAATAAAAATTGCATTTGTCAAAGCTTATCGTGAAATGTGAAATGTTAAATGTCATAATTTTTATGACGCCAGGTGGCTCTGCCATCGTCAAATCAAACATCGCAATTGCATAAATTAAAGCCAAATTGAGTAGTTTTCTTCTTTCACTTTGCAAAAGCGGTCAATCAATTTAGAAATTGTTTGCTCATTCATTTTGAATGCATGAATGCGTTGTAAATTGTTGACAGTTCAGACAACACCAAAAGCGTTGAATGATGAACACTGAACGTACAAACAAACAGAAATCAATTTTTGTAACGAATTCACAAGAATTGTTAACGAATTTTTTATTTTTTATAAAACTTTCAATTTTTATCCATTATACTCCATGTTGAGTATTCAAAGATATTGAGAATTTTGAATATTAATTCATCAAAATATGTTTAGTTTGCAGGCCCTCTTCCTCTCCCAGGGAAAATGGTTAACCTTGAAAAAAATAACGGACCTTGATCAAAAATGCATTTTTCCTGTTCGATAATTTGAAATTTTATTACGTTTTATGGAAATAAAATAGAAAAATGAAATTAGGAAGGCTTTTCAATTGCATTGGAATTTGATTTACACCGTATTTAAACTTACAAAATGCATGAAATATTATTATTAATGACAATAATAAAAAACCAAAGGCACGACGAGGTCAAGTTTAGCCTATGGCTGACTGGCAGGGAACTAAGCGGGATTTACTTACATGAATTATTAATTATCGATAATAATTGAAATGAATACAATCCTTGACTGCAGATTCATCTCAATAGCAGATTTGTGCTGGCATTTTATTGAACTAACGTAAACATATGTTTGGAAAATAGTTGAAAAATGTATTCAAACATTTTCGATGTCATCACCTTTGACCCCCAACCATAACATGAACGCTACATAAAATTGTTGTGTATGAATGTATGTTCTGTTAAGCAAGCTTGACGCGTTCAGTGTAAGAGCTCATTAGAATTAAATAAAATCTATAGATAAATTGAAAATCGAATCAAATAAATAAAATTAGGTTTATTTCATTGTTCATAATAGCATAGACAATACAAAAGAAGAGAAAAGGAAATGGAAATGCTCAACATTTGTTCCTTTTTTGTGGTTAAAATTACATAAATAAACAATTTCATTTAAGAATATTCAAAATATTGTGCTTTGAAGCATCAAAATAAAAAAAAAAAGATTAATCTACAATGCATTTTTCTTCATCGTTTAAATTATTTTTATTTTATTCATTTTTTTTTGTTATTTTTTTAAATTGATACAAATGTTTGTTTTCGGTTTTTAAATTAGATATGAAAGTATTGCCAATTTTCAGTAGCCGCGAAATAAGATGCATTTATTTATTAAAATTTTATTTTAAAAAAGATTGCAAATAAACGTTTTGGCTGGAAGCCGAATGCAATGAAACAGAATTCGATATAATGCTAAAAGTGTGTGCTGCATTGAAACAGTTTACACACAGACACAAATAAAAATTATTAATCGTCTTTCATCGAAATATATTACAAAATAAAATATTCTATTTTATGTTTGAAACAAAAAAAAAAGTTGTATCTTTGCTTTCGTTTTAATTCATTTGAAATATCACAACACCATCTAACCGTTCATTGCTACTAAAGCATATAAAAAAGCGACCGACATCATGACAACGTGTAATACAATGCCATAACACCGATCAGTTTTGTATACGTTTAACTGACTGATTGCAGCTTTTGGTCGATTTTGCTTTATATACTTTTGCGTTTTTGTTTTTTTTTAGTAATTTTTCTTCTTTTTTTCCATAAGGCATGTGTTTTTTTTTATTTTTATTCCCTTAAAAAAACATTTTCAGTTATTTTTTTTTTTTAATGACCAGGTTTTTTTTTATATCGTTCGTTAAATTTGTATTAATCTACTACAAGCTAACTAGAGACTTAGTTGCTTCGCTTGTGGGTGTCACTAAATCAAGAGGGCTTTTATTTTGTGAAGAACACGATGGCATTGCAACTGGTGTCAATCCGGTGCCTCCATCCATTAAACTATCAAAATTGAATGCGAGCACATTTGAGGGTGTTGTTATTTGAACGCCCGCAATATCGGCCACATTTTTATTTGAGGCAATTGTTTGTGATGGTGGTGCTACAAATGGTACATTTAATGAATTGGGCCGTGCCATTGGTTTGGAAGCGCCCGATATTGCTGCGGTTGGATTTGTGACAGCGCCAATGACCGGATTGGCCGTTGAAATGAGATGTTTGGTTGGTGATGGCATATCATCATATGTTGTGTCATCCACTTCAACTTTTATTTTACCAATCAATGGCATTTGAATTGGCTCTTTGAATTCCAATTTTTGTTTAATTTCCATTTTTCCAATGCCACCAATTTGTAATTTGCATTGCGTACGATGCGATTGTAGCAAACATTCAAGATCCTCTTTTTCCACTTGCAAATCTTGAATGTCACGTTGTAATTTGTTCTTTTCATTTTCCAATACCAGCACCTTTTCCAACAATTCATTTGTTTGATCAACACGCCGTTTACGGCATCGTGCTGCTGCCAATTTATTACGTTCACGACGAACGCGACGCTTTTCTTCCTCTTCAGGTGTTAAATTGGCTGAGTTTTTCGGTCTACGTCCACCCATGTTGCGTTTTGAGGTAGTTGTTTCTGTAATATCATTTAAAAAAAAAAATCCATTTCATTAGATCACCTTTGTTTTTCGATTAGAAATGTAATAATGTATGTCTTTTACCTTTGATGGACGAAATATCGGTTAAATTATCGTCAATTGATGATTCGTGGTTTGGTGGAGATGAATTCCACGATTCACTTGAATTTGACCCGGTTGAACCCAAACTGTGATCTTGCGATTCTGGTTCGAACTGGAACGTTGTTGGCCTTGGTGGAACAAATCCAGCTTGACACGGTACTGTGTTTGATGTATCGTTGGCTAATTCCAGAAAAGTCTATTATGTGAATGAATGAAAAAAATGTACAGAATTTAGTGGAAAAACTTCAAAAAATCATTAAAAAAATAAAGAAATACGAAGATTAATAAAAAAAAAAAAATTAACGCTCAAATAAATCTGCTTATTTCATGATTTGCCATTAAACAAAGGTGTGAGACATACAGTAAAGCTATAAGTCACACACCTACCATTCGGTTTTAAGCCATTGAAAAATGTGCTAAAACCTAAAAGCTTTGATAGCAAACACGATAATTGTTGATTTTGTGTATAAAATGACTTAAAAATCGACAGTTGACAATTGCTCAAGTAAACGGTGCATTTGTGATGCTTGATGAGACTCTGTCAATTGCAGATCTCTACATTTGTTAACTACGTTCATATTTCGCAACCGTATCGAATAATTTGCAAGAGCAAACATTGGCAAATCGAATAGACGTCATTGAATGAAATGTTCAGCGACAAGTGAGTGCTTACCTGCTCAATATTCCTTAGTGTAGTCGGTGTTAACGTGGACGTTGTTCTAGTTGGTACTCCGCTATGGATTCCGTCCAATGAGACAAGCTGCAAATACCAAAAAAACAAAACAAAACAAAAATCAACATTTTTCGATTAGACCATTGTTTACAGAAGGATCAAAGGTGTTTTAATTCTTAATTCATAAAATGTTAAACGGCTCCTTTGGATCGGGAAACTTAATAATCTGTTAACAATTTAACTAAATAAACGTATGAAATGATTGTTGTTTTATATTTGATAATGTCATCGGGGTTTTGGTTGTTTTAGGTTTGACTATCATCATTACATGGGCTCTATTTTGTCGTTTCGTTTTTTTTTTTTTTTTTTTTTGTCTTTCTGTTTTTTGTTTTCGGTTTTTGCTCAATCATTCCAGTGAATTCATTTTTTTCCACTTTATTTTTAATTTCTCTTTCGCAAATAATCGGGCGCATTCCGCCCACCCATCTGACTCTTTCGCCCACTCAAACATTTATATCTATACACAATTCATTGGGTTGTTTTTGTTGTTGTTGTTGTTATCGTCTTTGTTTCGTGGTTCATTCTGTCTTGCAAATTACATATTCTGAGTGAGCAAAAAAGTATTCAATTCATTTTAGGTTTGAATGTTTATCACCTCTTTGTTTCGAATTTAGGTGTCAATTGTCGTACAAAATTAATTGGATCCACGCTCAACAAAAAAAAGGTAAAGAGTTTTGTTGTGTGTTAGAGGAAGCAAAGGAAATAAAACGTTCATTAAAATCTACCTGTTGCATGAAAAGTTCACTCGCCAAAAAATTAGCTATTTCACAAGCATCCATTTTTGTTATTGTCACTCTTTGTTTTACAAAACAAAAAATTCGATTTAATTTTTTTGTAATTGTATTTTTTTTTTTTTAAATTTGTTTTCGTTGATTTAGTTAATGTAACTAAATATGTTTTCGTTGTGTCGTTTTCAGCTGTTGCCATATATAGAAAGATAATTCAATTAGAGATTTTTTTTTTCTTTTTTTTTTAAATTTCAGACGATATTTATTATCACCGGAAGAGAAACGCGAAGGGAAACAAAATAATCATTGTTTTAAACATTGGCCGGTCTTTGAGTTGTCTTTCAATAGAATTGAAAAAAGGAAAATAAGATATCAAGTGCTTTTGAATCAAGTTATTAAGTTTTGTCGCGTACGTATTCGTACGAATCGAGTGGACATTTCACACTTTAAACCATATCCGGACATAATATCAAAGACACTAGGCAATTTATCTATAATACAACGGAAAAATAAGAACATATCATTTGATGCGCTATGCTATCTTACTACGTGCCAATCGCCACAGGCAAACGCATTGAATTGCACATTTAAAAAAAAAAAACAAAGAACGAAGGAATAGCGCCATATTCAATGAGCAAATTTCCTAGGCACTGAAGTGATATATAAAACAAGAGAGATAAAGGGAGAGAGAGAGAATAAAGAGAGAAAACGTCTCGAAGTTTCGATGTTGCGTCATCGAATTCAGTTTTTAAAACGAACCACATTTCAGCAAATCATTCAAGGGCCGATAACGGCAACAAAACAAGCCCCGAACCAAAATGTTCAACGATTTTGCGATAAAAGAGATAAAGTCACCGTCCATATATTAGTTTGACGACAGAAATTGATGTGTTTTCTTTGCTTGAAATTGCCATTTTAAGTTGTATTCAATGAAAATTCAATTCACTTGATAAAATTTCGTCATTTTTTTTTTTTTTTGTTCGTTGGCAAATGATTGGTGGGCTACGACTCGTAGCCAACGAGGCACAAATCAGGCGCGAATGCATGAACATTCACTGAATATAACATGTGTTATAAATTTAACTATTACAATTAAGATATCGCGAGCCATTTTCCTTTGTACAAATTTGATCATTTCCAATTGAACGCAAATGATACGTCTCTTTTCTTTTCCTCTATATGTTTTTCTCAACTTTCTCTTGTTCAATGATTTTTCGTTCAGTTGAAATCGTCGTTTTCTTTTTCGTTTTAAATCATTTGGCTAACAACGTTTTCACGACATTGATTTTATATTTATGAATTCAAATTTGCTTTTTAAAAAGAAAAAAAAAAGGGGAAAAAAACCAAATTATATTGAATCGAAATACGTTTTCAATTAACAATTTCTTGTTCGTTCGTTCGTTGAGAAATTAAAACTAAAACATTTTCAAAACAAAAAAAAAGAGAATCTAATTAAATAAATAAATATATCCTTAAAAACTAAGACAGAAACAAAGTCTCTGACGGTGCGTGAAAAGTACAGAGGCTTTAGTTTGACTGTTTTGTTTGCCATTTTCATCCATCGATTCATTGTCATATATAAAATTTCGGGCGCGCTCTTCTCTGAAATTGATCGTTTTTTTCGCTATTTCGGCAAAATAAACGGTTTCGGTGTTGTATCTGTTGTGTTGTTATTTTTCGTGTTCGTTCTTTCGTTTTCGATGTATCGTGTCGACGACATACACACGGCAGCTGTGCCCATTTTGTGTAAGTAAATGAAGTAGCGAATATCGAATATACGCGAAGAAACAGCAGCCGAAGCAGCAACAACAACAACGACTTAAAAAAGCGATATATTGCGAGCGTGCTCACAAATGTCGACCATTCGTATTCGTAAGATACACATTCGAAAATCACACTCGGATCGCCAATTTCAAACAGCCACATATGCAATCAAACACTTCGGCTGTTGCGTTGAATATTTCGTGCTGCGTCAAACAACACAACAAGTCGTATTTTCAGCCAAGCAGATATTAAAATAGTTTTTCATGTTAACGCCACGATCACTGGCAAACAGGCGCAACTCTCCTGTGTATTTTAACGAAAAAAACAACAACAACAACAAACCAACCGAATTACAATTCAACCGCACTCGGCTGATTTTTATTTGATATCAAATATTAATCAGTCACATTGCCAATGAGCCAATAAATTGTGTAAAATTATGAATGGGGATGTCAGGCGATCAAACAAGCATACATTGATTGCCTTCATCTGGTAGCTTGGGCATTGTTCTTTTCTGTGGTTTGTGTGTTGTTTCATTTTTTTTTTTTGTCTCTTCCGCCTACGACAATTTTGATTGTGCATTGCACACACGGGTTGTTGCTTGTCGTTTCTTTGCTGATATACGAGTCTTAATAAGCGATGGATTTTTATGAAATGCGGCACCTAGAAAACGGCGTGTGTGTGTGTGTGTGTTTATTTTTTAAATTTTCTCGTTAGTTTTATGCGCGCAACATCATGCATATTGTGCATATGTATAAGCTCAAAGAGCGTTGTTATTGTCAATTTCAATGAACTGTTTTTGTCTTTTGCTCCCGCCTTAATGCTTTGCTGCCATTTTTGTTGTTGTTGTTGTTGTTGTTGTTTTTTATCATCTGCGAGACTAGTTCTCTCTTTCGCTAAATGGTGGGTTCTTATTTATTTTGCTATTTGCTTTTTGCTTTTTGGTTACCATGTACTATAATTAAAGTGAATATTATTCATTGGCAAACGAGCATTTACAATTGGACAAGAAAAAAAAAAAAAAAAACAATTGCAAAAAGGAAATAACAAAATGACAAATTATCTCTCTTCCAAGAATTTCAAATTATGATGAAATGACTAGAATTGTGGCAAATTCATTTATATACAGGTAATTAAAAATAAAATCAAATAACAACAACAACAAGACATAACTAAAAACGCATGTGAGAATATATCAGATTAAAACAAAACGTATAAATGCAATACCATTAATTTGCGCGCACTTGGTCACATCAAACGTAGACGGTTTTGTGTGTTCGGTCGTGCGACAATACGAAAAAATAAAATAACAATATTACTCGGAAGAATTGCTGACTATGGTCACGAATAGTAAATTATATATGCTAAACTATGCGCTGTGTGTGTGTGTGTGTGTGTTTGCGCTTTGTTATTGGCTGGATACACAGGAGCCGGCTACGTGTGTCTGGGCTGATTGTGCATTAAGATAATTTATTTCATTATGGAAAAAATATATATATATATATATATATATATATATATATATGGAGAAATATAGTTGTATATCGATTGAACAGTTGAACTGTAAGCAGATAAGTTGGCGTTGAAAAAAGGGTAGCAAAAGCCCGTACCGAAACTAACCATATAAACTTGAATTCGATGAATGAGAGTTAAAAAGAAAAACAATTTGATTGTTTGAAATAGCAAATGTGAAACACACACACATTTCTTAATGGCAAACCGCGTGCAATCGTTTGTCCATTTATACATAGCTGGAGATGATGGAGGGGAAAATACAGAATCAAAATGCTAACCAGAAAAAAAAAAAAAAAAAATATTGTGCGCAAAATTTTAGCACACAATTCTAGACTAAATTAATGAAATGTTTGCCAGCAGCACGAATTTCAATCATGCTATAATATCGTTTGATCATTTAGCGGGTGATTCGTGGTGCCGTTCGATCGTTATGTGTACGTGTGTTTAAGCCATGCCCGTTTGTATCCGTGTATTTACTACCTTTATTAATATATACCAAATGTAAGTGGGATACACTGAATGACCGTGCAGCGCTCATTTCCGCACGTGAAAAAAAAACCCACATTCCTTTCGAATGATGTCACGTGGACGGACAATAAAAGTGAAACGGCAACACACCAACCAAATGAGTATTGGATTTGACAGATGTAAAATAAAAAAAACAACGCCATGAGAATCGATACCAAAAGAAAGCGAACGTTAAGAAAATATGTTTGTCTTTAGGTCACTTAAAACAAATTTCATTGAAAAAGGCGCAACACCTTATTGCATCAAATACGATGATCGTCTGATTTTGTTTTTTTTTTTTTTTTTTTTTTTTTTTTTTAACTGCAAAGGACAACTGCAATGCTTTAGGAATGTCATACATTCCAAATCTATCACACAATTTAGATAAGTGTTGCATGGATACCACTTTAAATTGCATCGAACACATTGGCTCCATTTGAAAAAAAAAAAAAAAAAAAAAAAAAAAATAAAGAAAATCGGTGATTGGCATCTTGACGCCGACATTCTATCGAAATTGTCCCATTTTATAAATTTACCTCTCGACACATTGTGATATTAGTAGGTTAAGTCCAATATGTCAAGGTAAATGGTAAAATTCTTAGCTTCGCTAAATACAAAAACACATCATCTCATCCATGTAGATCGATTCACTTACCATCTTCGATGTTGGAAATGTTGGTGAATTGAAAACGTTGTTTGACCCCAAAAAAACGTCTTTAAAAATATGATTATCGAGCGTCATTTATAAAAGAAACAAATTAACAATTTATTTGGCCGAAAATGTCTTTGTTGTAAATTTAAAAACACCTGGGTGAAAAACCCCAAAGTCAGTTCGAATCACACGAAATAACGAAAACAAGAACCAAACAATTATTGCGTCGTATTAATTTTGCGCGTTGTTTTGTTTATTTATTTATTAGTTATTGTTGTTGTTATTGTTGTTGTTTTTTGGTTTGGTTTGGTTTGGTTGGCTTGGATTTAGTTACGTTTGCTTGAAATAATATACTGTAAATCGTTACAAACGAATGATTTACAAAGACACCGCAACACGAACAATTTTAAGCGGTAAAACGTAAATAAAAGTGCACACTATTGAAAATCACAATTTACTACGGCTACGAATTAATCGAATTTTAACATTTAAATCGAATGTTTAATTGTTAATAATTTGATTTAACTGTGTTGATTTCGGTAAATTTTGTTGTTGCTGTTGTTGTAGTTGTTTAAATCGTTTTAATTCAAACAGAGTACATTCAATGCGAAGGTTTCAAAACAACTAAACTGTATCAATTTATGCTTTCAACTTATATTTTATTTATTTGAAATGTGAATTTAGATGTAACTTTTATATCTTTTGCTACAAGATAAATGATTATGTTGTATGTTTGTTGTTGCTGTTGATGTTCGGCTAATCAAATCATTTGTCGTTGTATTGTAATCATAATCAAACTGCACACGATAATAATTTTTTTTTTAAATTAAATGAAATTTAAATTGAAGAAAATAAAAACTGGGTAAAAATTTTGTTGCTGCTGCTGCTGCTATTGTTATTGTTGTTGCTGGTTTTTTTTTTGTCTTTCTCAGAAATCAGAATGAAATAAGCGCAACACGAGCTATTCTATCGTTGTGTTTATTTATAATTGCCATAAAAGGAACGATAATTGAATTTCAAAACAGTAGTATAGTGGCGCGACACTGAACACATACACAAAACACTTACACCGAATAGAAAATACAATTGCATTGAGCGATTTATCGTTCGAAAATATAGTCGAACAAAGTTGCACGTAGTATGTGAGCACGTTTCAGTTCTAGTGACCAGCAATAACGAAACGAATATGAAAATTGTTGCTTTATTTTAACGCGTTTTTGTTGTTGTTGTTGTTGTTGTTGTTCATCCAACAGGATTGTTTATTGCTCTTATTGTTATTTTTTTTTTTTATCGTTTTTCCATTCTTTATCAGTAATCAACACATGCACATATCAGTCAGTTTTCTGTAGTTGAGTTTTTGAGTTTTTGAGTTTATGAATTGTAAAAAATGTCTGTGCTGCTTGTTTTTCTGGTTGAATCTCGAAATGGCAACAATCATAAAATTGGGGTTTTATTTTTCTTGGTATTGTGTTCGTTTTTTATCTCTTGTAAAAGAACAAAAAATAAATCCGTTTCAAATAGAATACGGATTTTAATCGTTCTCAATACACATTAGTTTAGCACTGTATATTTGCTGTTTATTCTGTGCGCTTCACTGATAAGCATTGGAAAATGTTCTGAAATTAAAGTCGCTTTTTGCTTTGTACTGTACAAAAAAAAACAACAAATCTATTTCTCTTTGAACATTTTTTAAGAGAAAATAACACAAATTATTTGATAAATCTAATAATTTTTTTTTTCTTCAATTTATCACTTGGTTTAACAAACAAACAAAAAAAAAACGATGTGTTTTTTTTCTGGAAAAAATTTCACTGTCGAAACGCAAAAAAAAATTCGTTGGTCGTTTGACTTGAGGATGAAATCGACACGTAAAAACTGAAGCACACAATTCGGTTTTCGTAGCGTTAAAAATGCCTTCGATTGTTTTCGTTTTCTGTTATCAGTTCAACTTACAAAGTGTGACTAAACCGATGCGTCATCAACATGCTCGTTTTATATATGGTGCTTGAGACGTTATATGTATTTTACCATGAAATTCAATTCAACTGAATGCTTGCCGTCTCTTGTTTCGACGGTCTCTCTCTCTCTTTTTCACATTCGAAACAGAGAACAACAACAACAACAACGAATGAGCTGTGTGTACACTCTTTGCCATTGTCGGCGTCTTTGCACATGTATAGACACACATTTGTTTTTTTTCCATTTTCAAGCAGCAGCAGCAGCAGCAGCAGCAGCAACAGCAGCAGCACCAGAAATTCGAGCGTTGAGTGTTTGTGACGCAAACAACAATAACAATATGTATAAAACAAAAACGTATATATTGTATTCCACATGCGATGGAAATGATACGTACGCACAAGTTCACAATGCAATTATTGTTGGAAAGACAGTTATGAAAGAGCTGCCTAGACAAATTGGTTAGATTGGCAAAACAGAAACAAACAAAACAAAAAAAAAAAACCATGAGAGAGGAAATGCCAGAGTTTAGCAAGAATTCTCGTACACTCGACGATTCAGAATGAAATGGAGCTGAATTTTAATGAAAATTAAATGCACTGATTTCTAATTGAGTGTTTAACAGTACATGGTAATATCAACATCACATTGAAATGATTGTTTACGTTTAAGCATGTGGTTGCAATACGACCAATTTGTGTTTCTCTTCAAGTACACACTAAAATATTTATCTGCCGTTCGAATTAAAGGCAGATTTCAATGCATCTAGTGTGTATCTGTGATTTATATACATGAAACATATGTAATAATCCTAGGGGCTTATGTGTCAAGCGAGTCCCACGATTCTTTTGCAATTTCTTTAGTATTAAAGCGAGACCTGCGAGTTCCTATGATGTTATACAATGGGACCCGCAAGTCCTGTGAGTCCCTGCGAGTTTTACACATATTAATACTATGTTGTACGAGTCCATACGAGTCCAAGTGACATTTATTAGATTTTAAAATGACAAAAACAGATTTTGAAGTATTTTCAATTCAGTCATAAGTAGTTCATCATTTCAACTGTTTGTTTTGTGTATTGTACCACTTGTTAAAACATTTCATTTAAAAAAAAAGGAAAATACAGAGAAATTTTCAGGCGAAAGAGAATATTTGTTCAATATTGAATTCTAATTTGGGCATTGAAATTCCAAGAATTGTTAATAGTTCATTGTTTTGCAAGTGAAATGTCACACTTTTTTATAATGGCAACGATAATCGATAATCAAATGGTTGAAAACAAATGAAGAGATTTTTTATTTAATAATATTTGCTTTAAAACTTTTTCTCTTTGTTTTGTTATATATTATTATTTGACTTATTTAATAATCGAAAATGTATAAATACATTTGTAGTTTTGCATCGTATACAATTTCAAACGAACGTGTATTAGTGAAATGATGAATTGGTTGGCAAAAAGTCTCGCTTGGACTCGCACGGAATCGCAATATTTGTGACTTTTTGCATAGTATTTGAACGTAGGGACTTTCATATAAAATATACTGAAATTTGCGAGTCCTGCGATTCTTCAGCGAATTTGTACGATTCCCGCGATTCTTTAGCGATTCCTTTGCTATTTCGCACGATTCCCACGATTTTTTGCGAGTTTTCTTGGGAATCGCGCAACTCAGAAGCCCCTAGTAATAATCCCATGCGAGTTGTGATATATTGTGTATATCATGATCAGTGATTTGTTTGTTATTTTTCTTTCGTTGTTCACTTTTACAGATGCATTGCATGACCTCGAAAGTTCAACTAATTTAATCTAATTTGTAAATGATTTTGCACATTTTTTTTTTTTCGTTCGTTCGTCGTCGTCGTCGTTGTTGTCGTACAAGTAGAACAAATGAACATACGACAAAACATGTAAAATTCTTATTCTCTATTTCAGATTAAACAACAGCAACAACAACAACAACAACAACAACAACTCACATGGAAACAAAAAAAAAAAAAAAAGAAAGAATGTATGGAATTCGACATTGTTGAATGAACCATGAAATGTAGCGCAACAAATTGCATATTCAGAGGAAAGCCTGGACTTTATCGACAAATTCAAAGTCCAACGACGGTTTTAAATGCACGGTGCCATTTCGTGACAGGTTCAATATCGTTTTAATTACTGGTTTTATCATTATTATTTGTTTTTTTTTTCAATTTCAATAGCGTCAAATCATTCAACGCCCATTCAAATGAAACAATAAATAGAACAAATCAATGAATTTACTTGCGGCCACTAGACCATTATCTTATATATATATGCGTTGAATGACAAACAAAAGTAACCAATTTGATATGAGCAATGAATGAAACAATACCATCAAAACTACGCACCGTGTTTAAATCATCTAACAATTTATTGAAAATGCGAAACAATTTCCATTTACCAAGAAAAAAATATCATAGATTGTTAAAAAATCCAATTCAATCTCGTCATTTTGTGTGTTGAACTTTAAATTCGCAAAACGACGCGAAGAAATGGTTACCACAAACCAACTGATCGAAAAATTGACTAATTTATAGACGGCTATCGTTATTCAAATGACAATTGAATCAGAGTTAATCTCATAAAAACACAAAAAAAAACGTTTTTTTTTTTCAAAGACGACATAGTCATTTTTGCAACATAGTGTAGCATGTAGTTTATAGCTAAATTTTCAACGAACAAGATTTTCGGACAGCAATACAAATGAAGAAAGTGCGTGTATTGTAGTCCCCGAAAAAAATATGATGTGTAATAAGCGGAATCGAAGCACTGAGTCATCATCGCACACATTATAATTCTCCGTTTAAATATTTGGTTGTGGGGTTTTTTTTTTTTTGATCGGTCGTTGTTGTGTGTGCGAGCACAGTGCGCTAAATATGTGATAATATAATTCAAACTGCCAATGGTGTGTAGTTCATGTGACTCCAATGACGACAAATTCGTAGAAACGCTATAAATTCATAAGTGCGAGAATGAGTCGCATCGGTTTTTTTTGTTGTTGTTGGTGTGTTTCATGAACCATTTTTATGCCATTTCGAACAACAACAAAACAGCAACAGCAGCAATAACCAATCGCATTGCGAAATTAAATGACCAACAAATAAAAACAAAACCAACAAAAAAAAAACCTGAATGAAAACAGAGAGAAAACAAACATACACAATATTCAAGACCATAACGAGCATTGTAGCACGATTTGTTTAATTTCGTATTTTGTTGAAATGAATTTGCATGTATTTTTTTTTTTGTTTTTTTTTTAATATTGCGACCAAAAGAAAAGAAAAAAACAATGTTGGCCACAGAGATATGCATATTCGAAGATTCGAACATCAATTCGTTAATGTGTCAAAACTGTTGAAATCTCAAAAGTCGATGCGATAAATGCGTGTAAAATGAACTAAAATAACATGTATTTTGAGTTTTTGCACACCTTTCAAAATGTGGTGTGACGAACGACACAATTTTTTAAACTGAAACACAACAATTTCTGCTTCGAGACATCCAAAAATGTGATACCTTTTAATTTCATTTGAAGTGGATGCAATGAACACAAATAACACCACAAATCGTGTAACATGTATAGAGTGTATCGCATTCATAAACCATTCGTGTTTTTCGGCATGCCAATTTTTGTTCTCTCTCTGTGTTTGTGTGTGTGTGGTTTTTTTAGTGCTAACTATAACTCATACTCTGTGTCAAATTGTTTCTTGGCATTGTTGCTGGCGATGTTGTTTTTTTTTTTCATTGTTGTTGCTCTCCCAATTCAGTGAAATGTAAACAAATTCTTGGAAATGTATACGAGTCATCGATATGAAAATACACACATGTAGTCATCGTACACGCACGCTACAGACTCTATACACAGCGTCAAATGAGTCGACGATTCATGCCGAAGTTCCATTCCGTTTTGAGTTGCCGAATGATGACGTCATTATTGTTTGAGTTTGTTTTATCTTCTTGCTGTTGTGTGCGGCTCAATTCAAGCGCTCATTTCTCCGTTGTTCGTTTTCAATTCGTTTTTTTTTTCGAAATTCATTGTTATATTTTGTTGTTGTTTTATCATTCGATGTTAAGGAATTTATTATGGAATGGGTTTTTCCCGTCAGACACACATAATAATAATCAATTTGCCGTATTATTTGATTTTAGTTGTTTCTTTTTCTTTCTTTCTTTTTATATATATGAAAAATACTTGATGTTCGTGGCACTGTTTATGATGTTCGGATATAATTTCACAATATTGGTTAATACTGCATCATTTGATTGTGTACGTGCTTGCAATGTGCCATGACACATTTTTTTTTTTTTTAGCACAGATTCTCCGAATTCAAATGCTCAACTAGATCAAAACGCTTCATCAAACGCCAAATTGACCTTTAATTGAATGCTCAATTTTAAGTTTATTCCATACAATCTTTACACATTGTTTTGATGTCTTTTTTTTGTTGTTGTTGTCATTTGTTCGAATGCACGCGTACCTCGCCAACCGATATTAAATCGCACGGTGAATATTTGTATTTATCGTATAAAATATAAATTGTGCTGATCACAATTTTGTAGAATTTATCAACAAAATCAATTGTCGTGAATATTTGATTTATAAATATCAAGGAAATTGAATAAATTCCATCGATTGACATTATTTCACAAATGCAATTTGTTTGATATGTGTTTCAGGGTTTATTTATGTAGAAATAGGCAAGTAGATCGATTTGGCGCGACAATTTATTTTTTTCCTCATCGTCTAACTTTCGTTCGATGAACGCTTGTTTATGGCTATATGTTTGTATCATATTTGTTTGTTCGATTATATCCACTTGATAACCGACAACAACTTAAACAAGTAATTCAATAGAGTAAACATGAATGCGAATTGTTTCCATTCAAATATTGCGAGAAAAAAACAAAAAACAATTCCATGTTCAGGAAAAAGAAACACCGATTCAACAAAGACATTTACGGTAATAATGACGATGAGTACCAAAAATCCACCTGATTTGTAAGATCAATGAACGAGCATGAGGCTAACCTGCACACTCATGTTTGGGATGTATGATTGTGAATGATGTGTTTTTGGAAATTGTAAAGATGATAATCAAGAGAGATAGAGAGAGAGAGAGAGAGAGAGAGAGAGCGAAAGATTGAATATGACTTACGGTGGCTTGTGAAATGCTGGCTCCGAACGATGATCGTGTGGTGCTGCTATCGTCGATTTCATCACTAGATACCGAATCTTCTGATTTAACATCGACCATTTCGAGTTTCATATTGAAACGAACGAATTATTGTCGGTCTGTTTGTTTTTCTTCTACCAATTCTCCGCGTGCTTTTGCTATCAAAACACAATTATCGAAACTGTTACACACATACACAAAAAAAAAAAAAATAACACCACTAACGAAAAAAATTTGCACTTTTCTTTTCCTTGTTTGTTACTTGATATACAAACTTTTGTACACTTGACTATCGAATTCGATTCTTTCGTTGGTTTTTTTTTTTATGATTTCGTCTTTTATCTATTTGTTTCCGTCACTTTCCAGAACGAATGCAATGCTTTGTTTGCAATTATTGTTTATACGTGTGATGTGTGCAAATGTCACCACACCCAGATCGCAACGCTATTTACTTCACGGCGTACTTGTTTTGCTTTTTATTTGTATACACACACAGAGTATAGTTTACTCGACAGCACAAAGTACACTCATGCGACACCATTGGTACCGTTTCATGTTATTCACAGTGACAGTGGCTCATTCACGAATTTGAAAAGCGATCTCTCTTTCAATTTTTTTTTCTTTACAACAACAAAATATTTTATATAACATAGTTTTTCCAGATGTTAAATTTAATAAATTAAAACAATTTGTATCGTTTTTTATTTTGAAAAAAAAAACAAAATACTTAATTTTTTGGCAACACTAAAGTACATTGACGATTGAGGTGAGATAACAATCGAAACTCACCCACAAATAACCGCTAAAAACAAAATTGTTATGTTGAATTTAAAGCTTGTGATTTATCATTTGTTGACTCTTTTGATTGGAAATTGTTTATGCAAAAAACTAATTGTTCCAAATTTACAGTTTTTTTCGGTAATCATTTATTTTGTAACGCGCAAGTGATAGCGTCACCTTTAGTTTTTATGGCGGAAGGTTTGGGCTTTGGTGATGTATAGTTGAATCTCGAAGTTTTCCATTCTATTTACATGAACAACCGGCATACAACAATTGGTTAGAATATCAATTAGCGGTAGTTATCTGACGGGAGTTTTTTTTCACCCCATAAAGTGTAGTTAAATATTGTCGACAAACGATAAGATATATCGCTTTAGTATATTAAAACGTGCAGGGCTTGAGTCTAGCCAAAAAAATTTGAAGAACAAAATGTGCATCTCTGTCTAATTCTACTGTAAATTCATTTTTGTTTGAAAATCGTTTTTTGTGCCATTTATTCGTATCCGAATATTTTAAGTTATGATTATTCTCATGCAATTTGAATGCGAACACTTATTTGAAATGAAAATGGAAAATGAGAAATCGACGAAACGAAACATGACATCGTGCAGATTCACTTCAACCATCCAATGGCAATCACAAACGATGCTATCAGTAAAAATGTGTCTATTCAACAGTATGAAATCCCAAATAATCGGCTGCTAACCATCAGAATTCTGCTCCGAAACTTCGAAGAGATTGTGGCGCATAGCTTCGATAATAAGAATAAGTAGTATGTGTGGTTACCATGGCCATAGAGATGGTGAGAATTGGAGTTTAACGAGTTGACACTCGGAAAAACGTTATTTTCTATGAAAAACAAGCAGTGATTCCATATGTTGCATGCCAGAAAAAAATATTGAATGTGCCGGTTTGTTTTAATTTGTGTCCACATGTGGAAGGTGGTCAATGATTTTTTAAATTTATTCCAAGTATAAGAACATTTTGATATGTTTAGTCAAGAAAATATTTTGATGTTGTGAAAATTAAATTTCTTTCATCGAAATTGTTTGTAAACAAAGATAAAATATAATGTGACAGTTTGTGTGAGTCTTTGAATGCGCATTTGCGCATTTCTTGCTTTTTTGCTATTTCACAGTGGCAGTGGCACATTCACGCTAACATGTTTTGTTTGGCTCATTCAAACTCATCACATGAGTACATAAGTACTGACATTCGGTGTTAAGTATTTCTTATTAGAAATAAAGGTATTTTCATCCAGTTGTAAAAGTAAATTCGATCGATTTTGCACATTTTTCTGCATTGAAATACGTTCGAATTTTAATTTGTTTCAATTTAATTGAATTATATTTTCTATAATTATTTTATGTAAAGAATGTAACATTCGTTAAAAAAAGATCGATTGTTATCGTATAAAATATGATATTTCATTTAATATTTAAAAAAAAAAAAAAAAACTTAATTTTTTGGCAAGACCAAAGTATATTTGCGTGTGAGGTGAGAAAACAAACGAAACTCACCCACAATTGACGGCTGCGGTGTTGATTCATGTTGTTGTTTTTTTTTTGTTGTTGTTGTTCATAAAGAATCACACGCAAATAAAAATGTAAATTCATGAAAATTTACAAAAAATGTAAATTGGCCAGCATGCAATTGTAAGTGAGTTGAGTAGCGAATGTGATTTTTGATACGGTGAAATACGTTCAGATCGTCGAAATAATTGCCAGGGATAAAAGTTATAAATTTATTACAATGACCAGTATTGTTCGTTTGTTGTCGGAAACTGCGACATGCTTGGGCACTGGTATTTTGGGCCTAAGCTATGTCCTCATTAAAGGAAATGGCATTAAAATTATGAAATACATAACATTTTCATCGATTGGTGCCGGCGTTTTATACTCAATCATTCAACGAAATCGGCAAAAAACCGTGAACGACCGTAATGTTATTCTCATAACGGGATGTGATTCTGGATTGGGGTGCGTTAAAAATTGATTCGATTTAATTTTGTGATATTCGATTTAAAAATTCACACATTTTTCATACATTTCAGCTTCAACATGGCACTTTATTGCAATCTCAAGCTCAACATGTTTGTTGTTGCCGCATGTTTAAATACAAATTCGGAAGGTGCTCGAAAACTTCTCGAACAGTGCAATCCAAAGCATTTTTTACTTGTCGAATTGGACATTCGAAAGAGTGCAAGCATTTTGCATATTGAAAAAACAATCCTAAATCTTCTTGCAAGCGATACCAATTTAGGTATAAATGACTATCCCTTTTCCGACCATACAGCAACCATTGGATTTCATGATGTAGTTTATTTTTTTTATTGATTTTTTTTTTCAGAATTCAGCTATTTAGTAAACAATGCTGGTGTTATGTGTTTTGGTGAATTCGAATGGCAAACAAATGCCATAATTGAACATCAAGTGAATGTGAATCTGTTTGGAACAATGAATTTTACCAGAAGCTTCCTGCCATTGGTGCGAAAGTACAAAACCAGAATAATTAATGTAACTAGTCATTGTGCGCTTCAGGTAAATTATTGTGAACCTTGTGCTATTGCCACCAATGGCATATTATATGTCGGTAATTATAATTCATTTAGCTATTTTTTTTTTTAATGATATCAAAACACGAAATCAAAATAATTTCAGGCATTGCCTGGTTTAGCAACGTATGCGGCCACCAAAGCAGGATTGAAATTCTGGAACGATGCATTACGCGTTGAAATGAATAAGTATGGTGTTGATGTGGTCAATTTTATACCGGGCTCATTAGTAATGTCCACAAATATCACGGCACGACAGGAACAACATGCCACCGAAATGTTGACCGCATTCACCGATGAACAATTGGAATTTTATGGTGACTATTTTGAACGTTACATGAATTACCTAAAGCACATATCAGGCATAAAACCAGTTCAAATCATCTCCGATGGTAATTTATTCATTGAATTCCGTAATGCGATCATCGATTATACACCACGATCAACTTATAAATGCGAACCGCTCAAGTATGTGTGCTGTTTCGATTTTGATTGTCGTCTTTTTTTCTAGACATCGTTTAAAATGCCATTGGCTAATTTTTATGTATTGGTTCATTTCAGGTATACCATCTATCACATTTTATTTAAATACAGTCCTGTTTTTCTGCGTGATTGGTTCATCGTGAAGTTTGTCAATATGCCATCGTATATATAATCAAAAAAAAAAGAAAAAAAAAAAACAAAAAAAACAAATCAAATGAGTTACCCACACTGTTTTTTTAGGTTCATTGTGATACTGATTTTTTTGTTGCATTTTTATTTACCCAAAAGTGAACTGAACTACAGAATTATAGCAATTAAGACTTTTTTTTTTAAACAAAACAAAAAATTACGCTTTTGTTTTGCGTATCCGAACAAATAATGACATTTTTTTAAGAGAAACAATTTCTTTTTTTTTTTTTTTAAACAAAAATAAATCAAATAAAAGCCAAATAAACGTGTTCAAATAGTGGAGATTGTGTGAAATTTTTAATTATCTCTAACCATCAGATCCAAGTCACAAGACAAAATCATCAGCCAAAATTCAGATCATTTATTAATTTATGTACCAGAGCCACCAGCCAAATCGTATTGATACTCATTCAATCCACAGATAAATATAAACGGTACAGGTTGCATCGAAGCGCAAATTTAATGAGATATGCGTTTAATTCAACAACCCGTTTTCATTATATTTTCCTTCATTTCGATTCGATTCCCTATAGACTTGTAAATTGAAGTATGGAAATTGTTTTAACGCAATTTATGCCGCGGTTTTTGTTTTTTATAAATGGTAAACGTTTGCACAATCACCATTGAGATATATCAACATTCTCAACTACATTGAGCATTTTTATAATAATAATAATGAACCAAACAGTTTTTTTTTTTTTTTTTAAATCAAACGAAACAAAATGAAGTGGATAGATCGAGAGTATGCATGTTTAAAAAATGAGTTACAATTTCGATTTGGATTGAACGGTAGCACTGGCGGCTAATTGTCAGGATGGATTTGTTGAATTTGCAGCATTTGGTTTTTTGTCATAACGACAGTGCATTGAGTTTCCATTGCCAGGCTCCAAAACATATCTTTAATTACATTGGAGAGACAAAAACAAAAAAATAAAAAATGAAATTAATTTTTCAATAATTTTAAACTTTATAAATTCATTCCAACGACAAACCAAAAAAAAAAAAAAAAATTACCCAATTGAAGTATAAAATTTAACTAGGCTATCTTTGCATTCCAATGACATTTTATAGCATCCCAAGTGTTCTGCCAGCAGAGTTACCGTTGCCACAATCCTATTTGAATTTAAAAAAAAATTCCAATTTATTTTCCGGTATTTTTGTACGATTTTAATTTTACTTACAATTTACCCAATTGTTTGCCTCTGTATGTATTATTAACAACCACATCCTCGAGTCGGGCTCGCTAAAACCAAAGAATTGAGAAAAAAAAAAATTAAACGCTTATGAAACATTTTTGTTCTTAATGAAAAAAAAAAAAAAAAAAAAACAACAACAACAATTGATCATACCAAGCCACAGTCATGGATGAATTTGTGCTCGATGACAAGCGTTGCACTGCCAATCAATTGATTGATACGTGTATCTTCAATAACTGTCACATAATAATCACCGCTATATTTCATTTTATGAAAACGGCCTAAAATCAAATCACAATCAAATATTTTTTTTTTTTTTTTATTTTTCAAAACACACAATGCAATTGGGATATTCAATTCGAGATTTTACGTACTCAGAAAATCATGACGTGACACATTGCCCACACTGGTCAATTGAGATAACAATTGCAAAAAACCACGATCATAATCGCCAACTTGTAACGGACGCACTTTTAACCATTGTTCACCAGTATTGACAGCGTCTATCGGTGGATTGAATTTAGTTATTGTACGACTAAAATCCAATTTTGCCAAAAGACTTGCATCGTACAACGCTTCTTCGGCCTGTAAAATATATATTTAAAAAGAATTTTTTTTTTTTTTAGAAATAAAATCACAATTCGAATTTTATCATATTTAAAAGGTCATTAGAAGATCGTACGAATCTCATTAGCTATGGAACTTGACACGTGGACAAAAATGGCAATTTGATGTTAATTTGCAGTTATTGATAAAGTTAATTTATCCAATTAATATATTTCACCGATTAATCAGATTGCAATTTTGTCTTTAGCTAAAATGACGATATGATTTATTTACTTTTTACTTATTAAAAAAAAAAATAATTAACGAAACTATGCCAAATGCACGCACTAGAATTGTGTGACCTTCACATTAATGCAAGCACAAGTTCGTCCAGTTTTTTTTTTTTTTTTTTTTTTTTTTTAATAAAGCTGGCGCTTATGCGGCTGAATGTAAGCGATGAGGAAGTAAAATATGATATGAAAATGTGGCATTTTATTCTCGTTTATCTAATGCAACTGAACTACAATCGAATTGATTTTTGGTGTCTTGCAAATTTGACAAAATTCCATGAAGAATTTTAATATGAAAATGAATAAATTGTTTCTAACAAACCAACATGTCAAACTTGCAAAATGGTTTTTTTTTGTGCTGTTAAATTAACAAATTCTTTGTTAAATTTACCTTCGAATAGATGCTATTCGAAACCATTATGGATTCGATATTAGACTGTTGCTGTTAAAGTGAATGGATGTACTGAAAAAGCGTAACTGAATGTTTTTTTTTTCGTATTCTGTCTGAACAACAGGTTGATGTTGGTATATTAACATACGTTTGTTGGGCTTTCTTCAAGCATTCTTTTGACTTGTAAATTCGTAGCCGTTCGTTGCTTTTGCCTATGTTTATTTACCTTCCATATAAAATAAATCAAAACTAGTCTGTATCAGACCGACACACGTAAACCAGTTTCGGGTGATTACGGTTTAAAACACACCAAAAAAAAAAAATGCTGTCATTTATAGTGGCTGTTTGACAGTTCTTAAACTGTCAAAATCGTGCATTGAAAATACTGTGTATTTGGTTTGGTCTTTAAATGAAAAAGAAATTAGGGGTTTAAAAATTGAAAAAAAAAAAAAAAAAAAACGAAGTAAAATGTCTGTGAATTTCCTGCGATGGAAATATATAACAAAATGTATAGGAAATTCGAATAGGATAAAACAGCGTCATTTTTCCGCATTGGCCAAATGCTGCACTAGAGATAACATACTACTCAATCAAATAGATACACATCCGGATTGTATACGATCACCCAATCGACGAGATTTCATCGGTTGGGTTCCAGATCGAAAGGATGGATACGGTTCAAAAAAAGATGAAACCGATCGAGCACACATTAAATTTGGATTAAAGCAATTAAAAACGGAAATTCAACTATGGACAGAAGAAGTGAAAGAGACATTGCGTGCCGATCCAATGGCATTCGTTCCACCAGGTAGTTATAGCATCAACTTGTACTTTGGTAATCATCGAATCAATTATTGATTGTAATTATGTTGGATTTGGTTTTCAGGTGAAATTGACACTGTGTTTCAGTTTGGTGAGCAAGCAGATGTTGATAAATTCATTGTGACGAGTGACAGTGATCATAATGAAGGATACAGCCATTGCTCATTTAAAATAAATCAAGCGGGCTATGGTTTATTTAGTGGTGTTCTTGATTCAACTGTACCAAACCAAGGAGAACTGTCTAAAGCTGGATATTGTAATATAACAAGTGCACGTGTTAAGGTATGTAATTCCGTTAAACGTTATTATTTTTTTTGAATAACTCAAATGGGTTTGATGTTTACCGGTTGTTAATCTATTGGTTATTGCATTTAGAAATCGTTTCAACGTGATTCGTACTTTGAGTGGAGCGCATATAATACACTTGTACTGCGAGTGAGAGGCGATGGTCGACCGTATGCAATAAACTTACACTCAGATGGTTTATTTGATGTGACCTGGCATGATATATACTCTTACGTGTTATACACAAGAGGTGGTCCACATTGGCAGCTGACAAAGGTGAGTCAAGTTTTTTTATTTCAATATAAATCAAGTAAATCCATTATCAGCTAATCTCGATCAATTTTGATCACACCAAAATGAAATTTCAGATACCATTTTCTAAGTTTTATTTAACTGCAAAAGGATGCATTCAAGACAAGCATCATTACATGTCACATATTCGTGTGTCACGGATCGGACTCACTGCGGTCGGCTTAGATTGGATGGATGGTGAATTTAATTTAGAAATCGATTATATTGGTGTCGAAAATAATCCCTATCATACCGAAGAATCAGCCTATGAAATGTATAAAGCACCCGATTTTGTTATGGGCACATAATTGTTTGTTTTTGTGTTATTTTAATAGGAATCAAGAAAAAGATGTAAAAATATTGAAAAAAAAAATTAATTCAAAAAAAATACAAAAGTTCAAAATAGTTTTTCTTTTATTTACAATTCTAAAGAGAGAAAGAGAGAGAGAGAGAGAGAGGAAGTTGGAACACAGAAAAAGCATTGTTTCTACTCAAATAGAATTCGGTTTCAGTCGATACACCGACCAGGTCTTCATTGCACTTTTAAATTCCCATTCAAAAACCTGTCAAAAAAAGTAAAGTATCTCATTCTACCACACAAAATGTTTGCTCAAAATGTTGGTTCAACTGCGGATGACAATGACGATTAGATGGTTGGGTTTTACATACCGCAGGGCAGTGGAAATTTGTTATTATTTTTCAAGTAAACCTTTTTTTTGTTTTTCTTTTTAAATAATTAAAAATTTGTAACAGTTGTCTTCTTGCTCCATATTTTATCACCTAGCTATGCACATCTTATGAACATGATTCAATTTGAAATTTGTGTTTGTGTTGGGCACTGTGTTTAAGTTTTATGTCAATTCAGGAGGTTCAGGAGGTATTTTTTCGACTCCGAATTAATTTATATGTATCTTTCGATAAAATGTAACTAGTTGCTGCTGCTACAGTGGTAAAACCAGTAAAATACCACATGCCGACTAATGTTGGTTCAGCTAAAACAATACACATGAACAATATCAATAAATACGATTGCATTTACGAATAATACCTTCTCACAATATCATACCTATTAAACCATTTACTGGAGCTGCTAAGCTGGCAGCTATTGTTGTTAATTGAACAGCTGTATTTACTTTGCTAATAAATGTTGGCTGCAATTTTGCGGTTACATGTGTTGCATCAAAATATCGTGGAAGTGTTCTCTGAAATGTGTTGACACAATAAATAGTTAAGAACCAACACCACATACAGATAGGTGCATATTAAAAGCACAAATGTTTACTTACCGGTGGTGGCAAACTGATATATCGAATCACTAAACCAGCTATGATTAGAAATACATCACGAAATATAATCATTCCACAGAGCCAAGCCGGGAACAGATTGCAGTATGAAAGTGATATAACTAATGATCCTACGAGTAATTTATCAGCCATTGGATCCAAAAATGAACCTAGTTTACTTGCTTGTGATACCCAATTGCGTGCAATAAATCCATCCAACTGAAATTTAAATCGAAATATGAAATTTAGCGTGTCCATTAAAAAAAAGTGAAGAAGATCATTTATCATTTCATCCTCACCAAATCTGTTAGCCCGGCAAATACCAGAAGGCCAATAGCCAATTGATAATTCTCTTGAACAATCACATATCCAATATATGGTGCTAAAAAACTGCGTGCCACACACAGTAAATTCGGTATCGTTAAAATATTTTCACGTTCGACAATTTCTTCCATTTCTCGGACTTTTTCTTGAATTTTCGTTTTTTTATCGCGAACACCTTGCACCAAAATCTCTTTTCGTTCACGTATTCGTTGTTTTTTCTGTTCAATATTGTCGGTTAATAATTGTTTACTCTTTTCAAATTTTAGATTGAAATTTTTACGATTGATGTCGGCATAGAATCGTTTTTGATCGAATATTGTTGGCCAGTTGCTTGATGAAACGGCCAAAATCAAGGGCATTTTTGTTTGTTTTAAAATGAAAGCACCTAGACAATTTGTAGATCGGTTACAATTTTCCATAATATACACACGTTGAAATGTTGACGACACATTTGCCGGCAACATCCTTCGAAGTAATTTCGAAGCGATCATTTTTTCAATGTGGCCGTTGAAATCTCAATTGAAACTAAAATTGAAACTAAAAATGAACAAATAAAAAAAAAAAATACACTGAATAGTCAAAAGCCATTTGATAAGTGTGTTGACATACCGCTGAGCACATGCATAACATTGGTGAAAAATGGGCTCGTTTCAGTGACGATTTTTGACGTTTCATTGTTTGATATCGATACAAACGAATTGTTGTCAAATTATATATGTCTAGGCCCAACCATTGCAGGCTTTTAATCAAATTGTTTCTGTTTGTTTGGAAAAAATGTGCTTTCATTTTGAATCATTTTCAAAAAAATCCATAATTCGTTCACATTTTTTACGATGCATCAGCTGAACCGATAAAATCATATGATTTAGTGTGATGAATTGAAGTTTGTACGGAATGTCAAACCGGTTCGAATGATTAGTGAACGCAACCCAGCTTTATATCAATTTGGCATTCGAAATTCAAGTATCCGCCATTGTTATGTGTATTTCTGTTTCGATTTGTGCGTCTCTTCATCAAAATAATAAAGATAGCTTTTTTTTTTTGATCAAAATTACTAAATCGTCACTAAATCGGTAATATAAAGAGAAAAAAAATATCACAAAGCTAAACATTTAAATGTGGTTCGATTTGTGTTTTATGGTCGTTTATTAATTAGAAATCAAGTGAATCTATGCGATAGCTAAGTTGGCATTTCAACTTTATGTTTCATTTTTACGTTTTCGTTTACAATTGATTTCTCCAAAATAAAGAAGACCAACAAAAAAAAAACAACAGAACGGGAATGAATCAAATTAGCTACGTCAAATGATCAAATTTTTAATCAATGTACTCTCTTCAGTATTATTCGATGAATTTGTTTACGATTCCAACAACAATAATAATAAATAAGTAATCGAAAAATAAAACGACATTGCATCGATTAATGAAATAAGCAGAACGACGGCAGAAGAAAAAAAAAATTCGTTCACACCGAGCAACCAAAATCGCAAATAAAAACGATATATAGAAGAAAATAAATACGAAATATAAGCAGCAAGAGTACAATACAATCCTAGATATAAACACACATCCTCAGTAGGTGAAACTATTCGAAAAGGAAACCACAATCTCGACGTATGTCTAAACACTTATTAACAGATCGATGTTCATAAGCGTACACGGATCTGTATTTAGAACTTGGAAGCGACTTGCAACAATCGTCACGAATTTTTGTTACAGTACATTGAGTGCGAATCCAGCGATTGAGGTACGTATACGCATATTTCATCTGCATTCCAAATTGTTATATTTTTTTATTTTTCTTCAAATTTTGACAAATGAGGACATTTTGGTCGCATGTGATTCGGTGTGTGTGTGTGTGTGTGTGTATGTCGACAGTAATATTTATTTATTTTTTTTGTTTTGTTTTTGGTTTTGGATATTTCATTTGGTGGTTTCATTTCAATGAAGAAAAGAATACGTTTGCAAACAAAGTATCAAAGTAACATCAAGTTCTGTGTTGGAAAATAAATGAAATCGTCATAACGTGTGAGAGTCACAATATGTGAGACAAGTGTGAAAGTGATATTATATGTGTGTGGATGTTTCGTTCAATATTTGTTCGTTTCATATATTCATTCTCTTTTGGTTTCGTTTCGTTCGCATGGCAGCATAAAAACGATTGTGCATGTGTACAAATCCAATATGGCCGCGAACACCCAATATTATTTACATTTTACGTTTTACATTCACGTTTCTTCAGCCCATTTGGGATAAGAAAATGCTTACTTTCGATTTTCAAGAAATGATATTGTTTGACACAATGGGAACGCATGGTATCCACATTGGAAGAGTTCATTTCCTGGTTTAACCGCATCAATTTATCACGTGAATTTGTGTGCCAATCTTTGGAATCAACATACACAAGATATTTCTTCTGTGTGTGTGTGTGTTTTTTTTTCTTTTTTATTTCATTTTGTCAGTGACAATGAACAGATGAGCACACAGTATTAACCCTATTTCGTTGACAGCATGTTTGTGTTGATGACCTTCAATTTTTACAGTACAGCTGTACTGGTGGCGCGTCAAAAGCGCCCGTTCCACCAATCAAACAAAAATACACAGCCCCTTTCAATCGATTTAATGAATTAACATACCGAATTTTATCAACATTTTCATTTTAATAGCATGTAAATGCACATAATAATTGACAACAAATGCAAATTAACTAAATAATAACGTAATGAGACAAATTAATTGGTCAAATGATGAAAAACATCTCAGATCATGATGAAAATCAACAGAAATTAAAACGATTCACAGCTCGAATCAGAAGGAAAAATATATATAACAAATAATGCGCAATACAATGAATTGAACCTGGCAAACATTCAGTTTACGTTTACTTTCTTCACAACAACAACAACAACAACAACAACAACAACAACAAAATTTATTCAATTACTCACACAACTCACACACAATATCATATAAGGCATTTGGTTGATTTGACTCGTTGACAGCTAGATTTCATTTATTCTCAATTGTAGTCAATTGTACTGTGTCATTGTCAATGAGTGGTTTTCTTTCTTTCACCAGGTGATTCTGTAGTTTTTGTTTTGTCTGTAGATTTATTTGTGTCACTTGTAACACATCTTATTGTTTCTAATTTGTTTGGTGGCGCAAATTTCATTTTCTATTCTCCTAATCCTTCAGTGAAAGTACCGACTAAATTTCAAGTAAAATAGAAAGTAATGATGACAGTCGATCAAAAATCAGCTGCAATTGACTGGCTGACTTATGACATGATTTGTGTGCGAACGCTCCTTTTTTGATAATCTTCTTGAAATTTGAAGAGTAGTCTTGATAATGTATGAATATGTCAACGATGTAAAGAAAAAGGCATAACCTTCTTTGGTCGACCTGAATATATTCATGCGTCCGTTAACCAGAAAATTAAAAATGATTCATACGTACATATATATATATAAAAAAACATTCCAATTTCATAATTATTGGAAATTCTACATGATACGATTTCATCCAATCCATTCTTCTACACTTTCAACTGAATACCTATATTTTATTTGTATTTTTAATGAACTCGATAAAAATGTTGGCTGATTATTTTCTTTGTTTTTTCACAAATAAATATTTCAGATGCCACGTTCAAGAAGACGCCATAGAGAATCAAGGTCCCAATCAAGGTCATCGGGATACAGATTGGAGAAAAGAAGAAGGGTTGAAACTGAAGATAGCCCCAGAAAATCCGTAGGAAGGTAAATAAACCTTTTGCATTCATTACACACACACACACACACACACACACACACACACACACACACAAATCAAACTAAAAATAAACCGCAAATACACCATTTGGAGTTAATCAACAGCAAAAAGAATGAAGAATTTAAGAAAAAGAACAAGAAACAGAAACCAACGTTATTGAACCGTTTTCCTGTGCAAAAAGGGTATGATGTGTTGATTAAAGAAATTCTGAGCACCCGACGGTTAATCAACTTAACTGAACCTTTTATATTTCTGAGAATTATTCATAAAAATAAAACCGTCGTCCCGGTTAGTCACATCGATTGTCGTGTGGGCCATTAGTCATCCCATTCAGCCCCGTATGAATCGATTTATGTTCATCGTGACAATAATTTACCATAGATACTATGATCGGTACGAACAATAAGAATGAAACAAGCGAAATCTCAAACCGAACACCAAGAATGAAACAACAACAACAACAAAAACAACAACAAAAAAACCACTAAAAACAAGGCGATCGCAAATAATCGACATTTCATGCTTACACCGAATCGCATTGATACTGATCGCTGTGTTTTTTTTTTTACACTCTCGTCATGTCTTATCCACATTTCATCTTCTTGAAATGCAAAATAATGTCTGTCTTTTTCCGCTAAATCATTGCAATTAAAAAAAAAAATTGATTGTCAGCGGGAAAAAAAATCGAGTCCACCATCATCAAGCCCAAAAAAATAAAATCAATTTGAAATCAGCAAGAGGTAGAAGAAAAAAAATGCAATGTATTTTTGAAACGTTTCTTGGAAATGTTAATACATCGAAAAATGTCTTTCAATTAAAAAAAAAAAAAAAATGGTATTGCAACGGTAATTTACACGTTATCCAAAAATACTTTGGGCATTTTTATTTGTTTCGAGAATCATGGAAATTAAATGGACTAGCATGTCAATGTGACCAATAAAATCAACCGAAACTGTTATCCATAATCCATACAGTTGTTGTTGTTGTTGTTTTTGTTGTTGTTGTTTGGCTTGAGAGAAACAAAATACCAAATCGATGTCATCGAATAAGGCATTTAACTGCTGTTCAATTTTAATTGCGCGATAAGATTAAGAGCGTTGTTCCACCTGAAAATATCTCTGGTTTTTTTTTTTTTTTTTTTTGTCATAAATGTTGATCGATCCTTCCTTTTCAAATAAATCACAAATGTCGAATGGCTTTTTTCGTTATTTTATTTTGTTTACATTTTGCATTCGAATTCACCAATCAACTGTTTGATCAAGTGCTTATTTTGGTAAGCATGTGTGGACGACAAAAGATAAGCGTTTCCAAAACCAGAGCAAATAAGCCACAACGCGATATTGTCCAATATTACTTTAAACTGTTGCCGTTAAACAATCTGCAATGCTTGATAACAATTACCAAAAACATTGGTAACGCCGTTCACACACAGTTCATACAATTTAAAACACGTGAAACATCGAATCAATTTTGGTGTCACCTTGTCTTCAGTTTCGATTTCAATATTTATTCATGTGAAATCATTTGATTTTAATTGTTTGAAGTCATTAGCAAATGCTTTAAATCAAAAATATAGAACAATTATTTTAAGAATCTTACCTTCTTATTATCAATCACCCTTTAAATCGAATCAAGAGGAAAATTCCCCCCAAAAAAAAAAAAAAAATTACGGTCTCAATGAAGTTCAAACAACCGATTCTCGAAATATTTCAGTTCAAATCATATCAAACGCAAACGTTAGCATCATTCCAAAATCATGTATAGTTGAATTGATTTGAATTGGTGTGTAAGTTCTAATCAGAGTCAATAAACACTGTCTAATGACCATCCATCCCATTGAAAAATATATCACAGCATCATTCAAAAATGTAAATTGTGCCAATTTCGAAATCGTGTATGATTTGAGCTGTGCGATGAAGTGTTGAACAAAGCAATGATCTTTCATACGGACAGTATGAAATAGAAGTGTGAATCATCAAAAAGACAAAAAACACCAATAAGTGAATCAGTTCGAATGAGTTTTAAGTGGCTAGCTCTTGTTGTAAGCAGTTGATTTACCAGTAGTGAGGCGAGTGAGAGATGAGATTTTCCGGGAAAGAGACAATTTTATGACGAGCCAAAATTGATTTCGATTACACTTTGTATACATAATATCTGGCCATTTACTAAGACAAAAACGAAACAAACAAACAAACAAAAAAAAAATCCCAACGAAATATTGCTCGTTTAAATGTGTAAACGAATTGCGTATTCTTTGCGTAATCAGATTTACACATTTCGTCATTCGGTTTGGATTTGGTTGGCCACCGAATGTCAAACCATATGCACTGACCATAGATTAGGGCTATCTACCCAATTTGATAAGTCATATCTGTTTGACGTTCTGTGATACATGATTTATATGGCTATAGATCACCACATTTCCTTCTAAAATAAAAACAAAGACATTACATTATTGACCAGAGAAGTGTTTGTTATGTTTTTTTTTTGTTTTTTTTTTTTTAAATTTCATTTCAAAACCGATCGGTTTGGCCGTTTTGGTTGAATTGTGCCATTCCATGATGGATGATGTAGTTAATATTTATTACTTTGGCTTAGACCATTTGCTTGGCAATAATAATTTCTGCGTTTGGAATTTCTGTGCAATTAATTAAATTGGAATAGAGCATGGCACAGGTATTGACCGCCGACACAACGCCCGAACGTATGCAGAAAAATCGACAACATCAGGCCAAAAAACGCACACACACACACACATTTGAATGTTGTGTTGAGTGTGTTGCTTTTTTCCATCTTTCAGGCAGATAAGTTTTTATTTTTGTTTTCCTCTCAACTGTTGTTGTCTCACTCGGTTGTTTTTTTTTCTGTGCGTCTTCTCTTTGTTGAGCCACTTTAACAGTAAAAACTTTATGTTTAAAACAGCCAGCAAGCCAGACAAAGCACTCTCAAAAAAAAAAAAACACACACACACACACATACACACAAAATCAAAATAAAACAACAACAAACGAATCAAATAAGGAAAGAAATAATATAAAAGAAAACAAAACGCGCGCGCGGCATTGTAAATGTTGCTGCTTGTGCTTATAGCAGTGGCTCATGTTGTTGTGAGTGTAGTGGTGGTGTGATATTGGTGCCTATTAGTATATGAGACTGCAAGAGACTCTTACTTGATGTAAATAGCAAACAAATAAAGAGGGAAAAAAGCAACAACAACAAAACTAAAAACACACACGAAGTGTGTGCGTTCGCCGTTGTCGCGCTTTAACATTTTTTAATGCAACACATTCAATTCAGTTCAATCATAAACTTTTGTGTGGATGGAAGGCAAAACGTGAATTGTAAATTCATATGCTGTTTTTTTCGTGTTTCTTGTATTTTTTGTTTTTTCGTTGTTTTTACATTCGTTTTCCGTTGGAAGTTTGATTTTTTTTTTTTTTTTTACATTTACACTTTTTTTGAATCAACATGATAGAAAATATGTTTTGATTTGTTTTCATTTTTCATTAAAATATCCTTTGGTTAAAAAGAAAAATGCAATTTTTAAAGTGAATATAAACAAAACTGCTAGTGTTTGTGTCAATTTGGAAATGGAACAAGAGATTAGGAATTGTTTGAATTTCTACATCAAACAGAAAAAAAAACCAGTCAGCTCAATTACAAGTCAACGACTCATTTTGTTTAAATATTCAATATCGTAACTAAAATTGATTAGCCGCAAACGGCATGTGTCCAAATTAGTTGAAATTATTTTTATTTGTTAATTATATATTGATTTTGATATGTCAAAGAGCATCAAGTCGAGTAATTTGCTTCGTTTGCCGCATAACAAGAAAAAACTGCTTCTCAACCGATCAAAATTGATAGAAGTGTTGAAGTGTATTTCGTTAGATACGTTATCATTTGAATGAAAAGAATCATCATTTTGTTTGTTTTTTTTTATCAAAATTGCACTTGGGGCTTGATGACGAACTTGCATTGGATCGCTCGTTCAAGCGTAAATACATTTCAGTGAAATTATTCACTCATTCGAAATTAAACTATCTTTTCAAAAACCCAAACACTCATGCATAACAAATGATAATAAACTACTAAACAAAAAAAAAAAAAAACAAAAACAAAAACAACAAAAACCTCATATTAATTGGCTCTCAATCCATAATAATGAGAAACATGCGTAGATAACTTCTATGATTTCGAGCGTGTGATCTTCATATGCATAAGCATCATAATAGACGTGCATTGTTAAAGGAGCATATGTGTGTGTCGAATAGCATTATGCATTAGTGCGCTTCGCGGTGTGTAATACGATCTTGCACATAAACAAAACAATATGGAATGTGATGATAAGGCGATGTGTTGAAGTCCGTCACACAAATAATAAAAATTAAAAAAAAAAAAAAAAAAATGGGCAACAACAAGAAAAACTGTAAATAGGAAAAGAAACGAAATGTAAACGCACACACATCACACATTCTATTGAATCGGGGCCTGTGAATGAATAAACAAAAAAAAAACAGCAGCAGCAAACAACTGGCGAATTAAATCAAACTCCATTGAAACTAAAGTGTGTATAGCGTTTCCGTGTTTTGTAGACGTTTCGTTTTGATGCAATGCCATGTCAAGTATCTGAAAATTCAAATGAAACGATTTACATTTTATTGTTCGTCATAAAATCATTCATTTTATCATAGTGTGTGCGTTTTCTTTTATTATTTGGTTGTATTTTCCGCTTGAATCGCATAGCAATCTAGACACACACACACACACACAAAAAACGTGATCTAAGTCATGCGTGCACTGTCTAAATTGATGTAGTTTTTGTCATTTTTATGGTGTAAATGACTCTCTTCAAGTCACGCAATAATTTCTTTTATTGGTTAACATGTTTGATGTTTCCATTGGCCAGGTCATCAATTGAAACATAATCAGTGACAATCTGCCAAAAATGAAAACTGTTTGATTTATGATTTATCTCATTTGGAAGACGCGACCGTTTCTTTTTTCTCTCACTCTCATAACTTTCTTCTTAATTTCTCATATTTATTTATGTTTTTTTTTTCGTTGTTGTTTTAATTTAATTTGATTGAATTTAAATGCTGTTTGATTGTTGGCATTGTTCAATTAGTAAATTTTGATGAATTTCATAATCGGTTTGTTCGCATTTGGTAATTTATGCGTAACTCAGCCCAAAATTTTACTTTCAACAGCCGCATTTGGTGGTGTAAGCAGAATTCCGGGGCTTTTTTCGGTTTCTGTGTGTTTTTTTTTCTCATTTGTTCCAATACCCGGCATCTCATTTTGGTTCCGATAATTAATCATGATGAGAGACCATTTGATAAACACACGAAATGGAATGCGAGCGACTAAGCATGAATACGCAATTTTCACTTTAGTCCGACAATCATTCGGCCAAGCAACAAGCGCTATCAAATAAAAATGATTTTTTTTTATTGACTTTCATCAGCGTCGAAACGTACTCGAATGTGTTTGAAAGTGTATGATTATTCTTGTAATTATTTTCATGGAATTTACGTAATTTTTTTTTTTTTTTTTGTCAATGTTGAACAGTAGTCACCATGGACCATTGTAAAAGAATTTCTTTTCAATGCCACGTTGAAGAGCAACATGACGTAGAAATCACTTGAGATACAACAAAACGAACCAAATAATATGCAATGAGTGAGACTTTTTCAGCGTAAAGAAAAAAAAAAAAAATTACGACAAAATAAAAGAAAAATATCAGATAAAATGAAGGCATTAAGATATTAAGGCCATTTTGATTGATCCCAATTTGGATGTTCAATATCACACGCATCACATGCATTCAACAGAACACAAAACAACACATCTGCCGACAGATTATTAAAATTCGTTACAATTTTTGTGGTGGTTGTTGTTGTTGTTTTTTTCGTCGATGTGTTGTCTGTCGTTCGCCAGATCGATTGTGCATTTTGCCATTTTAATTGTGGCACAATTTGTTTTTGTTTGTTTAAATTCATGCTAAATAACGTTTAACTGGCCGATATATATATATATATTCCAAATAGCGGCCACAATTGAAACTCACAACACGTCACAACAAACAACAACAACAACAACAATCATAAAATTGCGTTGCCATTTAATTGAGAAATCAGTGCACAAAATAATCGCAAAATGCCCATTTCTTTCGTTATAACCGTTGCACATTAAGCAAAATGTACACACAATGTATGTGACGCGTCGAAAATAAAACACATCACAAAATCTGTCTGAATGGCTTTCATTAATGCATTTTAACCTTACATTGCAATTTCAAGTCCAGCAATTGCGTTGTCTTGATTGTGTGTGTATATTTTGTTTTCACATTGGACATGATAAACGATGTAATTCCGGAGTAATCATTATGCAATGGTTTTTCAATGATTTCAATTCATTTCATTCACCGACTTTTTGTCACCATTTTCCCCTTAAAAAAAAAAAAAATGCAAATCTATAAACACGAAATTCATATTTCAATTAAGATTTTAAATGTCTGGTTTGAAGTGTGTGCAATTGTCCAAAATAATAGAACAGGTGTGCAAAATTTGCAAACGAAACAACGTTCGCATTCAAAGTGAAATTTTCAATCCGGATTCAACAAATTTTGTGGTTTGTTTGAAGATTTCAATTGAATATTATTAAATTGAAGTCAAATGCTCTAAAAGATCAATTGAATTGAAAGTATAAAATATAAATTGTGGTAAAGTATTAAAGCAATCAATCTGAATCTCGTATGCATTGAAAATACTGTTGTTCATACAACAACGAACGAAATAAAAAAAAAAAAGGTTCATTTAAAATCTGGTATTACCACCCACACAATTATCTTTCTATCTCACTCTTGCCGCCAAAGCCATAAGACTTTCGATTCACCGCAACACGTTGTACTGTTAGTCGATTTGAAGTTCCAAATCAAGAGCACAGTGAATTTCACAAATCTAGAAGCCGCGGCAACATATTGGCAATAATAAATCTGATTCATAGATCAACGAAATGGCAATATTTAATACACGTTATGCGGGGCTAACTTAAATTCCAAATGCAAACAATCTGATGCTGCGCCAAATTGACCATCCGTTTCGGTTGTTGGATGTTATTGGTAATATTGAGCCGGTTAAGCATTAATTTTCCAAAATTAGTTCGAAAATAAAAGAGATACAATTCGAGCGAGAGAGAGAGAGAGAGAAAGAGAGGGAGAGAGAGAGAGAGAGAGAGAGAGAGAGAGAAAAAAACGACACTTTAAATGTACAGCAATAAATAGCGTACTCTGACCTTGTGGCAATAACTCATCGGACCAGTTATGCGACGACAACTAGGCAGAGTGTTTGCATATAATAACCATTCGAACGAGTTATTTTCTCATATTTATTAGTTTTTATTTTTATTGCAAGATTAAACATCATAGGCCAACTGTGGCGAATCATTTTGTGCAGATTGTCTTACTGGTAACAACCATCAAATACCACACGCGCACGCTTCGAAATACCTTTTTTCTCTGTTTATCTCGCTCTCTCTCTCTCTCTCTCTCTCTCTCTCTCTCAAATAAGTGGATACGGTAACTGAGAGCAAACAACTCACCGGTGCGCACTGTTTGAGCACAGTTGATGCACCGTTCACTCAAACACACAATCCATTAATATTCGAATTGAGAGCGGCCTAATCAATTATTTCTTGAAGTTCTTTCTTCCATGATTTTCTCTAATACCTAAGTAATTGATGACAAATCACATCGGCACAAACACAAGCATCATATGGGTGAAGCACATCAACCTTTTCAAAACAAAACCAAAAAAAGCAAAATTAACATTAAAACCACAACAACAACGTCCCAAATGACTTTTGATTCGTTCAATTTGCATAAAAGATGATCGAGCGAATTTTATTTCGTTCACACAACGTAAATTGTACTTTCAAATGTTTGAAAACGAATGTAATCACAGTACACACAAGCACTTTGTTCAAGTGTTCTTGCATTTGACAAATGTGAATGTGTTTTTTTTTTGTGTCTCGAACATTTTTGTTCATTATTTTTATTTTTTTTGTTTCTGGTTATTTTTCTCCATCAATATTAATAAACTTGGATCCGATCATTCGCTGCAGGGTATTATGCGATCGTTGAAACAATTTCATCCACGGCAAATTGAACAGTGAATAGTGTCAAATTACTCAAAATAAATTACGATAAATATTTGTTAAATATCGAATTGCTGTGAGAAAACGAGAAAAAAAAAGCAAACAAAATTGAGGGGCAATAAAATAAATCAGTTAGTTATAATTCAATCGTCAAAACGGAAACTAATTTATCAATTCATCGATTCTGAGTTGTGATTACGAAACGTATTGTGATATTGATCGATAATTGATAGCAGAAAAACTTCGCCCCGGGCAAACAAACGAATAAAAATCCAAAATTGGAAAAACGAGCGCATTTGAAAGCGAGCTGTTTTTTTTAACAAAAAAAAAAAAATAGAACACCGAAAAAGAGTTGAATACGAAATCGTGTGGACCAATTTTAAAGGACTGAATGAATAATTCATCGAGCTAAAATGGCTAACGAAATCAATAGCAACAAATTTTTAGCACGTAACAATATTAACACATTTGATTCATTTCGTCGAGTACACGCTTCATCGTTTCGTACAAAAGCGAGTATTCGATCGCCATTCATGCCAATGGCATCATTTAAAGGTATTTTTTTTTTGTTTAAAACATCGACATGATTTATCTCTAAACCCATTGATCAAAGCCCATTTTCAACAACATCTTTCTCATCGGTTGAAATCTTCTTTTTTCTTCTTCTTCTTCTTCTTCTATGATTTTTTTTTTACTCCTCCCTCCCCCACCACAACTCGTACATCGCGAACACCTAACCATTTTGCAGACAAAACGCTCTCATCGCCGAAATCAATAGTCACACACTCAACATTTAGTTATAATAATAATAATGGCGACAAAAATAGCGCTAACGGTAAAACAAAAATGCAATTGTCAACAAGTAGCGGCACTTCATCAGTTGAAGCAAACGAAACAAAATATAATGGGCTGTTAAATGGTTCAGCGAAACGCATTTACAGTTCGATGCGTATTACAAAAAAGGAAATGCCATATTTACGGTCGACAAATAGTAAAAACGTGTCGAGCAATTCAATCAATTCGTGCATTGATTCGGGCGACAAGCATAAATTTGTGGCCATCAATAAAAAGCAGCAGACAACAACAACAACAACAACGACAGCAACAGCAGCAGCACCAACAACACATTGCAATGACAGCAATGCGATGTTGACGATAAAACAAAAACCATTGAATCATTTCAACACAAATGTGACAAATACCAAGAATACTCGATTGATCACCGATAAACTAAAGCATCATTCGTCGTCATTTAAAACAAAGCAATCATATTCAAAAGAATTCCCAATGGGTTTACCATTTGAAGATGAATTTTATCATAAAAAGCGTGACATATCCACCTCATCGAAATCAGAGCTCAGCGATTATGGATCCATTGAAAATGATAGCGATCATTCGCATTCATTGTTGCCATTTGAAGAAGAATTTTCGGGTCGACGGCCATCGGCCGAAGCTTTATATGTGGATTTCTCTCGGCCAATATCGAAAAAAACCGTTGCCAACTCCTATTCGAAATCAACCAATAATGATTTCAGTAGCAGCAGTTGTAGTAGCAATAGTTCAAGCACAGTTGCCATCAATAAAGCGCATAAATATGATTACTCATCGAAGAATTATGTCAATAATCCTGATGATGTGATCGTAAGTAATCAACCTGTGGTGTATGTCGCCGTCCAATGGCGCTCCAATCAAAATGGACTGAATGACCGTAAACCACATCGGTTTGATGCGGTGTAAGTGTGCGATTCACGTATTTGTGCTCCCAACTAACTCAATTTCAAACTCAAAAACAATCATTTCACCAGAAACAAACGAAAAAAAAACACACACAGGAAAACGGCAATAATCTTTAATTTATGATATTTTTATACAACATTTTTTTTTTTTTTTTCAAATCAAATATGTTTGTTTTTCATTTACATCGATTGTTCTTTCCAAATGATATTGTTTACAATTTGTTTAATTGTGGTGTTTTCTCTAATCCTTTTTTTTGTTCGTCTTTTTATCCTTTACAGTTATGACACATCGTCGCGCCGAAAACAATCGGATCGGTCAAAGCGTTCGCATCACCGACGAAGTCCAACATCATCGCGCCATGGACATCGACAACGCCACAGGGAAGACAGAGATGAACGGTCACATAGCACATCACGACGACGACATCGTGATCGTGTGGTCAAAGACCGGAGCCCAGTCAAGGTAAAACCAAACCATTATTATATTCCATCAATGATCATGTTCCTTTTGTCATGTTCACAATTTTTGACTATTTAGACAAAAATTGAAACATTCAACAAAAAGAGAACCAAAAAAAAACAGAAAAGAATCATTTAAGAACACATTTAATTTGAGTGTTGTAAATCTTTTAACACAAAAACAAAAACAAAAAATTGAACAAATTTACAGCAAAATTTTTCACTTTATCATCACAAGTCGAATGAACTTTACGGTAACAGTAAATTGTTTTTTTTTTCTTATTTTTTTGGTCTATTTTTAAGTGCAATTGTAAAGGTTTGAGTTTATATCGATGTCAGCCATCCAAATGGATATTTGCGTGGAAAATCCTTTTGTCTTAATCAGCCATATGTTTGAAAATGTGAAAAAAAATTACATTTAATATATTCAACACTAAACTTGTGTGAGAGACAAAGAGACAAAGTTAGTAGAAAGAAAAGCTTCTGAGAAAATGTCGATGTTTTCATGGTATAAAAATAGACCATTCGTTAATCACCCTGGTTCGTCATTTCGCATATGTTTGGATGAGCAATCATCAATTTTCAAAGAAATCAACCATTAGAATGGAGCATGATACTTTCACCCGTATGTTTTTTTTTTTTTAAATAATTCAGCTCTTTTCATACCTGAAGCAACTTTAAAGCCTATAAAAAGATCTGCGAAAAAAAATAAGTTCCCAAATCCGAATTTGAATGGAGAAGATGAAAAAAAAAACATCATATTTTATCTCACACATTTTGTGGTAACGAATGAAAAATGAGTTGTACGAAATTTGACAAGTCATAAATGCTTCAGTTTCGGTCAAAGCACGATGTCACTTCAAGTGTTCACGTGTGATTACCGTTAAGGCGTTTCAACTCAAACAACATTCTTAATAATAGTCGTGTGAGATGCTGTACATCTGATTGTACAGTGGAAAATTTCATTTACTTCACTTTTTTTTTTGATTTAGCGTGTGTCTTATTGCCTCTCATTCTGTTGGTCACTCTCGTAATAATTATCACCTCCTGATAGAGTTTGACGAACTTTTGGCCTATCCTTTCCGTCATTTCTGTATAAATATGACGGTTGAATTGAAACAAATAATAATCGTCACAGATAACTCATTCACTTAATATTTATGATGTTGTCAGTTCAAACGCAAAATAACAAGAGCCGGGAGGATTATTGCAAATGTCAAAAATTGAAAAAAAAAATGTTGAAAGGACTTTGTTGTTTTCACTTCTGTTGTTTGATTTCTGTTTTTTTACGCGGGAGGGAGGAGAAAGAAGAGAGAGAGAGAGAGAGAGAGAGAGAGAGAGAGGGAGAGAGAGAGAGAGAGAGAGAAACAAGAAGCGTGAAAAACATGGACAACATGGGAAGCTACTTTTGAACACAATCCGTTTGCTCACTTCGCAACGGACTTAGTCATATTATAATTTTAATACAAACATTCAACGACCAATCAAAATCGTATAGAATATGGTTTTGACTATCAAATAACGTCAATGAAAAACGTTGTGTGCAAATCACTTTGCTAATGTTTTCACCATCTTTTTTTCTTTTTTTTTAATACACGTGTGTTTGTGTATGTGTGTATGAATTGTACCGTGCCCGATGAATCTCAATCGCTTTTCATCACACACGTTTTCACAACGAATGCAGCGTTATATAGTTTTTCCGCAAATTTGCGTTCGATTGTAGCGTTCGACATACATTAGGAATATTATTGGTACACACATGTATGAGATAGCAACTAGCACGTTGATGAATAATCGGTTTGATCATGAAGATGAAAATCAACACAGGGAATTGACACAAAGGAATTGAGAGCGAACGAGAGAGAGAGACAGACAGAGAGAAAAGTAACGAAATGAACGATCATACGATCCGCATAGTCGATTCGCTTGAGATGCTCGCGTGCGTCGCATCAATGTGTATATTATTGCTTGAAAATCACACGAGCGTAAATGACGATTTCATACATTTACATTTTCACTAATTCCAATACATGCGCACACCCATCAGCGCCGACCAAAAACGATCCGTTTGTAGTGAACGCATTGAAAGAAAAGAAGAAGAAAAAAACGCTTCACAAACGTGTGTTGAAATCCTACCGAAATCGCGTTTTACTGTGAATTCAAAGGTACCACAGGACGAAACGCAAATTATGTTTTTTTTTCTCTCTCTCTCTCTCTATCTTTGTTTGTCTGTCTTAAAATCTTAAGTTCTCAATTAAAATTAATTTTGTACATCATTTTCTTGTAAATTCAAATCAAAATATCAATAATCAGTTGAATAATTTCCATTGAATTGTGTCCACATCTGAGCTCAAAACCTAGATTCATAGCGGCAAATCGCACATTTCTTGAATGAAGGAGAGAAAAAAATGAGAGAGAAAAAAACACAAATGACGACGACACCAACGTCAACATCAATATCAACACGAATAGCAGCGGCTTTGGTGTGCGGCTCGGAAAACTCACAATATCCGCAGTTATACAGACAAAAAGAGAACCGTTTAAGCCGTTTTCAATCTCGATGTATATGTTGAGCTTCCGAAAAACTCAGTTTATGAATAACATGCCAAGATTATTTTAGTTTGGCTGTTCGTTTTAACTTCATTTTTTTTTCTTCACTCTGCCTTCTTCTTCTTTTTCATCTCTTTGCTTTGCTTGAGCGTTGATAGAATAAACGAAATTGTTTTTTTTTTCTTTTTATCGTATTGCTGGTGTTCGTTTCTGTTCTATTTGTGCTGCTGTGTGTTGTGTTTTTCGTTCACTTGATCGCTGAGATCGCTGACAGATTACAGCACTGCCAACTTTGAGCAACATTTTCTTCAACATCCGAATATACAACACAATAAATAGAGTAAATTTTCGAATTTTGGCCCAAATAATTTGTTTCGAAAAATTTGCCAATTAAAATGAGTTTTTTTTTTAATAAAAGGGACACCGATTTTTGGTTTAAATTTAGTTCAATGTCTATGTTTATTTTGAAATTTTACAGTTGATCAAAATCTGGTGTACTAAAGAAAATGTTTCGCTTTAAAAATCGCATCATTCTGTTTAGAAAATGAACAATTATAAAAACCATTTTTTTTTCTAAACAATGATTTAGTTTCTAAATAAAAATCCAAGTGACACTGTAGCTTTTGATTGTGACATAGATTTTGTTTTGAGATTATCCAAGTGCAGGAAGAAAAACTATGAATTTTGTGTGAAAATAAAAACTGTGTGTGATGATGATTCATTGTTTATACTCATAATGTGTGGCTATAGTTCAATATAATACAGCATCAAAATTGGGATTGAAAGGAAAACGAAAAAGAAAAAATTAAAATGCTGAATTTAGGAACGAGGTGTTATGCAGGCCACACTTGTTCTTTCACCATACAAATTAAACCGAATGGAAAGAAAAAAAAAATGTAAAAAAAAACGAATTAAACGGCTTAATTTTTTGCATTGAATTTTAAATTGATTTAAGCCATTTGTTGCCGACGGTATAACCAAATAACTACGTATTTGTTTGCGTTTACATTTCCATAGAGCGCCACACACATAAGAAAACCAAAAGAAAACTGCTTAAAAAAAACTAATATTTTCAAAGCAATTTTATATTTTTAGCAAAGAAAAGAAAAATGGTTGAATACAACAACAACAACAACAACAACAAAAAGATCGAATCATTCGATATTATGTGTGAAATTTACTTTCATCTACACCTTCTTCGATTTCGATTATTTTTCGTTGCCTTCTTCTGGTTTTTCTCTTTCACTGCTTCATTTCCTTTTCTCAATTTTGAGGAGAAATTACTCAATTGAACTGATTCACATCCGACATTTTTCACTGTGTGGTGTGGCGCGCGCGCGCGATCCTGTAGTTTGTTCGTTTTTTCTTTTCTTTTCTTCTCATTCGATGTTTGAGCGAAAATTGTTGTTTATTTTCAAGCGAACGGACACAATACAAAGGGAAAATTTGATTTGTTATTGAAGTGATTGAGGTGGATTGAATAGTTTGTTTTGAATGTGAATGGTGTGAAAATGTGAGAAAAAGTCACGACGACTACCGAAGCACCAAAAGCACCGCCGTGAGAAGCGCATTACTTGTCGAACGTAATGGTCATCATTCAAAATTTTGATCGATTGATCGCTAGTCGCCGTATTTCAGTTATTCTAGTTATTTCTTTGTCGGTCAAACGATTAGATCGATTCAATCAATCGTTTAAACGTCATTCAACTTGCAGTCGTGCAAATTCATTTCGACTAAATTGTTTTTAGTTTTTTTTTTCGTACTTCCGCTGCAGTAGAAAATTAAATTGTTTTTTTTTTTTTTTTTTTAGAAAAAAAAAATAAAAAAAAGATTTTCGTAATTGACGTGTGAAATTAAAAATACAAAAAAAAAGAGAAAGAAATTGTGTACAAATTCAATGCAGAGCATCTAAAGAAAGAAAGAAAGAAATAAAAATAAAGTGCGACGCAACAGTGATAGTGTTCGATTCATTTTTTTGGTAAATAGTTTTGAATGGCTGCATCAGGCCATCCTTATTTCGTTTTTGATTGAAAATTCAAATCAATAACGTTTCACCACTTACCCCTCCCCAATTTCCTCACACACAGTTTTCTCGTAGTGAAAGATGTCTATTGAATTTGAAACAATCGCCGATAATTGTACACCGCGTAACGCATTATTTTGTTGCCGATCACCGGTCTGTTTGAATAATAGCCCAAAATTGGTGCCAGTCACAACAAACGCCACAATGGATTCGCACTATCATGAGCAGTCAAAAGTGTTTCCGGTTCGTGTACCGGATTTAACCGATGCTGGGTTTTATACCAGCCTAATGGCACAGCCAACAACAAAACTGTGCAACGATACACCACACCAATCGGATTCAAATCCATCGGCATCCCCAACACCAGGGGGCAGTTCACAATCAAAAATGAATGAAATGAATAAATCACAATCGGCTCAAGATATTCGAACGTATGGCCTCAAATTGCGACGTGTTACGCCACCGAAATGTACCGTTTCGGTGAAGAAAAATGACAATCCAATGATGAATGTTGTTTTACGCAAGGTATTTTCTTGGACTTTGTTCTATCGTTTTTTTTTTCTCTCGATGTTGTTATTTGTTTGTTTTCTGCATACTCATCTCAAACAAATTGGGCCATACAAAATCAGTTTTGAGCTTTTTATTTGCAAATTCAATGCAACAAATATTATCGTTTTTTTTTTTCTAAATTATCATACACATTTTGAACATGCGTTGATATACATTACGAATTGTGATTCTGCGCAGATCACTTTTAATATTAGAGTAGTACATGAAAAATGTTTTCCATTGTGTGCACAATATCAAGTATTTGAAAGGTCTGAGCAGTTTCATATCGTATTGTAATTATTGCAGGTAGAAAAAAAGCTTCTTGAACCACCAAAGCCAACCAAACACGAAAAAAGTCCACCTCCCAAAAAGCTTACATCGGCTAAAACAAATGCTGGCGTTGCTGTGCTTAAGCCGAAAAAAACACGCACCGCTTCAACTAATCAAAGTTTAATTGCTAAATCAAAATCAACCAACGACATGCCAAAGAAAAAAGAGTCCGATTTAAAAGCAATTGCCATTGCAAAACCACAACCACCGCCACCGCCAGTTAATTTATTGAAAACACAAAGACCCCCGCTTGAAATTCACAAAATTGAAGGCGATAAAATCATAATCATTCGGCGTGTACCACGAAATCATCGACCCGCCAACTGTGATCTGAACAAGCACAAAAGTCTACCGTCACTTTCGACTGCCAATCAGGTTACAATGTCTGTGGTCGTGATAATAACCAAATTTGTCTCACATCTTCATATCATTACTAACAAATTGAACGTCCTTACTTGTCAATCAAAAAATATTGCGCTTAAGCCGACTAAGCTTTCATTAATTCTCGCTCACATTCACCCGGCCACCCGGCCAACCGTCCCTTACGAAAGTCGTGTTTGGTGTGCTCCCAATTCTGTGTAACATTTTCATTGACCTGATATTCGTATCTTGTGTTGTCTCTTCTATTTTTTTTCCGTTTATAGAATCGCATTTCTACGTATGATTTTCCTATGTTTTGTGAAAATGAAAAAAGCATTCATCCCACAACACACACATGTGTATCACATTCAAAACCAAATATGTCACAAACCGATTTTTATGGCGAACAATCGAATGTGCCCTCAAAACGGGGCGATGGTCGAACAAAAACATCCTATTTAAATTCGATGGATTTCAATCGGGAAACCACAACGTGTGGAAAAAGTGCCATTCCATTATCGAAATCAGCATCGTTGAAAACATTCTCGGACCGTTATGCGAACGTGCCGAGAAATTCCACCGCAACGAACAACAGCAAACCATTGACACGATTTGATGATGCATCATTTTCAACGAAAATGGACAAATGCAAAACTAATTCTAGTTCCAATCAAAATACAAGTGCTGGTGTCATGGCCAATAGCAATGCCAATGCAATGCAAAACCATTCAAAAACATCGGCTGCGACTGCAACACCGGCCACCTCAACGATATCCAGCCGATCGCACATTGGACGCAATCGATACAAGAAAAACGATAGTGAATCATCGTCGGGCAGTGATTTAATTGATTTGACAGCGTCCAAGACAAATGTGCCCATCAGCGAAATGTACAATGATGATATTGATTATATGAATAAATATTTAAAAAGTTTACCCGACTACAATGAACTCAACCGGAAGATCAGCAATGAGCAACAAAAATGTGAAGATATTTATGATCGTTTGTTATGCATAAATTCGTCATTGAAATCGAATCTGTTGCCCAAGTCAAATTCATATCACAGCATATGTACGGCGTCAACAAAGCCATATCAATCGATTTCCGCTCGCAATGGCGGCGTCAGTAGCGGCAGCAGCGACACCAACAACACCGCCGCCACCGCCGCTAAAAATAAAATTATTCGCAGTTCGTCAAGTTCGATTGTCAATCAAAATTTAATCAACAACCCCGATAAATTTGGCCTCACTCCAATCGAATCAATGAATTCGAGTGTGATAAAAGCCTGCCCCAATCAACAATTATCTAAAACGTTAGCGAAAGTGCCCGCACAATCAAATACAAATCATTTCAATGAAATGTATAAATTACAAAATCCATTGCCAAAGAGTGCATCAAGTACGAGCCTGCATCGTAGCAATTCGAAAAAAGGTCTCAATGAATTTTGGTCAGAGAATTTAGCCAAATCCAATCAACAGAAATTGGGTTGGAATTATAGTAAAATTATAGCCAATCGATCAGATGCCACAAATGGAAATGCAAATTTAATTGCAAATCAAAATAATGATCGAAAAATGCAGATGCCAAGCAATAAAAATGAGAGCATGGCACCGGCCAGCGGCTACAAACTCCAAAAGAATATGTCATTGTCTCAGCTAGATCAACGAATTCGACAAAATGTGTCACGTGAAGAGCTTTACAATTTGATATGTAACAATGAACCGACACAACCGCCCGATATCAAGTATACAAATGCGATTCCCGATCGAAAAACAAACATTAGCTGCAATAATCTGTACAAACCAGAGTCGGCATTGCAAAAACCAAAACCAAACCAACAAAGTCAAGTGCATCGACCACATGCACAGCCACCGCCACAGCCGATACATCCATCGCATGCAACGGCCGGCCCATCAAATCCAATATCAAAAAGTTTCTCGCAAACGAGCATGCCATCGATATTAACGCATTTCACAAAAATGAAATCACCGCGCAAGAACAGCATTCCAACACTGTTCAAACCGCTCTGCAAAAGTACATCGAATACACATGTATTTAATCAAACAAATCGTGATGCACCGCAGGAGACATTCACACCAAAATTCCTAATGAAAAGTTCGTCTAGTTCATCGATATATAATTCACCATCCAGTAATTTAACGCATAAAAATTATCCCATGTACAGCAATAATATTGGCAATGGAAACAATCCAAACCAATATTCCGGTTATGTTCAATCATTTGTGTCGCCGGCACTTGTAAACAGTCAAAATAAAATCACCAAAAACAATGAATTACTTAAAACACAAAATAAAAATCTGTTCCATGAAACGGCACCGGTGCTGACGCCCGCCACCAAACAGAACTCCGATCAATTTTTTGTGAAACAAAATGTGCCACAATTTTGCAAGGCCACGGTCAGTTACACAAATCCAAAATCGAATGCACAGATGCCGATTTATGGAAATTTACCTTCAACACTTTCCAATGCTGTGCCATCGTGTAGCTTAAATAAACCAAATAACAATAGCAGGTAATTAAAAAATCAATGAACCAATTTGCATATCAACAAATTCCGATCAGAAAAAAAAAATTGTGTGACGAATTGAATGACCACTTGTACGAGTCCGTAAATGTGCCTGCTTCGTACATTTTATTTTCTGTTTTCTTCATTTTTTTTTTTTTTTTTAAATTCTATTCATATTCGGCTCTCTTTTTCTCTCCCCACCAATGATCAATCAACGATAAAAACAAAAGCCTGAAATCGTCCGTATTTGAATCGTCAAACGTCGATAAAGTGTCAACATCAAAACTAATGCCACAAATGACATCTAATTCATCCGTTCATGATCTACCATTGAGGCTTAATCAAAGTAACAATGTCAATGTTCAAGTCATTGACAATGCAAATCAAATTTCTAGCGATAATTTTTACAATAAATCCAATCCAATTATGGACAATCAACGTGACAATTTATATCCAAAAATGAATTTCACCACGGCAATTGTGACAGCAACAGCATCGGCACAATCAACGAACCCATCGGATAGCATATCGATGAAAACGGATAATACATCGAACAAATGCAAATATGTGGACAGTGTAACCAAACGAAATGACCAATGTTCCGTGCAAAATGCCACAACACATAATTTTAAAATGACGAATTCATATGGTTCAACGGGTGCAATGTCAAATTTGAATTCAACAATAACAAATTGTAACTATATTACAACACAAACAAGTGGCCAACAGCAACAGCAACCGATGCCACCAACGTCGTCATCTTCATTAGCGTACAGTTCCATTTCAAATGCGACCCAAATTCAAACGATTACCAGCCAAACCAGTCAACAGATGCAATCACAACAGATTTTTACCACAAAGGTGACCAGACGTAAACGATTCGCTTTTGTTTTCTTTTTGGCATTTTGTTACTCTACTAACCGTATCTTTTTGAACTGCGCTAGTCAACACCAAAAATGGTAATCTGCTTTTGCACGTCCTCTGCCAAAAATGAAATATCACTTAACACACCTTGCGTGTAAGTCGATTATGAATTACTTTCACTCTTCATTGATTGTCCATCCATGAACAAAAAAAAAAATTAAACCAAAACGTAATCATCTGTTCGCGGTTCGGAAGTACGTTAAATGCGATCAGGAAATGGCATAGCCTTGATTGATTTATCCAAATATCATTTAAAAGTGAAATCGGATTTAGCTCATAGTTTAGTCGAATTGATTGTAAAAGTTCTTCAAACCATCATTTGTCACAACTTTTTAAAAACAATTGAACAGATGGTGTGTGTGAGTGAGTGAGTGAGTGAGTGTGTTGTTGTTGAACACATTAATTTTCTTTTTAAGAGCAGCTGAATAACTTATGTTTTACATGTCCTTGTGCTTGATAACCTACTACCGCTGGCTTTTCTTATTCACATGTTTGTATGTTTTTTTTTTTCGACTGCCAAATAAAATTTCCACATTTAGAGCATATGATGAAACGACAAAAATTTGTTTGCAATTAAAGTAAAGACAACCGATGAACAAAGAGTGTAGACGGAATAAAATCGTCTGCAATCGCACAGCATTTGACAACGAGCATTTGGGTCGCCCACAGATTTCTGGTTATTTTTTTCACACAGCTTTGACATCCAATTTCAAATCACAACAAATGGAGTTATTAATGTCGATGTGATAAATGAAAGCATTTCATGCAAGAAATTTTCCCATCAAAATGCAGTTTTAATTGTCGAATCGTTGATGATTTTTTTTTTTTTTTTTAATTTAAATCTACAGAAATTATGTATTTTCAGTCAGTATATTTTCACTTGAAATATGGAAATCAAATTTACATAATGTTCGGAAGAATTTAGGTCATTTATAAATATCGTATTTGAGTACCTTATTTTTGGTTCGGTTGAACGATGTAAATCGATAAAATTTGTGTGTTTCAGTTTCAATTACACATTCAATTGCTCTGATTTTTCAGCTCAATTGATTCGCGTTTGCGCCGCAAATTTTCTCTTAATTTATCATCTCTGTCTCTCTCGCATCATTCAACTGTACATCTATTTATTGTGATGCTGAAACAAAAACAATTTCGGCAAAATACAGGATTTGAAAAGGAAGTCATTTGACCCTAGAAACAAACAACAACAACAACAAAAACAACAAATCCTGATGAGCTTTGCAATTGGCTCGGGAGGAAAGGAAAATAAAGCACCCGAACATACTAATTTGCGATCGCAAATGTTTCGTTAGTGGCTTAATTATAGAGCGCGGGGCTTTTTTTGTGTGTTCCGAATAAAAAAAAAAAAAAACGCACTCGGTTATAACGATGCGCAATCTATTGTGTGCATGGGTCAAGCACAAAACAGTTTATTTTTAGTTTGCACACAGCCTAACTTATAGCACAGTTGGTTGATTCATCGAAAAACTTGAACGTCACCTACATTATAGAGTGATATCGTCAATGTGTGTGTTGCGAACGAACGAATGAACGAACGCGCGCGCTCACGCCATGATGTTGGATCCACGAGCTGTAGATCTGTAGGCACTTTTTATCGATCTCTCTCTCTCTCTCTCTCTCTCTCTCTCTCTCTTTCTCTCTCCCTGTGATCAACGTGATGATGAAAGATCCTTTTAACAAATCATGCAGCCGCATGGTGATGCTCTATTAAGGACGAGCTATGTATTACTCTGCATTTTATGTGACTGAAATGATATTCACTGAATTTTATTTTAAATTCATGACATTTTATTACGATCAAAACAAACACAAAATCAGCCCCGAAGAAATATGATTTGAGAATGATTTTTGATGTTGATTTCACAGCACACCCGAGCACATCATCAAATTCAATTGTACAAAAACGGGTATGGTAGCGCAACCCAATGTGATAGGCATACCGAGTCAATTTTGATTGCACATTAGTGCGAGGGGCACTAAATCTACATTTCGGTGTTGATGAAATGAGTGTACGGAAGCTAAAATTAGGGAAATTTATTGATGTAATGATGATGACGTTCAATTGACATCAAAAATGGTCAACAACATTCCTGAAATTATTTTAATTAATAAATATTTCAATGATGTAGATCACCTTGCGCATTATTCACCTCAAAATCATCACAACAATGTTTCGACAAAACAATGGTCAATGATGTTTTTTTTTGTTTTGTTTCTCTTCAGCGGTATTTTGACGCATTAACTGCAAGTTCAAGGTTGATGAAGAAATATTCGCTGATGCATTAAAATTGCAGTACAGTATCGTTGTCCGACGATATAAAGTGACTGCAAATATCTGCAAAAGAAGGCCAAAAAAAAAATTCCACATCAACCAAACGGAATTCAATTTAGCGGAAAAGAAAATTACGTTATGACAATAATTTATTGTCCATAAATTTAAATGAAGCACATAAAATTCAATCGGTTAAATCGGAAGATTCGGGGAGATTGTCAAAAAAAAAAAAAAAAAAAAAAAAAAAAAAACAAAAAAATATTCTGGCAACCGAATCAAATGGAATTGATTTGAATGGACAAGTTAACGATCGTCAAGTATTGCATTGAAATGGCTATTGAGCGAATAAATTCAAATAAATATGTAAATCAACAGTTCAGCATGACAAATTATTCGTCGTTCAAAAAAAAAAAAAAAAAAATACAATTCAAGTCAAGTTATTTAATCACTGGCTATATCATTGCAGCCGAAATCTATTGGTCAAATTAATGAGTATAATAGCTTAAATTTAATTGAAATGATCATTGTGTCGACCAAAATTTCGCACGATAATCGAAACAAAGGCGAAATTGCGAAGAGAATCGTAAAGCACAGCAACAAACGAAACCGCGTATTTTTAGAATTTATTCATTCTTTTAATACACAATTTTTTTTTTCGTTTGTTTGTGTTTGAGTGTTCGATTCCACTTTGCTGTGAGAGAAGAGAGCCAGAATGGCTGCACGTCCAAACGATTTTTAATGTGTGTTTTTTTTTGCTGGTTTACGCACAACCAACCATTTCAGTTCGATGTGAATTGTACAAAACAGAGCCTGTCCACTGCAATGTCATTGAATGTATCAACCAGCTGTTTGTAAATTATCGACACCTGAGAATTCCAGTTTATTTTTATGGGTTGGAAATCAACTTTAACGATCGAATTCACATACAGATGGAATATTATTGAAATCCAATTAAATACGTATTGAGCATTGAAAACGTTAAAATACATGGCAAAGAGACATAGACACACACAAACACACACAGAGAAAAAAAAAACGAATGATCGGTGTCGAGAATAAAACCTCGCGCCTATGCTTAGAATAAAACATCGAGATCGAGACACTATGCTTAGCACAACTCACAGAAGACGTAATTGAGGTACGATCATCGTATGGACGTCAGTCGATGTTGCTGTGATTTACTTGTTTCATCATCACAACACCACAGAGCCTTACAGCCTTTTGCCGAAAACTTCTGATTTTCATCGTTTATTTTTATTCTTTTATATAGATATATACATATCTATCTATCTATCGTGCGTCAAGCGTAACAGTTGAATAGTCTATCTTTCGAAATACGCATACAAATACAGTGAATATGCGGCGCTCATACAATAACACAAACACATTTACAATGCATATGTAAAACCCACAGAGACATTTTTCCCACAAAACAATTTTCCGAACTATTTTACGAAATGATTTCCGCAATGAGACATTCGGAAAAGTGTTTGATGGGAACATATTGTGTTGCGATGCTGTGTTCTGTGTGCGATGATCTATCTCATTCGAAACCTCTATATCTGTCACTGTTTATGGGTGTGCGTGTGCGTATGCGTGTGTGTGTGTGTGTGTGTGTGTGTGTATGATATGTCGTAGCTCACACACAATGACACACGTTGGCCGAATGAGAAAAAAAAAAGAAAACAAACTCAACATTTATTTACTTCACATAGATAAAATTCATAGTAGCTCACTCAGTATAAAAAGCATTTTTTCGGTAACGACGATAATTTAATTTAATTTACAATTGCGATCTGTCCTTCTGATCGAAAATTCCTGAAATTTACACTGTTTTCAATTACATTGTGTCGCTACTGCACGGTGTTCAATGGATTTCCTCGGTAAAGATGATCCTAATTTTGTATTAGGGTCACGAGCATATTCGTTAAATTGAGACTGAGAAAATCTATATAATTTTCTGTTTTGTTGCGCGCTTATGTTGGCCGTATGACGTTTGTTTTGGTCAATTGTAAAGCGAACCCGTGTAGTCCGCATATTCAGTTTGGTAGCGAAAAGAGACAAATAGAAGAAAAAAAAAATGTGTCCGAAATTACGAACGAGATTGGTGTGTAGCCGATAAGAGTGACGACAACGGCCAAAAATTATGGCGAACGCAAAACATTTTCAAACCCATTGATCTGAGCGGCTCAATGATCGAGAAACTGCAAACCAAATTCACACCGAAAATATTATTTATTCGCCTTTAAATTTGTTGTTGGTTTCCTTTTTTTTTTAAAATTCTCGCGCGCGCTGCGTCAATTGTGCCGAAAAAATATTGTGAAGTGAGAGAGAGAGAGAGAGAGAGCAAAAGATACGAGCTAGTGTTGAATGAAATATTTGAATGTGATGTAACTGTTTCGAAAAAGAACGCATCTTAGGAAATAAGCACACCGTGAGCAAAGGATCGGAATTTCAGCTCTAAACAACACGAATGATACACATCTCAACTGCCTTAAGTGAAGTGATTAGCCAAAAGCCAAAGCCAATTGTTTAAATTTCGAACGGCACTTTCGTTTCATCGAGCCGTCTGTGTTTTTTTTTGTTTTGTTTTTGTTTTTTTTTTTTTTTACTATTCTTTTCACATTTTAATTCGCAACCAGAGAATTTTTATTTTTAATCGGAAAGTACAGAGTGGCGGCGAAAAAAAGCGAAAAAGACAACAACAACAACAAAACTAAAAGGAAACACACAATTGAATTTTCGGTGTGCCGTGTGAAAATTGATTGTGTGGCTAGGCATCACATAAAGAAACGGGCCGAGAGAAGAAAGAAAAGATACCGTGATTGTGTGACTAATCAGAAAGTAGCAAAACAAATAGATAAAATGGCCAATTCGCCACCTACATCCTCATCGACGACAACACCGTCGCGACGATATCGCTACTCACGTAGTTCGACAGCTAGCGTAACACAGTTGCTTTCTGACAGTTGCAACAGTTTGTTGCAGCGCTTTCGTCGACATCCTAGTGAAAGACCGGAAAAAAAGGCAAATGCGTTAACCAATACGAGGTAAAATAGTCCCCGTGACTTGAACTCGAGTTTCGGATTGGTGGATTCAAAAAAAAAAAAAAATCAACATTTAGTTTATTTCCGTGATTTGTGTACCAATGGTGATATGATCGAATAAATGAGCTCACAATACAAAATACAAAAAATAAATAAATAAATAAAACGCACACACCATCAAAGAAAAAAAAAAGAATGCAATCGAATGCCAATTTTGTGCATCGACAGTACTTGAGCAAATGATACAAATTATGACGATCAAGTTTGGCTAGTTAATATTGGCTCATGTCAAAATCGCATTTTATTTAGTGAAACATTCTTTGATGGTTTTTTATTTGTTCATTATTTGCTGGCAAACAGAAACTGCCCACAATATCAACGATACTGAAGTGATAATACAGAGACGAAGTAAAAAAAAAAAAAAAAATGAACAAAACCAATGCAACGAAATACGATGAGTTTGTGATTTTGTGCGTAATAATTGAAATGCATTAAAAAATGTAAATGCCGGTGTTCAATTTTAGAATTGGGAATATTAATTGCTTTCGTATTTAAAATTGCGGTTGAAAGTTTAATTAAACGATTAAAATCGATTGCCACAAATCAGTCGATGATGATTCTCATATAGAACAACAACAACAACAGCAGCAGCAGCAGCAAAACAATACAAAAAAACTATGCAACTTATCATGGGTTGTTCGAATTGAGCGATAAATGCGAATGGGGGGGGGGGGGAAGAAATAAAATAAACAAAGAAGAAACAGAGCGCCCAATGACAATGCATTAACGAAATAATGCAAAGAACCTACACATTGTATGCCATTTCCATTGATTTAATTGTGATTTTCCCTCGTAATGGGACATGCTCATTTTTATCTGAGATTTCTTTCGATTCTTTTTCTCAATTTGAGTTGTTGTTTTTGTTGTTGTTTTTCTTCATCATCATTGCTACGTTGCTTTCTCAATTCTCAAACGGCAACGGTCGCTTCAGCCTACGTGTATTTTGTGAAGATTTTTTTTTTTTTTTTCAATTTCTATTTTGAGGACGTCGGTTACAAACTGTGTTTCTTCTCTTGCTGTGCCGTTTCGACTCACTTTTTTTTTTCATTTCATATTCCTTACATTTTTCGGTAGATATTTTGTTATATTTCATACATAAATAACGGTTTTTTCAAGGACATTTTACGGATAATCACCGTACGGTTTGTCATACATAATGAAACAAGGTATTGAATGCAAGAAAATCAGATACAACAACACCATGTGTAGTGTTATACGCACCAATATACATAAACGATACCGTTTTTTTTTTCTTTCTTCAAAATGAGTCATTTGCACAGGCCAAACTATTTCGCACATTATTGGTCTCTCAGTCATTTGAGTTTTTGGCCAGTGTAATTTTTATGTTTCGATTCACAGAATCAATTTATCGAATAAAAGACAACAAAAAAAAAACAGTGAACTTATTTGAAGATTATATCATTATGCGAATATTTCAAAAGAAACAAAAATTAACATTTAAATAAACTGTCATATAAAGTGGCATTTAAATGCAAACAATGAAACTTCAATTAATTTTCTTTCGCAAGTGGAATGAAAATAAAAAAATGTCAAGAAAAAAAAAGAGGCAAATGTCATCATCGTTGATGAAGAAAATAAAAACAGAACTAAAACCCGAAAACCAAACATACTTTCATGTGTTTGCCAGTACCTTTTGTCACACACACACACACACACACACACACACAGCACACTGAACGCCTCCCGATTGAATTGTGCCGCATTTACACACTAAAATAAACACTGGCGCGCAAAAATAAAAACCTTAACTAGTTTTTCAGTTAGTTTAAAATGGGCTACATAAGAGAGGTGTGAACATTAAAATGTTGTTCAGTCAATAGAATCTCAACATATAAAATTGTACGATCGTTATGTAGAGCCCGTAGGTTGAAGCGTGATTGTGTGTGTGTGTGTGTGTGTGTGCCATGATGGTCAAACGGTTTTAAATCGCATCAAAAACACGCGCCCGCTCTCTATTTCATGCGATATTTTGAAGTGTTTGATTTTACTTACTCAATCGACTTAAACAGTCGTACAAAATTCAAAACAAAAAGTGAAATTAAATATGAATCCCGCAATATTTCAGCATATAAACGAAAGTTTTTAAAAATGTTTGAAAAGTATTTCTTCTTCTTGTTTGCGCCAAATCATTCAAATGGATTAACAAGTAGTGTACGAAGCGAAAGTACTTGCTTCAACAACATTACGCACATGAATTATGTTATTCTTTGAGCTTCTTAGCCTTGTCACTCTTAACATACATAAGCGAATATGGCAAAACAAATCACGCATTGCCATTACAGAGACAATTGAAACGCATCTACCGTTTGTATTCTAACCTAAATAAAAAAAAAAAAATAAAATCAGTTTAGCAATTTGGCAATTTGGCAATTTACAATGGAAAATTGCAAAAACAACGAAATGAGTTCGATCATCATCATCATTGGTATCGAAATCGAAACATTTTTACCTATTTTCAAACAAACAAATTTAATCACCACACTTGACTGTGAACGTATTCTAAACGCAATTGTTTAAAAAAAAAAACACACACACACACTTTTTAGAGTGAATGAATTGAGTCCATGTAAAGAAAACGCCGATATGTCACATAAAAATTCAATCAGTGATCGTGCCAAACGTCAGCCAACGACATCGACCGCAACAACCAGCGGAAGTTCAATCGCAACATCGGCACTGGATCGGCTACGTTATAATTTGAGTCCCGTTACATCGTATTATAAACCATTAATGAAATCATTCACCCGGCGCGATGATTCACCCAACAAAGTTAGTAAATTGATTACAATTTCTTGTGAAATTGGCCCCAGCCGATCATTAATTGATTGGATCAGTCAATCTGAAATTGTAAAAGATTGTATTGATTTTTTTTTTTTTTTTTTTTGGTTTTATTTTGGACATGCTCAAGTGATTTCAATTCGATTAAAATTCCGTATTCTCTTTTCTCTCTTCTCTTTCTCTGTGTGTTTGTGTATGCCAATCAAAAATTTGGTTATTGATGTGGTGGGCTCATCAAAAAAATGTGTAAATCATTTGTAGAAGAAAGACGATGGTGATAAAGATAAAACGCCTGTGCCTGAAGAAAAAATGTCAACGATATCACGGCTTGAATCGAAATATTCGGATGTATTGGGCCGACGGCGACGAAACAAAGAGCAACGCGAACAAGAAGATCGTGATAAAACGTTAGAGCCCGATAAAATGTCATTTACACCATTGGCACGAAGTGCAACCACTATTTTATCATCGGGTGCTGTTGCAAAAAAAGAGTCCACACCATATCGAATCAATCGCAACTATTCGGATCGAAAGCCAACACTTTCGAGCACATCAACCAGTAGTACCTATAAACCGCGCACTGATTTCAATTTGCTACAGCACAGTGCAACCAGTTCAGCGGTTGGTATGCCAAAATCCAGCTACTATGAATCACCAAAAATGCGTCACAAAGAGTCCGTGTACGACATTTATGGTACACGAATACCGACCTCAAGCCGATATGATTACGATCATTTGGGCCTAAGCACCAGTTCGGGCGGTTCATATGGCTATTATGATGGTCGTGATAAAGATAAAGAAAATACATTTAAATCCAAATACGAACCAAGCCGTTTGTATGCCGAATTAAACAACAATGAACCATTTAGTCGAGATCGAAATGTGCCACGATATCAGAAAGGATATCGAAAAACGGCCACCACACATTTGACACACTACGATGATGGTTTGGATTTACCATCCACATCAAGCGGATACAGTGAACGCAGTGCAAACAGTTCAAGCCGATATGCACCACGTAAAAGCCTTGGCGGCTATCATCGTTCACAAACGCAAAAATTTTTCGATTCCGAATCCAAATCATCGGTACTACGCACATTGAATGACACAAATAAATTTGATGACGAACCAATAAAAAGTGAAGCGGTCAAAGAACGTGAAGCACGGCGCAAAGAAATTCAGGGGCTAATCGCCAAATATGCACAAATCGATGATGTGTATCTGCGAGCCATTGACGCGGATGGTGGGCCCAGTGACACAAACGCCACCGCCACCGCCACCACCACTGTCACCAATGCTAGTGGCAGCATCACCACCGATTTAACTGACCTAAATAATAGCTTACGTTCAAATGGCAGCGTATTGGACAGCCGAACATCGGATTTATTAAGTAGCAATACGGCGGCAGCTCTAGGTTTAGGCCCATATCCATTTGCACAAACATCAACGAAATCGTCATTTTTACCACTATCGAAAACACAAAGTGTCTCCTCAATGTCTTCCGCCAATCGAACACGCATTCCAAAAACATTATCAACATTTGTAAGATGAAGAAAAAAACAAACGGCTAATTTTTGTTTTTGTCAAAATTTAGTTGTTTGATTGTTTTGATACCATTTGTTCGTGTGTGTGTGTGTGTATCGATTGTTGACGTTTTTTTGTTGTTGTCTCTCTATTTCTTTGTTTTCATTGGCTTGAGCAAGTCAATTGCGCATTTTAAACGTTTCATTATAAAGACGCCTGTGATGATTCACTAACCAATTAATTTCCTCATACATTAATTAACGTGATAAAAGTTGTCAGTTCACATTGTGTCTCTCACGACAATTTATACTGAACAAAGAACATTTCATGTAACATGGAAATTGTGAATAGTTGAGTTTTGTTGTTTCTTATCAAATGAAACGACATAAAAAAAAAAAAAATTGACATGCGAGTATATTTTAATACAGGCTTACTGATTTGTTGACGAACTATGATCACGACTCGAATCGAAGTACTTTTTTGGGAGAGAAACTTATTCTATGACCTTTTTTAATTGCTTTTAAAACACAAAGCAAAACCGCACCATCCAAAAATGAACAAATGTGATTAAAGCATTTTCCGGCTTTGTTCATGCTAAATGTTAATGAGGCTGATTTATTCGATAGGATATGATCGTGTTGTTGAATTTCAACGAAGTGTCTCTTTTTGTTGTTGTTTAGCATTTTATTCATGAACAAAAAGGGGATGATTTATAAAATGCTACCATATTTGGATTCATTACGATTCTAGAGGTTCGAGTTAGTCAACAATATTTGTAAATGTTTTGCTTATACAAATTGGAAGTCAGTTTTTTTTTTCTGTGTGATTTGCGGTTGGTGTGACCAACGACATGTCCCTCGGGTTCCTTTTGGAATAAATTTGTGATTGATTGTTGTGATTGTTTGACTCTCTAATACATTTGGTTCGTTCAAGAGGACAACGGATTGATTCTTTGTCTATTGAAAATGGATTAAATGTGTGTGTGTGTGTGTGTGTGTGTGAATTTCAAAACACTTCTTTTGTTTGTTTATTTGAAATGCTAACAAAACCCGTGTGCAATCAAAATTGAAGCTTGCAACCAACTGTTTAATACTTTAACATGGAATTCAACCGAAATATAAACCCAAACTTTACAATTGCATTTTACAATATTCAAAGACCATTTAAACCTTGTGCTATTTGATGTGTAAGTTCAACAAAACAATTATTATTATTATTTTTTTTTCTTTCTTGCATTTGTTTTAAAATTCATGTTGACCGCTTGTTATTCGATTCATCGATGAATTTTAAAGGAAAAATTTTGCGCAGTTGAAAAAAACGTCGGTTTAAAAAGTTCATGCACTAGCAAAATGGATGGAATATATTTAGTATAATTTTGAGCTTATTGATGAAGGCCAAAATTTGATTCCATTGCTGAACTTGTTGCTTTTTAAACCGAACAAAAAACCAAAAAAAAAAAAAAAAAAAAAAACACAAACAACAACCAATTCAAAACGGATTTTTCAACTGCCTTAACAATTTGTTCCAAGTATACATTATCTTATCGAAAAACGAAATCGTATTTTTCTCGTGTCTACGATTATTATGTATGACGATCACTTGCTTGCTGTTACTTCTGCCAAATCTTCAATGGTATGATCCACACAAAACGACACCCAATTTAATAAATAAATCGAAAATCAAAATTCGCTCAAATGCCACCCGTACGAACGATATGAAACACATTAACACGCGACGCTTGCCTGCAACTCTGTTGGATGACCCGTCGACAAAACCCAAACCAAACAAACGAAAAAAAAAAAAAAAACAAAAAACGAAATCAAACTCGAACATGAACGCTTACACGGCGCTCAAATTCGAATCGATGCATTTCTATTCGATAATCCAATCAATACACATGATTATGATGCAACATTGCATGCGATCGCCAAACAATTGTTTTGAATTGTATTTTGACGATAATATGGAATGTTGACGGCAATTGTTGGAATTGCTTTGGATTCATCGTTCGACGATTTTTGCCATGAACTGAATATTAATTGAATCGATGCAACATGATGATGATGATGATGATGATGGACTGATTTGGGGGACCGGAACCGTGATTGCTGCGTGATATTGATTAATCGAATTAACCGAATACCGATGGATGACGATGATGATGAACACCGTGTTGATGAATGATGAACAGGCATTGAAACCAACTATACAAGATGATGCCGATGGCCATTTGATTTATCGTACTGGCGATATTCTACATAACAGATGTTCGTGATAATTTTGTGACATTTTTTTTACAGATTTTTTTAAAAATATTTAATTTTCAATTCAAATTTAAGGAGTATTCACTATGCGATATTTATCAACAGCATTCACTTTTTATTTCGTTCGACCGTTTTTGATTGATTAATTTAGTTTTTGATAGACCGAAGCCTTTGAACTAAGATTGTATCGGGCTTAAACGATCCCAAAACAAAACCAAAACCAAAACCAAAAAAAAAAAACAGACACGATTGCACAAAGTGAATATTCATTAAATTTGCCATAGAGTTTGCGTTGTAAAAAAGATCATTGTGAAGCTCAAAGTTGAATTCACCGTACATTTTCAAAGGCCAACCCTCTTTCAAAATAGTTTTAGGCGTAAATTTCTTTCAAAATAGTTTTTTTTTTGTTTGTTTGTTTTTCAAATAATGATAAGTTATTAGTGCTTCCAAGCACATTCATATACATTGAAATAGTCGATTCGAAGCCTATATTGAATGCGCTTCTTTAAAACAAAATAGTTAACATTTTCAGTTTTATTTCCATAAAAATGTGGACATTTGGCCAGTCGACATTCGAATATGGATATCTTGACTTGCATCACAAAGATTTTTTTTATTGTTGAAAATATCGTTAATTTCCAACGCAAAAACCTTGTTACATATTCAACCTAAGATAATGAGTGGTTTCGAACACACACAAACACACACACACACACACACACATTTCGGATTGTAATTACAAACTAAAATCAATTCATTTTGTTGTTTTCATTTTGCTCTTCTCATTACAGACAAGATTATAGCCACACTTGGTGAAGGTACATTTGGCAGGGTTGTAAAAGTTAAAGACATGCAAATGTATGTGTTTTATATCATTTATATTTTGATGTGCCAAAATGAAATGGCCACTATTGACAAATGGTATTGAACTGTTGCAAATTTTTTTGGTTTCTTTCTCTCTTCCTCTGTTTCCGCCTCTCTCTCTTTTGGCTTATTTATCTGAAGGGACTACTATATGGCACTGAAAATAATCAAAAATGTGGAGAAATACAGAGAAGCGGCCAAGCTTGAGATAAATGCTTTGGAGAAAATCGCACAACGTGATCCAAACTGTGAACAGTATGTGTCAATTGGGATTATATTCTTGTTGTGTTTTTTGTTATGTTTTGTTTTTTTTTTTTTTATTATTTCTTTCGATTACAAATCATTGGATTGGAAATAAATTGACATTTCAATGTCTATTTTACAGCCTTTGTGTTAAAATGCTCGATTGGTTTGATTACCACGGCCACATGTGTATTGCGTTCGAAATGCTTGGTTTGAGTGTTTTCGACTTTTTGGTATGTACAAATTAAGAAAATATTCCTTGAATTCAATTTTAATCCCAATGACCGTTTGCTTTTCGTTTTTTTTTTTTTTTTTTTTTTTATTACAGCGTGAAAACAATTATGAACCATATCCATTGGACCATGTACGTCACATGGCATATCAATTGTGTTACTCTGTCAAATTTTTACATGACAACCACCTCACTCACACCGACCTCAAACCAGAGAACATTTTATTTGTTGATTCTGAATATACAACGAGTTATAATCACAAAAAAGTAATGAACCATTTCATCTATTTATTGATTTATATTTTATTGAAAGCTATTAAACTCACATGAAATTATATATATGTGACACATAAAAGCTCATAATCACCTCTGATTAACCAATGCGACTGCTCGCGCATTCTGTGCATATTTGCCCTTAGTCAACTGCCACAGTTCAAAATATTGCAAACAAAACATTAAATCGAAAATTTATCGAAAATTATTACTGAATGTGATTTTGAAATATAGAGCTGTTGCTACGGAAGATCAAATTAAAATCAACAAGAAAATAATCATAAACCAAATTATTCGACGGCAACACAGACAAATAATGTGAAATGTCGCTTCTATCAAATTAAGTTTTATATTTGCTGTGTACAGTACAATTGCAGAATTCACATGCATTCGTGAGAGGGAAAGAGAGTGAAACAGAATTGTGTCCCTAGAATAAAATCATTATTTATTATTGTTTCTGATTTCAGAGCCGAGATGTACGGAAAGTGAAATGTACCGATGTTCGTCTCATTGATTTTGGTAGCGCAACATTTGATAACGAACATCACAGTACAATTGTGTCAACGAGACATTACAGAGCACCTGAAGTTATATTAGAATTAGGTTGGTCACAACCATGTGACGTATGGTCGATTGGGTAAGTTGCTCGCTGCAAACATCATCTACATGTCAAATCATCCACACAGATAGCTCTAATTGATATTTGGTACATTTTCAGTTGCATCATGTTCGAGTTGTATTTAGGTATAACGCTCTTCCAAACGCACGATAATCGAGAACATTTGGCTATGATGGAGAGAATTTTGGGAACAATTCCGTACAGAATGGCACGGTAAGAAAGCTCAAACACAAAACCGACAACAAAAAAAAAAAAAAAAAATGAAACATTTCAAGTGATCATGTCGATCTAGGTCCAAACATTTGGTAGCATACAACTTGTTAATCTTCTATAATTTCTTACAATTCTATTGTCTTAATCTAATGATATGCTAACCAGTTTTCTTTTCATTGGCGATTTTCAAAACTCTTTTATTTTTCCAATACGAAAACCAATAAAAATCATCGCCCATTACAAATGTGTCCAATATCATTTTAAAAACCATACACCAACACAAAAACAATACAAAATCCATTTTGCAAACTGTGTGTTTCGAATCCATATCCATTTAGTCATCATGTTCTTTACAGTAAAACAAAAACCAAGTATTTCTACCACGGCAAATTGAATTGGGATGAAAAATCATCAGCTGGACGTTATGTTCGTGATCATTGTAAACCATTGAATCGGTATCTGATGTCAGACAGCGAAGAACATTTAGAGCTTTTCGATTTGATTAAAAAGATGTTGGAGTATGAGCCAAGCCAGCGAGTAACATTGGGTAAATTGTTAATTGTTTATTTTGTTTTTGAATTTGGCTCAATTAACATCGGAAATTTGAATTGATTTGCAGGCGAAGCGCTACGTCATCCTTTCTTCTCAAAACTTCCACCTCACCAGCGTGTTATGGAAAAGGGTCAAACCACCTCAGCCAGTAGCAGCCGAGAGAGGTCACATAGTCTTTCAAGATGAGATTCAGTACGATTTGGTTATTATTAATTTTTTTGTTTTGGCTAAAATAAAACGAAATTTTTATGGCTTTTCAATTGAAAAATACACACAACAACAACAACAACAACAAATTGAAAGGCTGTTACAAAGATAGAGATTTTTTTTTTTTCGATTGTGATTCCTTTGTGTGAATTACAAAACAAAATAATTACATTATCAAATTCGTTTCCCCTGTTTGCCCATACATACACTCATGCACACACACCGGCGCATGCATCAATGCATACGAATATGTAAACATATTTTCACTGATAAATGAACCCTTTTTAATCGCTCGGTGTGTGTGTGTGTGTGTGTGAGATTCAGTGTTGTTGTTCTTGAAATGTTTAATTATTCTTTTGACCAACATAAAAAAAAAATTATTATTACAATAACCAAATCGTACTCCTTCGTTATCAAAAAAAAAAAAATCCAACAACAACAACCAGAAACATACAAAACTCTAAATGATTCGAATTGATTCAAACGGAATCGCTGTTGAATTGGAACGATACATTATTTCATAAAACTGGACTTGATTTTATTTATCAAATGAAAAGAGAGAGAGAAAAAAAATTTAATTGAGAAACAAAAAAAAAAAAAATACGTTTAGAGTGTGACAGAAAAGTTAAGGTCGAAAACTCGATGAATGCTCGAAACTTTCGAAGCAATTGATAATTGAAATTTAAATTAGATTTATTGATGATAAGTTTTTAAAAATCATATTTTTTTTTTTTTTTTTTTTGGAAAAAAGTAGCCACTTTTTTTTGTTTCGTTTGATTGAAAATTCGAATACCAATCGAATTGCAGCGTTTTATAATTCCATAAAATGTTTTGGAACACCAACTAAAAAAAAAACAAAAACAAAATACACACACAAACACATAAAAGAATCTGTTTCTTTTTTTTTTCTTGAACTCTTTCGTTTAGTCATCATGCGTCACGGAAACGTAATTCCCGTTGAATATCGATCTCATCTGATAGTACTTGACTTGATGTGCTCCAAATATAGAGCCATATTCATACATAAATTAATGTTGCTGCCAATTGGTTACTCATTTTAAGCACTTTTTTCATGTTATGAAATGCGCGAGAAATGTTTGGGGATTGACAATTTATACTAACGTTCCTATTGTTAGACTACTTTTGTCGTGTGTAAAACTGTTTAGAAAATAAACCACAAAAAAGCAGCTCACATAAAATCGACATTCATCGATTTAACTGAATTTTGACTGAATGACAACTGATATAATTGACACGAAAACACACACAAAAAAAACCCAATCTAGTTGTAATCAATTTAATAATTGTTTTTGAAACAAAACAATTTCATATTTAAATAACAAACAAAAAAAAACAGTCATGAATATTCAATCCCATAAACTCTGGTTGATGTGCTATCATGACGAGCATTCGTAAGTTTATGATTTCAAAATGTGAACGGGACTTGCGTTTCAGGTGGTTGTCGCTCTTTAGTTTTCTTTTTCTTTACATATTTCCTTTCATTTCTTTTTTCTTGTTTGATTTTATTTTAATCGCTAAAACCATAATTAATTGATCGAATAATTGTGTACATTAATTTCAATTTTTAAAAAAGTACGTGAAACAATAAAACAACAAAATAAGTTAAAAAAAAAAAAAAACTGAATACAATGTGCGCATTTTGATTTTTATTGAAATACAAATTGTTTGGTTAACATAAGTTTCACTCTAAGACTTCTTCCGATCCGGATGGTGGCGGTAAGTTGCCAAATGGCATGAATCTAATTGGTTGTTTTTGTTCTAAAAAGGCTCGCATCTCATCGAAACGATTTTGACTAGGTTTTGGTCTATGTTTGATTGGCATATCATCTGAATCACACTCAGAACCAGATTCACCATCTGAATCATCAATCCCATGGTGTTTTTCATCTTCATTTTTATCAAATTCAATAATCTTTTCACGATCAACACCTTTGGACATTAAAAATTTCATTTCTCTTTCTTTCATTTCATCTTTGATGGGATCAATTTTATTTTTCAACTGCTTTAATACCGGAGCAAAAAATGATCGTGTCACTTTCATATCGATGGCGTCCAATTCATCCGACCATTTGCTTCTGTTCGATTTCACATTCAAATTTTCATCATCGCTCTCAGTATCATCGTCATTTTTAATATCTCGCATTGCAAAATATTCTTTACTTTCCTCATCCATATTGATGTTTTCATGTTGATTATTTGGTTTTGTGTTATTTATCGGCGGTACTGTTTCCATTTCAATTGTCTCTTCATGTTCAATGGACAATTGGAATTTCTTTGCTATGCACTTATTATAAATGAGTTTAAGCGTTTCAAAATCATCTTGGCATGCAACCAATGAATCTTTAATGCGTTTCATCTCATTTAAAATGGCCACCATTTGTTTCTCATTTGTGTTAATATCCAATGATTGAATACATTCATCAGTACATTGATATTGATTTGTGATGGCTATCAAACGGCACAATATATCCACTGATGATCTTTTCATTTTCACTAAATCCACCGAATCTACATCTTTTGTCATAGCATTCTCATGTCGATATGCATCTGGTCGAGTTTTTATGGTAATTTGTTGTACACATTTGTCTAACCACATGCATAAATTTGTTCGAAATTGAACATTTCCATCGTTTATATAATTTAACCCATATTCACGGTCATAATAAATAATCAAACACAAACGCGTCAAGTATTGCGATTGAAAATACAAAAAGATATTGTAAAACGCCTGCGGAAATAGAAAATAAACACCCAAATCATATTAAACTTTCCGTGAAAATGATCTATAATTAGCTTGAGTAAAAATGAGAAATTTCGCTTACTTTTATGTCGTCAGTCGAAAACTCTTGGATATTTTTCTCAAAATAAATGCAACTAGAGAGCTCCTCGAGTGGTTCATACATTGATTCAATATGCTTCGGTAGTTGAATCGATTCGAGCATCTTTACTTCGTCATAAATGATGCGAATCATTTCAGAGATGGATTTCATGCAAATTTCACTTCGATTGAATCTATTTACATGCACAAAGATAAAGTGTGTGTGTGTGTGTGTGTTTTTTTGTTGTTTGTTAAACTCAAATTTGATTGAAATGTATGCTATTGTATTTTAAATTTAAATATATTCTCACTTATCGAATATTGTAGCATCTCCTAAAAATTTTGACTCACGAAAAAAAGAAATATTTTTACGAATGGCTGTATCTACCCGGTCAATACAAGATAATGTTTCGTTTAATCGGTGTTGAGTGAGCTTATGTTTTACCACAAAAATTGCTTCCACTGACAAGAATAGACCATAAGTGGTAGCTGCAGTTGAAACGAAAAAACGCAAACTACTTTCAATTAGTTTATATCTTCAGTTGAACATTAATTGAAGTAAACATTTAGTAAATTTACCTATTTATATCCGTTTTCATCGAAGCAACAGCCAACGAAGACAACACAAGTCCACCCATAAATTGAATTGTATATTTTTTCCCAGTTGATGATTCAATTGCATCGATGGGTATTACATGACATTGTTCCAACAGTTCAATATGATCAGCTAACAACCGCTTTGAATGTACAATTTGTTCTAAAAGTGTGTTCAATAAATTCTGAAATAAAATTTAAAGAGCAAAAAAAAAACAACACCGAGAATTAAAATAAATTAATAATAAAAAAAAAAAATTGAATCATTTGACTCATATTTGGATTTTACCGCTGGTTGAAACCATTCCGCAAATGTTCGTCTCCGTACAGTTTCTTTTATAAATTCCATGTTGTCTAGCTATGTTGAAGTAAGCATTTTATTATGCTAAAATAAATAATTTAAAACAAATTTAAAATAATTCAACAAAAACAACAAAACAATTATGTCATTGATATAATTGCAGTAATGTTAAGCAGTGAAACTTGATAAATTGAACCGGTTGGCGTAAATGTCATCGTTTAACACATGGTAGATGTCGCTGTTGACCTTGCCATCGGCCAGTGTGAAATTCGCCCAGATGATTTTGACAGCTTGAGACTTCTTCTTTTTTTTATTTTAATTTGTGCATTTGTCGAAATTCGTGAATGCTGATATTTTTGCTAAATTGAACATTGATTTTATAAAATTAACTATAAAATTTGTTGAATGAAAACCGGATATTCAATGAAATAAGTAAATAAAATTAGATTGTATGTGTGTTTGGCATTGCATGAAAAAAAAAACAACAACAAATTTAACCAAAGCTAGTAATACGTCGTGTGTACACAATGAACGTGTTATCCGATTCGGAGAGTTCGGACTCAGATACAGGAAGACGTTTTAAAACTGAATCAACCCGAACACGACAAGACATTTCAATTAAAAGCCATAATGATAGATTAAGTGGTAGCAATTCACGTCGTGAAAATCGTCGTTATCGTTCAAAAAGTCGAAGCAAAAGTCGAAGCCATAGCCGAAGCCGACATCGAAGCCGAAGTCGTGAGCGTTATACCCGTAAACGGTCTAAATCGCGCGAAAGAAGCCATCGCAAGTATGATAAATATGAGACAGCAGACAAATCATCCACATCAAAACGCCATGAATTCGCGGAACGTAGGCCAAATGATAGAGACAAAGACAAAGACCGTGACAAGGATAAAGATAAAGATCGTGACAGAAACAGAGATAAAGATAGAGATAGAGATAGAGAGCAATCATCACATCATAGCAGCTCATCGAAAAGTAGTGACAAACATCGAACTGGCTCATCGCACAAGAAGCCTCATTCCAAGCCCAGCACGTCGGAGGAGAAAAATAACCACAAAAGTAAATCACAAACCGATGATACGGTTGCGGATTCCAGCGAAAAGCATAAAAAACATAAAAAGGATAAGGAGAAAAATCATCGCGATGAACGCTCAAGCAGATCGACTGACTATGAGCACAGCCGAAGCAGTGACAAGCAATCTGAATGTAAAACGGAATCATCAACATCATCATCAGCACACAAACGAAGTGCTGACGTTAAACATTCACCAGAACGAAATGGCAATGAAGAGCGACCAGAAAATACCGATGATGATAATTTAATGTGTGGCCCATCGCTACCACCTCACATGATTAAATCGGACAAAAGCACTGAACCAATTGAAATCACACAACCGACAACATCCGCTGTGAAAAAAACATACGGTCCATCGTTGCCGCGCGATTTTATTGCAACCAGTGAACATTCTGCATCACAAGTGCCATACGATGAACCAAAGGATAGTTTAGGTAATGAGGACATATCCGAAAGTGATGATGATGAATTGATTGGCCCCGTATTGGATCATATTTCAAATAAAAGTGAAGCATATTTAGAATTGGAAAAGCGTGCCCTTGAACTGAAGCTCGCCAAATTAAATGAACGCGAACAAAAAGATCAGAATACGGGTCGGGCACGCGAAGAATGGATGATGGAATTGCCAGAGCTGCGTACAGTGGCCGATTTAGGGTTGACCGCACGCCAATTTCGAACGAAAGAACGCGATGAGATTAAAGATCGTTCATCATGGACGGAAACACCACATGATCGAGAGGAAAAACAAAAGAAGAAAATTTCCCCACATGATGATGTTGTCAAGCAACGCCATCAAAAAACGGAAAAAATGTTCCGGGAGCGTCGTGATGCTGAACAAGAGGAAGTGGCACGAAAACATAAGAAAAAACATAAACGAGACGAATCACTGCTGGAAATGCATCAAAAAAAGTTAAAAAAGAAAACACAAGAGAAAGATGAACCAACCGAACGACGTCCATTCTCCAGGGATACTGATCTCAAAGTAAATCGATTTGATGAAGCCCAGAAAAAGTCCATTTTCAAGAAAGCTCAGTTGCTCGATACTCGTTTCAACAGTGGTCAATCGAAATATTTGTAATGTTTTCTTTTTTGTTTTGTTTTTTAATTTCAAAAAAATTTAATTTCGATTATTGTTCAATTCAAAGAATTCAATGAATTTTACAAGGAATGTGTAAAATTACAAATCTGAATGGAATTAGCAAAACCAGTTTACCATCTAAATTAACTCAATTGCATTATAAATTTGAACGATGAAAACAATGGTGTGTTTTATTTTTAGTCAACAATCACTTTTAATAAATCATTACAAACACATAAATAAAAAGACAGTTTTTTTTTTGTTGTGGTTTTAGTAAAATTGATTTTCATTATATTAATATACCATTTTGAGCAGATATCAACATTTCTTTTAAAATTCACTCGATTTAATAAATTGGGTTTTCTTTGCGTGGAATAAAGAAAAAAAAAACATTGGATTTGCATTTGACGAGTGAATTTGTTCATCTGAAATGTGACCATAATAAGAAAAAATATACAGAGAAAGTGTTGTTGTCGTTGTATCTATTAAATACATGTAGTTAAAATACACATTTACAAAAGAGAAAATAAATAATAATTTAAAAAGAAAATAAAAAAGAATTTGGTTCGCTTGAGCATGTTGCTTTCGGCGAGATGCATTCTAAATATATGTTGTTTTAAGTGCATCGTTTCGGCAATTTTCGTTGAATGATTGTGATGTTTTTGATCATTTCAACGAAATCGTAATATTATAGGTTTTTTTTTTATTTTTTTGAAGTATAGTATAATTTGTTCAGTTAGAATAGATTTTGTCCCAAGCCATTTAGTCCATAGATACACAGATAGAATCCATCGAGAGCAAATGAAATGATGCTATATGATTTGTTCAACAGAGAAAAAACAATACACGAGCACGATATTTAGGTCGATATTTAAAGTTTTGGCCATGGATACGTAACGGGAATGGCTGATGGATAGCTGAGATCGTACGTCTGTGATTTAATAAATTCCTCCTTGTTCTCTGGCTCCGGTCGAACGCTTGCTAAGCCTAGAAATACACACACACACACACACACACATAAAAAAAACGACGGTCATTGAAATTGAAACATGTTTTTTTTTACTATTCCTTTCCAAATCAAAATCAAATACGCACCCTTTTCATACGAATAGTTCATTACTTCAACGGCAATTTTAATCGAACAATCTCGGATGGTTTCCAATGGTGGATATAAACTGCCAACATCTAAATCGGCGTCTGTTACTAAATTGGCTAATCGTTCAGCAGACACTAGGAACACATCCTCCGGAATTGTTGCAGCACCAGCACAAAGAACACCCAATGCAACACCAGGGAAAATATAGGAATTATTACCTTGACCTGGATAAAAGGTTTTGCCCATGTACTCGACTGGTGGAAATGGTGAACCAGATGCAAAGATACATTTTCCCTATTCAACGAAAAAAAAAAATTATATAATTTCGAAATATTTTCAAGACTATAATTTTGAGCATAAAATTGGCATTACATTTGTGTATTTGTATGCATCCTCAGCGGTACATTCAGCTTTGCTAGTTGGATTTGATAAGGCAAAGATGACCGGTTTGGCATTTAATTCGGCCATTTTGGCTAAAATTGCCGGTGTAAATGCACCTGGAATAGCAGCAGCACCAATTAAAATCGATGGTTTGAGTACATCGACAGCTTCGGCCAGTGTATCAATTGGTTCATGTTCGTGTGCAAAATGAGCTTTGTGCTCATTGATACCGCCCTTTGGACGATCTTTTACAATCAAACCTTTACTATCAACAAGCCAAACACGTGTTTTGGCCTCTTCTTCAGAAGCGCCTTCTTTTTGCATGGCCATCACACAGAGATTTGCAATACCAAGTGCAGCCTCACCAGCACCTTGGAACAAAATGGTGTTGTCCATGAGTTTGGTGTTGGTTGCTTTCAATGATGCCAACACTCCAGCCAATGCTACGGATGCAGTTCCCTGTAATTACAATTGACATTTTCGAAACAATTTTATATTTATTTGTTGTGCTGCGCTCATGCAATGTGAGAAAAAAAAAAAGAAAAAACATGTAAAATCAACGCTCACTTGAATGTCATCGTTGAATGTGCAGTAGCTATCGCGATATTTGTTCAACAATGTGAAAGCATTTGCGTTACCAAAATCTTCAAATTGAATCAAACAATTTTGACCGAAGCGTTTAACAGCTGCTTGCATAAATTCTTCGACGAAATCTTCATACTCTTGGCCGGTGGTACGTTTTTGACGCAATCCAATGTAAAGTGGATCGTCCAAAATGCTTTGCGTATTCGTGCCAACGTCCAAAGTAATTGGCAAACATTGATGTGGCTTGATTCCAGCCAATGCTGTATACAATGATAATTTACCAACTGGAATGCCCATTCCATTGGCACCCAAATCACCGAGACCAAGAATTCGTTCACCATCGGTCACAACAATAGCACGAACATCCGTTTCGGGCCAATTTTTTAAAATATCATACACATGGCCTTTATCATGGATTGTGATGAACAAACCCTTTGGATACTGATAGATCATGCTGTATTTTTGGCATGCAAGACCTACCGTTGGTGTATAAACTAATGGCATCATACGGCCAATATCCGATGCTAATACACGGAAAAATAAACGTTCATTGCGATCCTGAAAATGTTATAGACAAAAGTTAGTTAGTCGGTTATTGTTTGAGTAATTTCAAATACGAATACGAATATGTTGATTTTGTTCAGCAGTTCCACTTACATAAAGTCCCATCAGATAGATGAATTTATCCAAATCATTTTCGTAGCGATCGAGTAATAAAACGCAATGCTTAATTTGTTCCTCTTCGGTTTTAACAGCGGCTGGAAAGAGTCCATGAATTCCAAGCAGTTGACGTTCTTCCCGTGTAAATGCCAAACCCTGAAAAATTACATCACCAATACCGAATGATTCGATTTATTAGATTTCGTTTGGAATTATGAAACGAATTGTGTTAAAGCTCCGTTTTTTTCTTTCTTTCTCTCTCTCTCTATATAATACCAATTTAAAATTCTAATTGTTTTACATGCGTTGTTGGAATTGATTTTAATTGGCATTTTACGTTTTGCAAAATTTCATTTTGTGTTTGAGATATTTTATCTGATTGCTAATTAAATTCAATGCCTTGACGGTGAAAATCGTAGAACTGGATTGCGTTCGCAAATTCTTTGTATGTATTTAGTGTTACGCACTGAACGGATTTATACAAATCAATATATATATATGCGGTGTTATTGTTTTTCTTATTTTTTTTTTTCGTCTGTCTGTTTGTTATTGATTCTTTCTTTTTCAAAATGTATGCCAAAGCATTCAATAGTAATTAGATTTTATATCTTGAATTGAATGTCGATTTTGATGATGGCAGAAAAAACAAGTAAAAACAAAAACAGATCAACGCATATATGTTTATTATTGTTTTTTTTTTTTTTTGTAATTTCAAAGGCGTTAATGGTCTAAGATGCGTGAATTGCACCACAATTAGTGCACTTTGTAAAAAAAAAAACAAATGCGAACAGGAAACTGAATTCATTCTGCTTCGTTTAACAGGTGGAATAATATAGTGCATTCGTTGTGCTCATAAAAAGTAATAAACGTCAAAACAAAATGAAATAAAAATTGTATTGTCTGTTTTGTTTCAAAATCAAGGTAAAATGTGAGTGAGTGTGTGGTTTGTCAGTTCGGGACACGAAATGCCGTCGATTGAGTTAATGTTACAGATTGGGCGTGCGCAAACCAAGACAGTGAGAGAATACAAAAAAAAAAAAAAAAATAGCAGAAACAAAATAATAAAAACATAAAATGCACACTGTCACGATCTTATTATATGAGCTCTATTATTAAATTAATGATATTTTCACGCATAACTTGATCTTCAGCTGTGATTACCTCACCGAACCGAATATGCATCGCACCGTACTCTGTACTGCCAATGCATAAAAATCCAATTAATCACTTATCGATTGCCCAGTTACTTATTGAATGTTGAACGCTCGGATTTAGTTCATAATGAAAATGTACCATAGCCGTCATGCTCATTAATTTGATTTCGATTCCGATGAAAAATTACGAGAAAAAAGCACACACACACAAAACATAATTGTGCATTGTGCATTGTGGTTCAGGCCTCATACTATCTCTTTGCCACAGCTCAATGTTGCCTCTATTTTACTTTTGCATACACGCTTTCACAAGAGTAGCGGCGGCATTCATTCAAGAGTAATCGTGCACGTAACCACATCACCTAAATCATGTGCAATAAATATTCGTAAATCAACATTGATTCAGAATGAATTTTACACTGAACGTGTTTTGGTTGTTGTTGTTGTTGTTGTTGTTGTTGTTGTTATTTGTTATAACATTATTATGGGTAGCGTTCATCTGGCTTTATCAAGCGCATCGAGCTTTGATTCAAATACACTTTTGATAATGAACTTGGAGCAATACCATGTTGAACATTTGTCATGGAACATGAATGATTTGTGCACGTGCACATGTGCGATTGTTGTGGTTTATTTTACATTTTACTGATACGACAACAAAAATGCAATCACAATATGTTATAACATATATATATATATATATATATTTAGCGTTTGTGTGTTTTGTATTTGATCTTACATAAACCAAAAAAATTTTATTAAGTAAAATTGAACAGTTCACTTTACGTTAGACTTTAACTGGAATACAAAAATAAAATGGATCTATAAATGTGTGAAATTCATTGAATTGATTAAAGCTCACATTTTGTTCACTTTCCATACGAAAGCCATTTTGCCTAAGGTTAATTGAGTCGGGCCACAACAAATGACAATGTCATCAAAAATCACCTCATTTATATCGCGTACAATCAGTTATATCATACGAAATAGCGAGTGTAAATTGAATTTGTAAAATGCGAAATGGAATCTAATGCATCCCATCAACCACATAATTGGTGAATTGTATTATTCCAAATAGCAAACAGTGCTTTAGTGCTTTTTATCTGGCTGGTTGTCAGTATGATTCATGGTGAGGAAACAAAATGTAAAATGTATGAGTAGTTTACATTTGAATTGTTAAAAATACACTGAACAATTGTAGAGGGCGCTCTTTGTTGCCACCGGTGATGATTGAAGCTAGTTCGCAACAAGCTATGCTCTACGATCGAACTGAATCATACTGACTACAACTTCTGATAAGAATTCTTTTGGAAAATGCCATTCATAAATTACTTTATTGACATTGTGATCAACTGTGTGATTCGAATTCACTTGGTTTTTGCTGTGCGCCAATTTTTTTTCAACTCGTTTTTTTTTTCTTCTTTGCGAAACATTGAACAACAACTACAACAACTTGAAAAAACTTAATTAGAAGTTTTGCGGGCGCTATCATCGATCATAGCAATCTTTGTAATTTATAAACTTTAAATCAATATTTGATCAAGTTCAAGATAACGGCCGGTTATTCATTTCGCTTACGGCCGCTTACTTGACAAGCCAATTCAATTCAATTGATTGTTTTCTTTTTATTTTTTTTTATTTTAGTTTTGTAAAGTGCGTGTCAATGTGCAAAGTCACTACGATATAGTCATCGAATATTTTATATAATGCTTTGATTTGATTGAAACATTCACACTCAAAGCTTAAATTCATGCTATTGATCGTTTCCGGGCCGATGGAATTCTTTATTCAAATCACCATTGCTTTGTGATGTATATAAATAATTGTTGTTGCTGTTGTTGTTGTTCAAACTGATTTTTGAAAGTAATCAGTTTTGCAAATAATTAATCGTTTACACGTGATTATGAAGAGAGAGAGAGAGAGAGAGAGAGAGAGAGAGAGCGAGAGAGAACAAAAAACACACAAGAGAATGAAATAAGCTGACATGGTTCATTTTAAACATTTCAGACAGGTCACTCTTCTTTCGGTGTTAGCCTTTTGCGTATTCAATGACGATATTATCGAAAACTTGTTAGTAATGTTTTGTGGGCAATTGTGGCTGTGGCATTTTCGTCGATAGTAGCCTGTCAAAAATTGTGTCTTACCCACCCAATGAACACATTGATTGCTATTTATATGGATTTCTTATGTGACGACTTTTTGACTATTTTTAGAATTGGAAAAATGCACATTCTCTCCTTGCATACAATTTGACGACCAATTTTGAGGTAGTGATAATTGCTTATTGCTTATTTGAAGCAATCAATGGAAAATTGAAACACTACAAATATGCCTAAACACGCAATTAAAGACCACATACAACAACGGGCCCGCAAAGATTTTTACTGTCTGCTGTTATGCTGTTGGGTGTTTGTATGGCGAAGCATTGCATTCGATTACAATGTATACAAAAATACTAATTAAAACAGCATGTCAAACGATCTTAAATACCGATAAGTGGCTTTTACTTTCGAATGCAGTGCAAGTGTGAGTGTGCGAGTGCGTGTGCGTGCCCATGCTCGGGCTCAACACATTGATGCAGATCGGATTGCCCGAATATCTATAACATGTTTTGACTCTGCCAAATTGATCTGATCGAATAACCAAACACCTGATTTGATTTAATATTCAAGTGAATCAAAAGCCCAGCGTTTCTCAATCTAAATTGATTATTTAAATTGCTAATTGCACGACAATCAATTAGGTTTTAATTAGTAGCCATATTTGTCTGAAATATTTTATTAGGTGTTGACTTTTAGTTGTTGTTTTTCGTCGAAAATGATGAAAAAAATATTTATTATGATCATGCCTCAATGTCCCATGATGCCCAGATAAGCGTGATCCAACACACCCAATGATCCAATGCAATCGCATATCGATCATTTTCGATCGCACTTGCGGCTGTTACGCATACAAAACAGTTCATTTACATGTTTTAATGAATTTAATTGTTTGAATTTCGAACACTTATCTCTGCCATCGAACATGAGCCGGTGTAGAAGTGTGCGTGTGTGTTTGCGACACTAGAACCTCGCACTGCAGATACACATCTCTCCTTACAGGCATCTCGCTAACCGATTAATCATAATCAAAGACAACAACCATGCGTAAACGGACAAATAACAAACAGTGACCCAAATGCAACAAAAAAAAACAACAACATAATTTTCTAACGCACAAAATTGGGCAGATTTAGTTTTTGTGGTGAATGCGTGTGATATATAGAATCATTCCTATAAAAAAAAACCACATCCTATTGAAACTTTAAATTGTGTAGTTTTTTCAGCGATGCGTGTCAATGATGTACTTTGGAACGATATAAAAAAAGAATACACACAAGGAAATGTTTAAGCTTTTAAAAGACAATGTCGCATAATTAAAATGCAAAAATGAAACACAAAATCCACGAATCGTATAAATTTAACGGTTGTTGCATCAGCATTTTATGATGCTCTTATGACGGAATTAAATAAACAAACAATACCAGTTTTTTTTTTCGCGTATTAATTATTTTTATGCGATTCATCACACCACTTCGTTTTTTGTGTGTGTGCTAATATCATTGCAATGTAATTGAAAATGACTGAAAATATCAAAGTGACACACCAGATGTGTTTGAAGTTCAAACGGTTTATCGTTCATTCGCATTAAATGCCGTTATTCGTTTTCTTGTTGTTATTGCGACATTAAACCCCCTTTTTTCGTTCATTTTACGAAATTAACACAACATTTGAGCAGAAATTTGTCAACATCTGAGTCAGATCTGACCAAAAAAAAAAAAAATAAAAAACCATACTTGTATAATCTGGATGTCACCGGAAATTTCACTGCAAATTATGAAATACACATTCATAATGGGCGATGGATATTGCGAACAATAACAATACACATGGATTTAGATTGCAAAATGTGAATTATAAAACTCATGAATTGATCAGTTGAGTTTAATTAACAATATGATAAATAATCAAATATGATATAGTTGCTGGGTAAAATGCGATCTTTCGTCTAGCTGATCATAAAATAACCAATGTAAAAGTATTCCCTTTTTTTTACTTTTGTGCGGCTGTGACAATGCATTAAAGCGTAATTCATGATGAAATTGGTTTTGTTGCTCAAGCAAATCGTTTTCAGAAACAATTATTCCCCATCATCAGACTAATACAATTCGAAATAACATCAATTTATTGACAGAACACAAATCGTGTTCAATCGCAAATGATCTCATTAGTCAATAAAAATGTGAATAAATATCGCGACCCAGATTTATCCTAGAAACACAACAATTCAAATCAATCAAATGATAATCACATGTGTTGAATGAATATCAATAATCATTCGATTGCAGTTTGATTGTGTGGCTCATGTACATTTTGCATGCAATATTTGATTGACAAGTTCATATTGCAAGTTCATCAAATATTTAGCTTATGCCAATTTATATGAATAGAAGGTGAATTTCTTGTCTGGTTCCATTTCAACAATGGAATTTTCCGGAAAGACAAGAATTTGTTTCATTTCAACTTCACTATTGAGAATGAAATATTTTCAAAGGCATTAAGCCACTTTGACACCAGTGGACTCGGTCATGAACCGATTCTTTTTTTCTTTTTTTTATCATTATTCGAAATTACACACGACATCATTCTGGGATTATAGCTATGAACTCTTTTAAACGATTTCACAGTCACGAAGCAATACATTCGCCTAGGTCAAATACTTGAGATTCTTGAAAGTTATCGAAGTAGAACATTCAATAAGTTGAAGTGTATACGAAATGGAATGTGAGAATAAATAATACATTCACACAACAACAACCGAAAGAAAGTCATAACGAAATGAATGATGGTTTGTTATTGTGTTGATAATATCGAATACAGTTTTGACACGTTAACGAATTTGATTGAATTAATTGAAGTAACAATCAAATGGTGTTCCGTAAAAGGGATCGATTATCTGAACTGTGTACATACATTTTGAATTTTGACACTGAAACGTCATTGACAATCTAATAGAAAGTCAAATGTCTACCGGGCTACTTAGTCCTTAGCAAAGTTCAATTTCATTGGGGCACAATTTAAAACATGCACATCACTGTCATAGATTACGAACTCGTCACGAGTAGGAACAAAAAAAAAAAAAAAAAAACACAAAAAAAATAAGACGGACGACTCATACTCGGATGATGTTTAACCTTAGACCAAATAGATTTATTTTGCATTTTTTTTTCGTTCCTTCTACGATTTGACTATTGTGTGGTTTGTCTATTAATAGGCTTTCGTTTGACAGTTTTGTTTCTGTTGTTGTTGGTTTTTATTTCGTCTTCATTTCGTGCGTCTTTACTGTTTCTGGCCTACTGTACACACTTTTCCATTTGTATTTAAATTACTTGGAAGGCGCGTACATTGTGAGCAAATCGGAAAAAAGGGCCAAATAAACAACAGTTTGACTTTTTTTTTTATTCCAATCGAAAAATCGTCCATTGAAAAATGCGCTGATTTTCCAATTTATTCAATTTCTAGATTGAATTAACCACTTACTGTGTCAAATGGAATCGTTAATTGCGATTCATTGAATTGTTTTGTCGTGGGGTTTATTTTTCTTGTATCGTATTTCGGGGCCCTGGTAAAATTCCATTTTATTTTGGTTTTTGTGATGAATTTTCTGTTTTTTCTTGTGTGTTTTTGTTTTTTGTTTTTTTTGTAATGTGTTGTTATTGGCCATCGACCATATTCATGGCTTACCTTATTGTAACGGGCCAAACGTAAACGATCCAAACCACTGACAGCTGCAGCTACTTCCGAATCGTTGCCCCAGAAGCCCAAACGATCACGACGATTTGTTTCGGCACTCATATTTTTTACGTTTGAATCAGCTGATTTCACAAAACTCGTATTCACTGAATTATTATTATTGTAGCGGCAATTATTGTTTGCGGAGTTGCTCGTACCGATTTCGGTAGCTGTTCCTTTCGACAGAGCGTACTCAACTGTTTCGGACGTATTTATGCGCTTGCTATTTGATTGCTTGGCCGATTGATACGATGGTGGTTGTTGGTGCGCATGTGTACTGCATTCGTTGTGGCTATATGTGTGAATATGTGTGTGTGTGTGTGTGTGTGTGTGTGTGTGTGTGTGTTCGACCGCATACACATGTGTTGTTTCGATACACATATATGAGTCGGGCGCGAGAATGAGACGAAGCGAGTGGAAAAAAGAGAGAAAAGAGACACAAATAAAAATGAGAGACATGAATTAAAACAACAACAGCCTATTCAATTTTGTATATCATTGTACCACAACGATGTGTACAACGAACTTCATCTGTCCGTTTGTATATGATGATGTGCGAAAGTATGTAAAAAAAAAACAAAAAATTATGAATGTAATGGTGTTGTCTATCCAAAAGAGAGAAATACTTAAAAAAAAAAAACCACAAAACCAAATTTCGGCTTTTCAAAACTATTTTCGAACAATGTACTTTCTTTGACGTTTGTGTGTGGTTTTTTTTATCCCCTGTATACGCATTTGAGATATCTACGATTAGATATTCAAAAGTGATGATTTTCAACAAATGTATGAAGTTTCTAATCAAAACTATTCCCTATACGACAGATGCAATAAAACACATCACATAAATAACATATGATTTGCACATGTTCATCGTTCATCTGATGAATTCGCATATCACGCTCGTTTTTATAGCGATAGATTGCCGTAGAGTACGATAGAGTAAGAATTGTTTTGCTTTGTTTCTACTTTGCACTGAGCTTGAATATATTGATCAAGTTCAAATTATGTTAAACACCTAAAAACCGCTATAATGACCACAATGTTTTTAAATAAGATTAAAAAAAAACAAAAAAAATGTTTTATCATTTCCAGAACAATTTGATGAGTTCATTCTCGGTCATTTATAAGTATTCAAAATACATAGAATGATCCATGAAATGGGATAAATGAATTGTTATCGTGTTAAGCATAAAATAATGTTGTGGTCATCAAAAGTGTGTAGATTTGAAAATGATTGAAACGAAATGTTCGTTAAAAGTGACAATGTCAATAAAGCGGAAGCATGACAACGTATTAATTGGCTTGTTTAGATTGTGTGTGGATTGTTCTTTTTTATTGTTTTGGTTTCGAATAGTTTCTCCGGGCAACAGCTAAACAATCGTGTGTGTTGTTGTTGTTTTTTTTGTATTAAAGATACAAAATAGATCATGCGTACTCAAACACCGATGCCAAATTTTTGTTTATTAGAATTAAAGCAAACAACATCGTGCATCCTTGAGTAGCGTGTTTTCAGTGTTTTCATACAAATTTATTTTGGTCATTAGAAATTAAATTTGATCGATATATTCGATTGATTTTGGGTGGAAATTTCCAATTTATCAGATTGATATTTTCATTAAGCATTCGTCAAACGTCAACGTTGTTAGGCTTAAAAGTGGAAGGTAGGCAATTTCATTTGAAACACTCGACAGTTTACACTTGGTAACATTTCGCAAAAGAAAAAAAAAAACATTTAACATTTGCGTGTGTTCTTTTTGTGTGTTCTCTTTACTTCCACTCATTCTTGGTGTTTGTTTGTTGTTGTTGTTGATTTGGTTTAATTCTAGAAGTTTTTTCGAATATTATTTATATCCATTTGAAATCGTCCAGTTCCGTAACATTTGAATTTTAAATGTCATCAAATAACAGATTTGATAAGTTTGAAATGGGAAGATCAAAATGTGTTTGAAACTAGTCTAGGCGCAAAAAAAAAACCAGCGATGTTGAACACATAATCTAAATGCTAAGCGTTAAGGTATCCAGTTAAATTCAGTATTGACCACCCGAGGCCGTATTGGATGAATCGCACATACAATCTTAGATATGAAAATTATACATTTCATTCAAAACAAGTGTTCCAAAGTTCAATCAAAATGAAATGCACTTGTTGTTTACACATTTCAGCAACACCGTTGGCGAAATTCATGATTATTCAACTAAACGAGCCGTTGGTAAATTCGTTAAATTGTTGTTTTTGATTTCTTCTTTTTCTTTGGTTTTGCTTTATTTAAGAAATTAAAAAAAAAAAAAAAATGGAAATAGCAAATGAAGGGAAAGTGAATGATCATAATCGCGTAGTAACAGTCCAACAAACAATTTAACTAAATCGGACGCGAACGCGCGCGCGAAAAAAAAAATCTAACGAAATAATAATAAAAAATCAGCAACACAAAAACAAAATCATGCAAACCAACAGCACTGAATCACATTTCAAACATTCACAGTCTTTCACTTCTATTGTGTTCAAATTTTTTAACACTTACCCACAATGATTGACCGTATAAACTTTAGTCGCTTGACTGTCTGTGCAAACCGTATTTCCCATTGTATAAATAGGCACCCGTGTTTCTTCAAATTGTTGGATTTTTTGTTTTATTTCTTCTTCTTTTAAGAGTTTTGTAAAAAAAAAAAAAAAAAAATTATAAGTATCTTTTGATAAATGCAAAATAAAGGACAAATTAGAAGCAACAGCAAAAAAAAGAGACGAGTACATAAATGAAGAAGAAATTCAAAAGTGAACAGCAAGTGTTTGACTTGCGCTCAAGATGAGTAATTTTGGACAACAACAACAAAAAAAAGCAATCGTAAATTTTGACAAATTAAGAAGTTAGTTCGAAACGACCGTAATCCAACTAAATACTGTGATCACAGAGTCGTCCGAGTATCAAATAGTCGCGCACACACTTTCACTTTTGTTCCACCGAAACACAACGGCTTACTTGTCGGTGTGTCTTTGTGTGTTGTTGTTCACGTTGACTGCGTTGTGCTTGTGCACTTTTTTTTTGTGTTTTACTCATGTACTGCTCTCAACCGAGGTTTGACCAAACAAGCAAAGGCTGTGCAAATGTATATTACGATGCACTAATTTGTTGTTTTGTTATTCTCGACAAAAAAAAATTCCGTTTCATTCGTTTTATTTATGGAGCCGGCAAAATTGAATCGTCTTCTGTTTTTGTTTTTATTTTTATTTTCATTTTTTTTTTGTGCGCGTGCTAAAATTGATAAGACACTCACACACCAAATCACACAAATTCAAATGTTTATATTAGAACAAAATGTTTATATGGAGAACGGTAGTAGTAATCAAATAATCACAGCATGCGTTTCGACATTCATGGGACAGATTGGAACGAGCTCGACTTTGTAACGCGTGACTTTTTATTGCAACGTTTCAATGGCGCGTGATGAGCTGATTGCAATTTTTTTTTTTTTGTATTTTTGTTGCGCAAATCGTGTAAACGATTCAGACAATCCAGACGATCAAGTATCCTTTCGATAACTTTTTTTTTCTTCTTCCACAAAACTCAAAGTCTAACAATAAAAGAATAAAACCAAAAGCAAACAACAACCTTAACAAAAAAAAAACAAAAGCACCGCGGTAATGTGTTTTTGGTGCGTCAATAATATTTTTAAAAAAATACAATAAATATTTAAATATATGTGGATATTGAACAAAAATTTAAATTTAAATCAAAATCACGCGTTTCGAATACGACCAAACAAAACAACAACAAAAAAAGTCCGTTTAGCTTGGTAGACTGTGTGTTACTGTGTCAGAGACAAATATTGCAAATGATATTAGTTAGTTCGCTTCAAAAAAAAAAAAAATGCCAATTAACAAGCGAAACGAACTATGAAAAGAGACCCCAAACACTCAACAACATATTTCGAATGTAATACACATAAATAACATTTTCATATTATATTTTCCTGCGTGTATTTGAATGAGAAGAAAATAATAATGAAAAAAAAATCACTTCAAAATTGAGGAATTGAACGTCAATTTAATTCTTATTTCTTACAGTTCAATATGAATGAGGAAAAAAGGCGTGTGTGTGTGTGTGTGTGTGTGTGGTCAAGTGAACAGGTGAACACGCACCGTTTTAGCATATAAACATTCGCGGGGGGAGATGAAAAAAGGCATATTTTTCGATGTTAAGATCGTGCTTTACTGTGTGTTTGTGATTCAGATAGGGCCGATTATACAACCAGACAACCTGAATGACATAATTTCGATGCAGTGTCAGTGTGCACTTGACTTTCAGATTTTTGTGCTTGTTGAATGAATACGTTAAATTACATTCAACACACATACCACCACCATCACAGCACAACACACCACAACAGATCGCATTTGCACAGCAACATTTGAACCTTTGTTCAACATTGTCATTATTCAGGTTCGCTTTTTTTGCACAAATCACACAAAGTGCGAATGAAATGTAAGCAATTTTTTTTTTTTTTTTTTTTTTTAATTTGCCAACAACTACATGCAGATCAGTTTCGATTGTGATCTGAATGCATAGCTCACGAAATCGTAGGAAAGGGAAAAAAATCGATCGCACATTTAGTTGAATCTGGAAACGAGTGGTGGAAATGCTTAACGATGCGTTAGACAAGGCGAAATAATCAAAAAGTCACTACGAAAAAAAAAAAAAAAATTCTAAATGCCGTTGAGATCGCCAGTTTTATGTTATTGAACATACTTATTGAAATCGGTATGCTCGTGTGGGTTCGACCTTTATGTTTACTATGTTCTCACCCGTGACGTGTTCACATGTACACAACAACAACAAATATATAGTGTACATTCAAGAATGACTAGCTTTTTACTTGAGCTGTTAAAGCGTGCATTTGAATGAACACGATTTCTGTGTGATTTTGTTGTTGTTGTTGCTTCGTAGCATTGATCTAACGAAAAATGTTCATACTAGCATTAGCATTATACAAACACCACCAAATGTGTATCTATATAAACAATTGTGCGCTTCACACTCGCGTATTGGCCACATGAGTAGCCCAGTTAAAAATGGAATTTGAATAAATTTTAATGCTATTTTTAATGCGACCGCATTCCAGGAAGTGACTTTTTGCTAAAACCTACATTGAGCACATTGAAATCGATTGGCTATCATTTTTCAGACGGTTTGATTCCAAAAATTACTCGAATAACAATTTGAGATCAAAACTTGGATCTTTTTACATCTTCTATTTCATGTAATTGTCCGGTCTGAAAAAAAAATGAAATCGTTTTTTTTTTTTGCCTCGAATACAAAACATTGGCTTATCATCAATGCTAATCAATTTGCAAAATGTACCACTTGTGTTCAACATATCGCAACTCCGACATCATGTCATGTCGCTAAATAATTAAGACATTTCGTGTTCGGTTCTTTTTTCTTTCATGTAAATAATCGCTACTCGTAGCATAAACAATGCAACAACAACAACAACAAAAAATGAAATGTATAGTTGAAACTCATAATTTGTGTATAATTAACATTACTGTAGCCCAAATGACTAATGATGAACGGATCGAGTGAAGGTGATGAATTTAGTAACAGTAACATTGACGAAATGGATGCAAAACTGAAAAATATCCGTCTAAATGGTGATGGCGATCATGACGATGAAGAAGAAGAAGAAGATGACGATGACGAAGATGATGAATGTAATTCAAACTCAGAGCATGAGCAATCAACATTGAGCGAAGCTCATTACTACGATGAACCACCGCACCAATTAAACAGCATAAATCATTTATTTCACATTGATTTTATGCGATCTATGCAAAATCTTCGTTCACAAGACAAAAGGTTCATTGATTTATTACACCGGTTGACCCCATTTAAGCGTTGTATACATTTTGTTTTTTTTTTTGTCTGTTTATTTTCTCAATTTTCAGATTTAAAAATGGAACAAGACGAAGTTGTACATTTACCAACGCTCAAATGCGTCAAATTGAACGTGAAAATCAGATTCTTTTGAATAAAATATTAGCGCAACGTCCACGAAGTTCGATGCAAAGATCGACAAACGCATCGAATAGTATGTTACGAGCCAGCAGTGCATCTCGTATATCAAGCGCAGCAATTAATCGACGTCATCAACAAGAACGAATTGATTTTGCCAACAACATTCTGCGAAAAAAAATCGAAAAAATCGCTAACCGGAACCCAAAATAACGTTCTAAAACAAGCAACAATTACAAACAACGCCGTTGAAAATCGCATTTCAACATCATGCAGAAATAATTTTTCGATTGCGTACATAAATTAGACTTTTGTCATACAATTTGATTTATTTGACGAAAAATAAGACAGCAACAAAAAAAAAAAAAAAAAGAGAAACAATAATCGATTTTGAGCAATAAACAAAATGTACAACATTCAAGGCCAATCAATCTCATTCGCTGAGTGTGTTTTTTTGTTGTTGTTCTGAGTGTCGTTTTCTATAGGCAATGTAATAATGGTGTGACTGGTACGGAATCAATCATGAGTCAAGGTAGGTTTTTCAAGAAGAGGATAAACAAAAGAACAGCACAGAATAAAGACACGAATTCTTAAAATGGAAGAGCAGCAGAGCAAATCCAACGGTTGAGTTGCTTAATCGATAGAATAACGGCCGATTTGAATGCAATCTGCTGGCTGAATCAGTCCGCTTGTTTGTTATATTTGCGCACTGTTTGCCCGTTTCTGTTCATGTAAAATGGTCTCATGCGCAAATCCTCAAATGTGTGTTGACGTTTCAGTCTCGTGTAGCAGAGCAATCGAGCTTTCCTTCGCACCGCCAATTTATCCGTGTCTAATACTGTGAGTGTGCAGAAATAAAAAACAACAACAACAAACACATCGTCTTGAACCGACCGAACCGAACCTTTTGCATGGAAAACCAACAAACGGAGCAATCTATGCTACATGAAACGCCACAAATGTCACTTTGATTTTGGTTTGCGATACATTTATGTGGGTGTGTTTGTGCACGTGTGTGTGTGTGCGAGAGTGTTTGTGGGAAAATTGATGGAAAGAAAAAAGTGTATCACTCACACAGTGGCCCAAGCACATGCTCATATACCTACAGGCAAAATAGAAATTTTGTATACATGTACCTCTCACGGTTCTTCCTTCAAAACGAAAAAAGCAATGAATAATAATTACATACACGCTTCGAACTAGAACGTGCATTCAATCTAAATTGAATAGTAAAATCGATCGAAATAATTTATGTGATTTAATTTTGTACATATTTCGAATTTTCGTTTTGTCATAATTTCCTCGCTATCTTCAGTTGTTTCGAATTTTCCATCCAAAATTGTCGTCATTTGTTTGTTTAAAAAAAAAACACACACACACAAGTTTGTGTCGTGCTCTATTTTCGACTTGAAATCTAATAAAGAAAAAAAATTGGGAGAGTGTGAAAAGAAAGAGAGAGTGTGAGAGAGAGAGGGTGAAAAAGATTGAACGGTGGTGGACATGGTGTTTGTATTTTGTTTTATGGAAATTTGGTGCGACCAAGGGTCTTGCGTAATTTTACACACAGGTTTCTAATCACGATTGCAGTTTTAACGGGTTGAAGCAATAGACAACGTGAAAAAAAAACAGAATTGAAAACAATTTAAAAATAAAATTGCACACACTTGGCAAGAATGTAAATGTTGATGCGTCTCAACATTGCAAATACTTAATTGAGATAATTTATGAATAAATTTTCGTGAATTTTACAAGGCTCACAACAAGAAGAGAAAAAAAAAACACACACACACAACAAGTAAATGGATTACATCAAGTTAGTTGAACCAAACGAACAATCAACAACGAACAATTTGCAATAGAAAAGAACGAGGTCGGTGTGCGTGTTACGGTGTAAACGTTGTGTTACGGTGATTTGCAAAGAATACTGTGGTGTTTTTCCTTTGTCTCAAATTTTCATTCGTTTTGTTTGTTGTTGTTGTTGTTGCTGTTTTTTTTTCTTTGTGCTAACGAAACAAGAGTTGATGTAAAATTTGACAACGAAATCAAGAGAATATGGTTCTCAGTACGGAATGGTCACAAGTAGAAATTATTGACTTAATTAATGATGGCAATGGTCTTGGTTTTATATTGGTGGGTGGAAAAAGTACAGGCGTTGTCATAAAAGCGCTGATACCAGGCGGTGTGAGTGAACGTGATGGCCGATTACAATGTGGTGACCATGTTTTGCAAATTGGCAATGTTAATTTGCGTGGATTTAGTTCCGAACAAGTGGCAACGGTGCTACGTCAAACGGGACCACAGGTTCGAATCGTTGTGGCGCGGCCCGTTGATGCGTCTTCATCGGAATTTCGTTCGCTTGCCACCCATGCACCAATCATTCCCACAAAAATGCTTTCGGATCCAGAGGAATTGGAGCGTCAATTAATTCAAACATCAATCCCATTCACAAATGATTTCATTGTGGATGTTGATCAATTGATTTCACCACATGTAAGATTTTCACAATATACATAGCGAATATATTTATGGGTTTATGGTTTCATTAAATTGCCATGCAGACAATTTATTGTTTATCTATTTGGGTTTTCTTGCTGTTTTTTGTGTGTGTGTGTGTGTGTGTTATTTTTCGTTTTCATAATAAAATACGGTTTCTTTTTCCGTTTGAACAGATTGAAGTAGTGACTTTGCACGGTGGTCTTATGTCACAACAAAATAGCTTTGAGCTAATTTCGCCTTGTTCAGCAAACGAACCGATCACAGATGCACCGTACATCGGTTCACCTGAAACTGAAACATACGAAGTGGAATTGCGAAAAAATGTGTACGGACTTGGCATTACGGTGGCCGGTTATGTTTGCGAAGAAGAAGATTTATCGGGTATATTTGTAAAAAGTATCATTGAAGGTAGCGCAGCGGAAATGAGTGGCAAAATTCAAATTAATGATCGCATTGTAGCGGTCGATGGTAAAACATTGGCTGGCGTGACAAATCATCAAGCAGTCGAAATGCTTCGAAACACTGACATCGCCGTACGATTGACATTGGAGCGATTTTTACGCGGTCGTAAATTTGAGCATTTACAAGTGGCTTTGACGGAAACGAAAGAGAGTCGACCATTGTCCTTACCACCATCGCCGTCAATTCGTTCGCTCACATGGGTAAATACATTTGAAATTTCAATCAAAATCTACATAAATCTATTTTTAAAACAATGTGTTTTTGTTTTGTGTTTTTTTGTTTTTTTTTTTTGAAAATGTCACTGAACTGACGTTGTACAGAGCATTTTTATTGGAGTAGCTACTGTTCGATATGATATTTTCTTTTTGTACTCGAATCTATAATTACTCGTAGTGTCTTTCGTTAAGAATAAATTGATCTAATAATAACCAACTAACAATGTATTTCAGGTGCCTCCAAAATCCGACGCTGATTCAATTGTAACCGAGGACTGTGATGATTGTCAAATTGAGAACGAACCCGAATCATGTACCACATTCGATTCAAATGTATTTGCAAATGACAATGAAAACAACAATGACAACATGGAAGTGAACAATATGTCATTAAGTTCAAAGGAAGTAACACCAGTGCCATCACCATGTGTGGAAATCCATCAGCCCGATTTATGGGAAGTGGAATATCCAGAGAGTGAAATTATTGTGACGGAAATTAGTAAATTGTCGGGGCTTGGCATTAGTATTGAAGGAACGGTTGAGGTTGAGGGTGGAATTGAAAAGCGGCCACATCATTTTATTCGGTCAATTTTAAATGATGGTCCCGTTGCAAAGGATGGCAAATTAAAACCAGGCGATGAACTATTACAGGTTAATGAGCATAAATTACAAGGTTTAACGCACACCGAGGTGGTAAAAATACTAAAAGAACTTCCAAGCAATGTTCGTGTTGTGTGTGCTCGTGGTCATGCACCATCAATAATAAATACATCACAAAATTTAGAAGCATTTGAAAGCCGTAGCATAATACCAAGTGGTCATTTGATATTACAAGGTCTGTTAAAGGCACAATCGGAAAGTTCATTGTTTACATCGAGCACAAATACAATAACCGATCAACATCGTTCGAAATCCATGGAACAAGTGTCCGGTTTGGCATTGTGGAGCAGCGAACCCGTCTACATTGATATTGAGAAAACGGAACGCGGTTTTGGCTTTTCAATACTCGATTATCAAGATCCATTGGATACAGAAAATGTGCTAATTGTTGTGCGAGGCCTTATTCCAGGCGGTTCAGCCGAAGCAACCAATTTAATATTTCCCGGTGATCGTATTGTTTCGGTGGGCGAACATGATTTACAGGGTTGCAGTTTAGATGAAACGGTTGCCATTATGAAATCATTGCCATTGGGTGTCGTACGAATTGGTTTATGCCGACCGTTATCCACATCCGATAATAACATATCGTCACCCGATTCACCGACATAGCCAGACATCATTGAAATATTTTTCGAACTGGAAATCTAACATTCGCTTGAAAACACAACACAACACACGCAAATCAAGAAAAACACAAACCGGCGGGAAAAACGCATTTAAATCGCTTATTTATATGCAATTTCATGTGCAACCTCTCATTTCACCTATAACGACGCTATTTCAACAAAACCACACATTTACACTAACAATCTCACACAAACACACACACACACACACACACACACACACACACACACACACACACACACACACACACATAGACACAGAGACACAAACACACTTGAACATTGCATTTGCAATACAACTTCAGCGATTATTAGCCTTTGTACATAATTTTTAAAATAATTAGTATTACCAAATCGACTATCAAATTTAAGTGCAACAAATAAAACAAAATATATTAGACAAAATGCACATTGTGATTAAATGATGTCGATATGGATTCGATCGTTTCAATTGCTTTTTTTTTCATTCAATATCCAAAAATTTAAAAAAAAAAAACAAAACAAAACAAAACAAATATTTGATCGAACTTCGATCGAAAATTCAACTCTTTAAATAGGAATTACTACACAGAAAACGCACAACTCAGATTTTCTGTGCACCAGATATCCTTCCGTAATTGTCAAACAATTATTACAACAACACAAAAATAATATTATGTATGGATATATTTATATGCGGTTGGAATTTATATCCATATCGCACTAGAAAATATAAAGAGAAAACAAAAATTATTAACATTATTTTAATTGATGAAATTAATAAACAAAAAAAAACCAACAACAACTTAAACAGATGGAACGATAGTAGACAATTTACGTTTATCAGATGCGTATACGTTGGTTCATTATTTGATTTTTCAAAAGCACAAATAACAATTATTTTCATTGATTATTGCATTTATTTTTATCTTTCAAAGAATTTCTGGAATTGCTTTTTGATGCTAGATGATTCGCTGAAGTAAACTATTAGGCAGCTAATTTTTTGGTTTTTGTATATTAAGTCACTCTGGCATGTAAAAATTATTTAAAAATTGCCATTAGCACAGTCTTCTGAGATTTATTTTCTAATTTTTTTTTTTTTTTGTTTTGTTTTGTTTTAAAACTGTTCAAGGCAACGCTTAATAATTTAAACAATAAAATGCAACAAAACACAAATTGTCACGATGAATTAATATCATCGAATATTATAAAACTATTTATGATAGCAAATTTAGCCAAAACAAAAAGAAGAATGAACAAATTTAATAAAATAAGTAATTTGCATAAGAAAATTTTTTTAAACAAAGAAAACGTTGCCGTAATAATTTTCGAGAGAACAGCGTTGACAAACGACAAACGTTTTCTTCTCCAATTTCAATTTATTTTTAGCAACTTTTAATAAACAATTTGTTGAACAACATAAATTTAACATATCATTTTTTGTTTATTTCCGAATATATTTGCAACGCTGGGCGTTTATTTTTTTTTCAAATTTGTATATTCTTCATGTATGACGTTGTAACGTTATTTTCTTTTTGGTTTGGTCTTATAATTGAACTGAATGATTTTATTCCAAATGTAAATCAGGTTGACATAATCTTCTGAGCTGTTAAAATTTTGCTATTGAAATAGCATTGAAATGTCACATCATGAAATTATTATTTTTTTTTTTTAATTGAATTTATGTCAATTTGCTTTCATTATGCACAAAGATTAATTTTTCTGATGTTTCACCTAATTTATTCGATTACACAACATTTTCGCCAATAAAAACACCAACACAACACGCTAGAGTACAGCTTAAAATTTGATAAGTAGTTGGTTGGCATGGTCATTATTAAAATAATTTTAAAATTTTACTGAAAATAAGGGAAAAAAATGCGTCTAGAAAATACAAGAATGCTTTTCATCTTGTTACTCGATTTCAAATACCATTGTTTTGAACACCATTTGCACAATGTGCAGTGTGAAACTTAAACTATTTGCAATAAATGTAATGTTATCCAGAGTTTGCATCTTAGGTGCTTGAAAGCGCATAAAGTCGCTTGTCTTGGCGTTCGATGTAAAATCAGTATATTGATTTTGAGCGAAAACTTGTGGCGTTTGCTGTATATTTATGCGCTTCTCTAAGTTACGTTCAAGCCCCTAGGATACCAACTCGGAATATTGTGTAAACAACTTTATTCAAGGATTCATTACTGACAATTGAAAAAAGATCGTGATAAAAGAACACTTGTTGAGCAACATAATTTCAGTACATTGTTTTTTTTTTTATTAATGTAAAGGATTTGTTTGGCCACACGAGAAATAGAAAAAAAACAAAACAAAACGATCCAACTGTTGAAACTAAAGTGAAACAAGCTGAATACAGCGAAATACAATTGTGTTTTTTTTTCTTTCTTTTTTTTTCTCAATACAACAACAAATATATTGTGCAAACAACCAGCATATAGACACCATATATAAATTGTTCAACTAATGCAATCCATAATATTTTTAGAATCTGAAATAAAACACAGCAATCAACCAAAAATTTGAATTCGATGATGAAAAAAAAAACTAAACAAAACAACTGCAGTATTATTTTTATATTCCAGAACGAATTAGTTTGTGAGCGGGGGAAAAATGAAGCATAATACATGGTACAAAATGAAGTGACCTTAAATCTTAAAGAACAAATGCATCATTGTGTTCCACTCGCTTAATTTTTGCACCATATATAACAGATGGCCGTATTTTTGCGCTCTTCTCGAATAATTTTCAGGTGTCGTAGCATTGTAATCCGTGCCGTTGTCTTTTTGTCGATTTGTTTATCAGTTAACCGACAAATGTCTCCTTGTGTTATAAATTTTGAGCCTATAGAAAAAAAAAAATTCAGAAACCAAATATAAGACTGACGATTCAATATGGGTTTATAAAATGGAAATTGTAAATAGATTTTATAGAATATTCAATCAAAATACCTTTAAAATATTCCTCTTGTGATTTGTACAAACTCCACAAATCCAATTCCTTTGGTGCTAGTGCTTCACGGCGCTTCGGTAACAATGTATACTTTGATGTAAAACATCGAATTATCACCGATTCTAAGAAATATTGTATGTCATCGAGAGTCTCACGTCCTTTCATATATCTAAATAAATTACATATGATTAGAAATGGTGTGTGTGTGTGTGTGTGGTTTGTGTGCATATAACAACAACACAACGGAACAACAAATGATGAATACCCGGGTATTTTATTGAATTCATCGGTGCTGATAGTCTTTTCAAAATCGGTAAACTGAAGTGCAAGTGGCCGCATTCGTTTGGTGGCATACGGTGATTTCACGTAGTCTGCATAATTCATTATGGGTTGTTCGCCTGGTTTAAATGGTGTGAATTTGCTCGGTGTGAATTTATTTGGTGTGTTACTGATTTCGGTTAAAACATTCACCGGTTTTTGATTGTGTTCGTCGGTTCGGCATGGTGATCGTACATTTTCGGAATGTTGTCCGACATTCGATAAATCATTATCAATCACATGTTCTAAAAATTCTAACATCAACAATTGTTGTTGTTGCGATTTTTCAATCAATTCACGGCACTTCTGAATGTTTTCATCGTGGAATTTTTTCAACAGATCCTTGCATGACAATAACAACTCTTTTATGTGTTCGGTTTCATTGGATATTTCACGTAAATCGGTAACCGTTTCCTCCTTTTTTCCATACAAAACAATAAAATCACTTAAACTGTCAATTTTCTGAAGACGTTGTTCAAATAATTTTTGCAAATCCATTGTTATTTGATGGCAAACAAACAAATGATAAACAATAAAATCCAATGCAACTGAAATGTATAAATAAAATAAAGGTTCGATATTTTGAACGCTTAAATTCTCAACCAGTCTGAAGTTAGTTAACATCGATAGCACACAAATCGGAGTGCGTTCAGTTGATGTTATACCAATCAAATTTGTAAAGTACCATACAAAAAATATGGAAAATGAAACCAACACCAAACAGTAGTATAGTCGTTTTATCGCACAAAATGTAAACTGAAATGAAATGAATTGAAGAAGCAAACATCAAAATCTGGATAAGTATCGTGTGGCTTTCTTTAATAACGAAAAAGAGAGAGAAAAAAAAATCCAACATGAATGGGGGCTATGCGAGCCGCATACGCTCACACTGGCATTGAATTTACTTTACGAAAGCCATGAAATTTATAAAGATAAAATATCCATGCATATATACATATATATATCTATCTATACATGTATGGGCATCACACATCTTTTGCCTTAACACAAGCATAGATTTTTGTAGCCCAACAGCTTTGTTGTGTCTGTACCGTGGTGTATCGTGTAAATTCCAGAGGCTTTTACGTGCAAGTTTTAGCATCAGCTCGGATAGTAGCATTGTCGAACGCAAAAGCTTACGACGTAAACGGGAAATAACTCTTCCAATTAGAATGTGAAGTCGCTTTGCAAGCGTTTTGTTGTCGCGCACATTTCATACAAAACACCAAAAAGAATCGAGGTAAAAAGAAAAGAAAATACAACACGCAGAAATATACAGCACCAGCACCAGCACCATTACCGAAATCAAGACGAAGAGAACAACAAAATTAATATCGAAATTTGTCATTATATTTATATATATATATATATACATATTTAAATACATACATCGTATGTATATATATATATATTTATATTGTTAATCTGAAGTTGAAAGAAACTGTGTGGCTTTTTTGGGTGTTTTTTTTTTTTGGGTGCTAGATCAATTTTGATTTCTGATTTGACAATTTGTGTGTCTGTTTTTTGTTTTAAGTTTTGCATCAAATAATTTTTTTTTTTGTGTTCGAAATGCAAACGTAATAAAAATTTCATTAACATCCCCCCAAAAACAAAAAAAAAAACACTTTCGCGTAAAACATTTTAATGTGACATTTAAATTTCGTCCGCTGGTTGTTCAGTTCGTGATTTTGGGTATATTTTTTGTGTGTGTATTCGTTGCTGCTTGATTTGTTATTTTGGGTGCTATTTCGTTAACATTCGCTTCATCATAATTTTTTCATTGGAATATTTTACGTTTTGAAGAAAAGCTTAGACACAGAAGATAGAAGAGAGAAAAAAAAAGAGCAACTACAGGTGGGTTGACATTTGATACACATTCTTTTTGGCTATAGTGTGATAGTAGTTTAGATCCGTGTGTTAGAGTGTTGGTTATTTCATTAAAATATTTAAACTAAACAACAGAAACAACAACCACACAACAACAAACCACATATAAAGGGAGCTGAACTCAATGAAAATAATCAAAACGGAATTTCTTTTCGCGTACTGAATTGCAATTATGTGACAATGGATGATGATTCGTCTCTCTCTACCCCTCTCTCTCTCTCTCTCTCTCACACTCTGTCTCTCTATCTTTGTGTGAATCGTGTTCGCTCAATATTGAGCTCAAATGGTTAGACATAGATTGGACGCGAAACCCAAGCAAAACAGCATATTAGATTGGATATCGCATTGTAAATAGAGTGCTCCATTTGGAATGTTACATTTAGCATTCGGTTTTGTGTTCTGTTCAGTTTTGTTCTGTTCTGTTCTGTTCTGTTCTGTTCTGTTTTGTTCTGTTTTGTGATGTGTGAATAATATGTGTGTGTGTTTGTGTGTGTATGTTTTTTTTTTAAATCGAAAAGCCTAATGTATACAAACAATTTCTCTCCCTCTTCAAAACCATTTAAGCTGCTGTGTACGAATTACACATTTGCTGAAAATTGTGATTTAATAGAATGTATTATATCTTTCCGTTTGACAAACATCAAAAACGAAGATGAGCTTGTGGAATTGAACCACTGAATGGGACCGTTTTAGAAACACAGCAAGAGAAAGAACGAATAAAATAACAACCAAATCAGATATACGATACACAGTTAAACAAATGGAGAAGAGAAAAAAGAAGGAGAGAATTTGAAGAAAAAAAAAAAAGCTACACACGGAACGCTGTAACAAATCAGACGAACAAGATGCGCACATATACATTGCCACAGTGTTGGTATTTCGTTCGAAATCAGACCAACGACAAGATGACTTAACAATATATGGCCATGTTTCATCAACACCATTATCATTGTTGGATTTGAAAAAAAAAGGTGGCAAAAGCCCACCAAAATGAACAACAATCCAATAACAACCGAGAGAGAGAGAGAGAGAGAAAACGCTGATCAGAAAATGAATTCGTTCACTAGAAATGACTAGCTATTACTTAACATGTATGCTACCCCGGAATTACATCGTGAATTGTAACATCTAGTTGATTTACCTTGTCGAATGACAGAATGACAGTTGAGGTCTTTTGATGCGTTAGATTCAATTTACAGTTTCAATAAAATAGACCAATGTTTAATTATAGGATTTCTGTTGTGAAATTCTATTGAAATGAAACTCGTTGTTTCTTGATTCAATTTTTTATAAAATAATCAACAATCATCCGTTGTTCTGACAAATGGATTAAAACTTATTGAGTCGGTTAGCACGATACGAATCAGCAATCGGTCAAGTTAGTCATTTGATAAGTTGCATTTTTTTTTTTGTTCAGAGGCGACCCATGCAATTGTGCATGAATTAAATCAAACAGCGCGGGTTTTCAGCGATTTTTTTTTATCGCATACAAAATAAATTCATGGTTATGCATATTCAGTCAGAGAGAAAAAAATACGTCAAACATAAAATAAATATTCAACAAAAAAAAAAAAAAAAAAAAAAAAAATAACAGAAAACGAACAATAATTACGAGTCAAGTTCGTAATGTATAGAAATACATCAGACAATGCATCGAAGCAGCGACGAAGTGAGTGAATAAAGCAAAAATTATGACCACGAAACAAATAACACAGAGAGACGATCATTAGATATTCTGGTTGGATTGCTATATTGGCTATATAAATTACTCGTTACCTGTGCAGTGATTTCACGTTTCTCTTCTCGGGTGGAGAAGCAAACGAAGCGAGCACGCGACAGAAAGAGAGAATCTTCGCATTGTACCAAATGCATTTAAATAGTTTTGTGTGTGAGTGAAAGTAGAACAGTCACATCAATAACACGACGAAAAAAATACAACAGCAACAATAACACACAACACAAGAAGTTATAAGCGAAAGAGCGCAACAAAAACATAAACGAAATAGCTCTTCATTTGTGTTTGTCTCTTCTTTTACTTCTTCGTTGTTGTTGCGGCTGTTGTTGTTGTTGTTGTTGTTATTTTGTGTATGTGTATGTGTGTGTGTGTGTGTTTTTTATATTCACATTCATTATTTGTTTTCTGTTGTTTGGTTGTTTATATCAAGTAGAACTAAGGAAGAGACCGTAATCGATTGAAATCTTCATGCACTCATTCTTGTAAGCATGCACTCACAAAAATTTCTCATGAATCTTAATGGCACTTTGCAATCAAGTGTAAGGAATGTGTGCTTTAAATACAACACACAAACAAGCACATCCATCCGTATAAAAGCATAAAAGCATAAAAGCAGAAAGCATAAAAGATACAGCACATCAGCCACATCAGCCCATCATCAGACATTGGCGCTCATAAATAAGCTTAGGTCGTTAATTTTCAAGTGATTTCCTCTCAAAATTCAATTTCCAGACGATAATTATGTTTACGGAATCATAAACAACTGTAGTGGAATCTCGTCGACTGCATATTCTATTATTAGATTTGTCATTCATAGGCATCCACTGTCATCGGTTTCTTTATGTGTGTGTGTGTGCGTGTGTGTGTGTGTGTCTGCTTTTTTTTATTCATTTCATATTAAAAGATGCTGATACGAAAATGCATGGTTATCGCAAATTGTGTGTGCACACGGTAACGCCGACCATATGAGAAACTGATGTGATACGTGTGTGTGTGTGTGTGTGTGTTGATTTTTGTTGTTCTGTTCCATTCGTGTGTGTGTGTGTGTGTGTGTGGTTCTTTTTTTCAAATTCAAATTCATCATAAAGACCAACATTAAATGACGCGAGAGAATGGTTCTTGTTTTTTCTTCTCTTATTTTGTAAAACTATTCTATAAATCTTCGCATATGTATACAACACGCAAAGAGACAGACACATCAACACGCCACAGCAAAAGCTATAGTTGGCATTGACAAGTGTATCGCTAGAGGCACACATTTTTACATTATGGTTTTTTTTCTCTCTTCTTTTCTCACTTTTTTTTTACTATTGTTTAACAGTCAACAGGCAACAGGTTTTTCATTTGAATTTGAACGTTTGAAAATTTTTCGTGGATTATTTTGTGCGCTTGCTTTGTCGATGCATAAGGTTCTTGTGTAGTTGAATGTTTTTTTCCGTTGTTGTTGTTTTTTGTTGATGTTTTCGTGCGCGCCTTTTTTATACGTGCGCGCCCGAATGAATGATCATTCATTAAAAGTGTGCTATGACGTCGATTGTTGGTTGCGTGATTGAGTGCATATTATTTTTCTTTTCCCCCAATTTCATAAAAATTCAGCTCATTTGAATTTTTCTTTGCGTTGTTTTTTCTTTTGTGTGTGTGTGTGTTTGTGTGTTTCCACTTGTGAAACCAGACCACAATAGCACGTAAATGCGCCTTTAAATAAATCGCCGAATTCATATGTTCCTTGAATTTTCGGTCCGCTTACAAATATACTCCATTCACCTATGCATTTCACGCACACGCACACTCGATTCTCATCGATGGTAATAGTTGAATCTTCTTACCTGGCGCTATTTCGAAGGTAAAAATACATTTCAAGCACATACACACACACACACACGATTATTCGGTTTGAATGATTTATTTTTTGGTTTTTAAAATGAAATGCTCCCTATTTGTTTTTGCGTCACAACGTAACTTTCAATTTTCATTTACGTACACCTCAATGTTATGGTGGAAGCTATAAAATACTACATGTTATCGCTCAAGATCCGGCATTTGTGTAGTGAATCACCTGCGCTGACTCATTTGGTACATAGTCTGTTAAGACGTTGACATCGACCAAATGAAAAGAGGTGTGTTTGTGTCTGTGTGCTGAGATAATTTCATATTCCAATTGATTACATGTTTCTTTTTTTTTTATGAATTGATTATGTGATTTGGTGTTTTGATGTGATTCATTGTTTCTTCTACACAATGATTCAGTCATTTATGTCATGTAGATTTAGTACCAAGTTTACAAGATCATTTCACCAAAAATAGAAGAAGAAAAAAAAATACATTGAATGTTTAGGTGGATGTGGGTATTTGATTACGTTAACCTTTATTGGATTCTTGGTTGGTTCCTATAAATGTAGCCAAATTTCATGGTGTTTCATTCATGAAATACACGCATTTTCAAATACGTGTGAAAATAGCAATTGTTTAAATTCGCAATCAATTTTCCATGTGATGAATATATACTTATGTGCACATTTGCTACCGATATATCTTGTTTGAGATAATTAGTAATCATCAATGTGTATATTTGTATTGTTTTATTGTGTGTGTGCTTAATTACTGTTGGAAAAAGAAAAACAACAACAACAACAAATTTGTGTCAATAAAAAAATATTTGTCTTTGCATTGTCACTGTTTAATTTAACGTAACGAAAATAACCGTTTTGTTTTTAACTTTTCTATTTGTTTATCTATTTACAGTAGCAAACATGGAAGGGCCGGAGGTAACGTTTCTATTTCAATTTGGTAATCTACGTGATATGGTTACAGTGCCAGCGTCAACGATCAATTTAAAATCGTTAAAAGATTTGGCTTGTGATTTTATTAATTCTAAAGTGAGTGTTGTTGGTGTTGTTACAAGCAAAACAAATTTCAATTGACTAGGCTTTACTAATGGTTTTATTTGCATAACAATCAATTTTTTTTTTTTTTTTCATTCAGATACCGGAAAATGGCCTAAGTCATTTATCTGAGCGAGTGCTTTTGTTTCGGCATGACTACAAAAGTTCAAATATTCTGCAATTGGTGAACTCAGCATCGGATGTAATCGATGAAACGCTCATTGAAATCGTATTAACCTCATCTCGTAAGTATTCCATTTCCATTGTTCGCTTCTCTCCGCTTTTCCGGCATAGTGTGCTTTTGACTATGTATCAACACTATCATGCTCGCCACTAATTCTGTCCATCATCATTTAGCTATTATTTATGCAAACAATCACGATGATATACCAACGATTCGACCACATACGCTTGCTGTGCATTCATATAAAGCTCCCACATTTTGCGATTACTGTGGTGAAATGCTATTTGGATTAGTGCGACAAGGGCTGAAATGTGAAGACTGCTGTCAAAATTTCCATAAACGTTGTGTTAACAAAGTGCCGGATAATTGTAGCAAAGCGGATCCAACACGGCGCTCATCATCACTGCAACCACCGCGTGGCCCATCGACGGCATCTAGTAACAATTCACTTGCATCGTCATCTGATGATCATTCAAGTTCCGGTGCTGGATCATCATTGGTAAGAAAGATGCAACAGCTTATGAACGATATACGAAATTAAGAGGCACAATTGACATTTCCATTCGACCCATTCGACCCATAAGAATGAACAAAAACCCAAAAAAAAAAACAACGAAAAATCATTAGGAGGAAATATATAAGTGACTCTAGACATGACACTATACACTACAAAACTCATCCGTCCACAAAACACACTCGATAGCAGATTGCATCTGTGTTACTTAAGCATTTTAATTGCTACATGAAATACGATTTACTTTCGATCCCAAGTGCACGAAGTTTTTGATAATTTTGTTTTTTTTTTTCAAATATTTTGATGTTAAGATGCTAATATTTTGATATTATTCATTCAGTAATTCAAATAGATAGACGATTTAATTAATATTTTAATTGCATTAGCTCTTGATCTGGTATATTCTAGCTATATCAAATGCAAAACACAATTTTATGATAGTTATTAATTGAACATTTCACATTTCTTCAATTCTTTTTTTTTTATTACCGTAACAAAAGGTTTCTATATGGAAAATTGGCTTAAACATAATATGAATAAAAGATAAGCAAAAAAAAAAAATGTCAAACGAAAATTGAAATTTTGTTATTTATGTGTTGTTTTGATTTGTTTGTTTTTTTTCGGCACACAATATCCAGTAAGCCATTTGAAATGAATGGAATATATCAGATCGCAGCCACAATTTGTTTACTCACATTAAGCGTTTGTGTATTTTTTTTCTCTCCCCATTTTCTATTTTCTTTCATATCCTCCCCTCCTTCTCCATTCATTGCTAATGCCTGGATTTAATGGATAATATGTTTAGCAAATACCAAGCAATCGATCGAATCGATCATCATCGGCGGGAAGTCGCGTTGGAATGGGTTTAATCGAACGTAAAATTCCGCACACATTTTCGGTGCACACATACACACGGCCAACCGTTTGTCAATTTTGTAAAAAATTATTGCGTGGCCTTTTTAAGCAAGGTGTTCAATGCAAAGATTGTCAATATAATGCTCATAAAAAATGTATTGATAAAGTGCCAAAAGATTGTGCCGGTGAAAAAGAGCTAAATGCCAGCGAATTGAATGACAGCAGTGTGAGTAGCGAAAGTGAAACATATTTAAAGGAGGATTTGGATGATAGCGATACTGATGAGTATCCAAATAATAATAAGCAAAATTCGGCCGCACCAACGGTCATTTTAAATGGTTCTGTTTATCGTGGTGTTGTTGATAATGATGTGACACATGATGAACGTACGACAACGGATAGCGTACAAGCGATGCCAAGCAGTGCCAACATTCCATTGATGCGTATTGTACAATCGGTAAAGCATACAAAACGACGCAGTGGTCAAGTGATTAAAGAAGGTTGGCTGGTTCATTATACAAATAAAGAGAAATCTGTGAAACGGCATTACTGGCGGCTCGATTCAAAAGCAATCACACTATTTGTATCGGACCATGGCAGTAAATATTTTAAAGAGATTCCGCTCAATGAAATTATTTCAATCGATACGGCACGCAATCTTAGCGGCAACGAATCACATTGCTTTCAAATTCGAACAACGAATGTGGATTATTTTGTGGGTCAAGATCCATTATTAAGCTATAAAGTTGGTGAGCCTCTGTTAATACCGCCGGCTGACAGTGGCATTGGTGCACATCTGGCAAAGAGCTGGGAAATCACAATTCGACAGGCTCTAATGCCAGTCACCAATTTCCGTAAGTCTTTTCAATTTTCAGTTCTACATTTGCGATGTATGTGTGTGTGTTTTTTTTTGTTTGTCATTCGCTGAATTTTCTTAAATTAATCTCAATTCATCAATCTTATCCATGTGGAATTTAAACTAGGCCAATCATCAGAGTACGAAGAAAATGTTCAAGATATCAGTAAATTGTATCAAATTCATGCTGATGAGGTGCTTGGTTCCGGACAATTTGGTATCGTTTATGGTGGTGTGCATAAGAAAACGCATCGTGATGTTGCGATTAAAGTGATTGATAAACTTCGATTTCCGACAAAACAAGAAGCTCAATTGAAAAATGAGGTGGCTATTTTACAAAACATTTCACACTGTGGTGTTGTCAATTTGGAACGTATGTTTGAAACACCCGAAAAAATTTATGTGGTTATGGAAAAATTAAAAGGTGATATGTTGGAAATGATATTGTCAAGCCCGCGTGGTCGTTTAAATGAACGTGTCACCAAATTTTTGATTACACAAATTTTAATCGCATTAAAACATTTGCACAGCAAAAATATTGTGCATTGTGATTTAAAACCGGAAAATGTACTGCTATCCACCGACTCGGAATTTCCACAAGTGAAACTGTGCGATTTTGGTTTTGCTCGAATCATCGGTGAGAAATCGTTTCGGCGTTCAGTTGTTGGTACACCAGCTTATTTAGCACCTGAAGTGCTACGCAACAAAGGATACAATCGATCGTTAGACATGTGGAGTGTTGGTGTTATCATTTATGTCAGTCTGAGCGGTACATTTCCGTTTAATGAAGATGAAGATATTAATGATCAAATTCAAAATGCCGCTTTCATGTATCCACCAACACCATGGAAGGAAATTTCTAGTGAAGGTTAGTTAGTTGAATACAACGAAATTAAATGAACAAATCATAAAAAAATTTGCTAATTTTGTTTTGTGTGTGTGTTTTTTTTTTCGTTCATCCATTTGTAGCAATCGATCTGATAAATAATTTACTGCAAGTTAAGCAACGCAAACGATTTACAGTAGACAAAAGTTTATTGCATACATGGCTGCAGGATCGACAAACGTGGCAAGATCTACGAACGCTCGAAGGTCAAGTTGGTGTACGATATTTAACACACGAATCCGATGACATTCGTTGGAATTCAACCGCACCATGACTGAATCGCCTAATACGTTTTAATCGAACCACTAAACACAACTCAACAATTCTTGGATGCAAGGCATAAATTCTAACTCATGCAGACCTATTATTTATATGGGAGACTGCTCAACGATTTTCAATTCAACACAGCCTTTTTCGTTAATTTTTTTTTTTTTTTTTTTTTTTTTAATTTGCATACAATTCTACTACTTGACTACTTCTATGGGGAGCTAGTAAAAATTCAACTTAATTGACCTGGTGATTGCACCAACGAGTGGTAATTCTCTTTTTGTCAAGTTTATGTTTGAATCGTCTTCTGTACAACAAGATCTGATGAATGCTTTGACATAATGTTTTCAAAATCTTGGAATCTCACGTTGTAACTTGAATATTGGTTGTGTACATCTCAATATTTTGACCTACACTTCTGTATTTTAAACACAATGAAACCCCAAAAGAATTTTATTTTTCGATTGATGAACAATTGATTATAGCATAATGTTAATAAAATTTCGACATTTAGTATTTTAAAATGCGCTTGATTAAAGTTTGAAAAAAAAAAAAACAAAAACAAAAACTGAACCAGAATCACATTTCATTTGAATATGAAATACGAATTGAAACGTTTGGATATTTTTGCATGGTTTTCATTATTTTCGAATTATTTTGTGAACAATTACAAATGGTCAATTCAATTCAATTCAATTCAATATTCTAAAATAACTCCAGAGACTACATTGGGCCTATACCTATAGTTCGAGCTATATAGAGTTCCTATGAGATAGGCGCTATGGAAGCATAAAACAATGGATTTCATTGTTGTCCACTGTCCGCTGACATCCAATCGTTAAATTGGATGTTCCCCATTGGATGTCAATGGACAATGAAATCCATTGTTTTACGCTTCCATAGCGCCTATCTCATAGGAACTATTTATAGCTCGAACTATAGGTATAGGCCCAATGTAGTCTCTGAATAACTCCCTTTTTCTACGCTTTTGCTCTGAACTACTGCTAGTCATTGGAGTTCAATAGTTTTTGTTTTGATATCGCTGTTGCGACAAGTTAAAAACCGTTACAAAAAACCCACAAACAAAAATCAATTTCAATGAAGATAATTGAAAATAGTATGCAAATGCCATGCTTCATTTACTAAGTCATTCAAAATATTTCTTTAAAAAAAAAAACACAAAACTTAAACTAAAAGAACAAAAAAAAAAAATTTATTAATCCAAAATGTTGTGGGCAATAATTTCAGCTGTGTAACAACAAAAATAGTCTCACATGCCAATATTTTATTGCGCGTATTTAAGGAAACAAAAAAAAAAAATTGTAAATTAGTGTCTGCTTTTATTGTTATCGTCTATAACAACAACAACAACAACAAATTGAAACAAAAACACGTTTTTCATTGTATTTGCTTCAAATATTTTATAAAATATCGATATCATATGTTGAAACGTTGCATAGTTTTGTTTTCGTGGAAAATTATTATTATTTTTATATTGAGTAATAAAGAAAAACAATGATTTACACACACACACACACACAAAATTCAAACAAATCAATGTTTTCGATTGTTTGATTCACTAAATATGCATTAAAGCACTTCATTTGTTTCCATTTCCTTTTTAATTTTCAAGCTGTGTTATCAACAAACAAAAAAAAAAATAACAAGATCAATTTAGAGGCCCTGTCATAAGCGTAAAAATGTATAGTCTTCCTAATTGTAAATAATACATTTTTAAATTGAATAAAACACAATTTTAAAGTATCATTTTCGTTGTTGTTGTCAAGAAATTATATTTCAAAAGATGCTCAAATACATGAAACGATTAAAAAAAACAAAAAAATAAAAACAAACAAACCAACGAAACACGAATTCAGGTGTAAGTTTTGCTACTCTTTTCAATGGAACTTATTGCTTCGGTTACGGCTCGTAGATCATCTGTTGACAGTGACAATTTTCTGGCGTTACGATTCGTTTTAATGATTTTAATGGGTGTTTCACCGGATGGTGTCATTGTTTGTAAACCAACATGTTTGCTCTTAATTGTGTGGATTACTTGCTGTGAAACAGAGAGAAACCATTCCAATCAACAATTTAGATATTACCATCATATTGTTCACGCGACCAATTCAACAAATACAATAGAAATAGATACGTACAAGAACTAGTTTAATTAAGAATACGGCTAGTGTTAAAAAACTGATTGTCATTAAAGCTGTTTCAGATGATGGAAAATCCATTCCATGGCTGCTTGATGACCGTCGAACACGTTGCTCATGTTTTACTTGATCACCACTCGCTGACCACAGCAATTTGAAGCGCTCTTCTGTAGGTTTTTTTTTTTTTTTTTTTTTGTCCATAAAGTAAAACACCAGTTAGTTAAATCATTTCGTATAAAATTGATGATTATTTTCGTCTGAAACTAACCAATATTTATTAGAAGTGTATCTTTAAAATTTTCCAAAAATTTAATTTTATCTCGAATTCCAGTGACTGCATCCATTGAAAAGGATTGTTGTATATTAGTAAAAAATTGCATAACACCATTAAAATCGAATGGTTTGAGCTCAACACGTTTAAAAATAGCTCGATTTTCATCCTCTTTTGTTCTTTGCTTGTTTCCGTTCTTTTTTTTCTCCATTTCTGTTGGCTGTTCATTCAATTTTTCGCGCACTTTATCTTCAATTTCTGGTTTGCTCACTATTGAATTCACTTTCAATGGATTTATCACAATTTGATCGTGTCCATCACTAAAATCGCTGAATATTGACACATTTGACGAATCCATCGTCATATGATTTTTTCGAAACTGATCATGAAATTGCGTTGAACCAACCATAAAAACATGCAAATCTTTTTGATTTAATTTATTTGCAGCTGTAATATTGTCCACAAAACTATGATGCGATGATTTTATCGGTTGTACATCTCTTACAAAATCAATGTCTGGTTCTATAATACTGAAAAAATCTTTATATGTGGAATAATCGAATTTGGGTGCTTTTTCGATGTTATTTATCATCAATGAACGATTACTGGACATTTCATTTGAGCTACCAATCGATTGCGATATTTCAATCCACTCAGAAAACACCACTCGAAATGAGCCAATAACAAAAATGGTTAAAATAATACACATTTTTCTGGAAGATGTACCATCCGGATTGAATTGATAAAACGAACACTGCAACGTTTTGATACTCTTTTGATGACTGGCACGCTATACTGAATGATTTTAAGCATATAGCCCAAGATAGAGATGTGAACAATTGCTTACCGACAATTATCACTTTCTTCAAATTCATGCACTGCTACCTGCTGACATTTTTTTTTTGTCGCAATTTAATTTGGCATGACAATATTTTCTAATTTACAATGACACACCAGCTCATGCTTCGATGCACCATCAAATATGTACGAAAACAAAACAAAACAAAAAATGTCAAAGATCTTGGTTTATGTTTTGTTGCAACAAAAATACATTTATATTTAAATTGGTCGGAAAAAAGTTATTGTGGAAATAAATTGAATAATTTTTTTCTGAATAACATTTCAAAGATGTATGCGTTTTATAGAGTTCGACGTCGTCGGAATGACGTTGTAAGCGATTTAAGTTGACTCGGCAAACGAATGCTCACGATATTTGATTTGGCCTTTGGTCGCACAGCAATACCATTTATGATTTTAATTAAACCGGTCTTCGATATGCCAATTTCTTCAACAATATGCTGAATATCCATTTCAAATCGTTCTGCTAATAATAATGATAGCACGATAATATAACAAGTTGCTTTGTGGACCACGTAATTGGTTTTTGTTCTGAAACAAATTTAAATTATTGAATTAATTTACAACATGAATCAACACACAGTCGAACGAGAGACAGAAAGAAAACCCAAGCAATCATACGTACAATTTATTAACATTTGGTTGGGAAAATTTCTTTTTGATGTGTGTATCCAATTTTGTTGTCACCGGCGATATCTTTTGCAGTCTTACAGTTGAATTCAATCGCACTTGATTGACTTGCTTGAAATATGAAATCAAAGCATCGATATAGATGCACGCTTTGACCTTTAGTAAATTTTCCGGATTGTCTGGTGTTTTCGAACGTTGAATTGACTGAATTATATTTGATAAGAATGCCCGTTTAATTCTGTAAATGTATGAAAAAAAAAAAACAATAACAAATTGATTCGGGGGAAAACCGATTTTAAATTGTGTTTATACAATTATCGGAACACTTACGGTAAGTCATCTGGACTAGTTTTTAGAACATTTATAGCTTCATCAGTCAATGTGTTCAATATTTCCGAACCGATAATTTCCTCCAAATTGTAAACGTCACCCAATTTAGTGGCTTCTTTGTTCATTTTTGGTACAAGTTCTTCCAAAACGTGGTCTTGCTGCTCTTTTGCTCGATCAAATTCGTCTTCCTCTTTAACACCACTTTGATTGATATCTAAATAATTCAGGTATAATTTGAATAAAAATTAATTGTTGTTTGCATTTTTGTTATAATTTCGAATTGGTTTCTTAATAAAATTGAATAAATAAATGCTAATTCAAATCAACCGACTGACCCAATAACGTTTTATCCAACTGATCTTTTACCACATCCACATTAATTTTCATTTTTTCTTTGCGGTCTAGTACTTTCATTGCCTTTTTGCCACCAAATTCTTTAAATAGCAGACGGCGTGCACTTTCAGTGCTCATACTTGATTGATCATTGGATGTGTCTGTCTTCTTTTTACCACAATTATTGTAATGGTAGCTCATTAAACTGCATTCTTCAACCTCAACCAATTTGATCTAAAAAAAAAAAAACAATCAACGTCAATTAATTTGGTGTAAGCTCGATAGATTTGGTGGAAATTCACAATCACAACTAACCTCTTCCGAGTCCTTTTTCCGTACGGCAAGAAATGTTCGTTTTAAATCGGTTGGAAAACCTTTTCCGACGTAACCATCGTAAGCATTGTCTTTTGAAATGGCTAACACAACCGGCGGTGAATTATCACATTGAGTGTCTTTGGCCAGGCAAACATCCAAATTCGATGCAAATTCATCACTCAATTGACCATTTTGAAAATGTGCTAAAACAACAATCAAACACATACAAATATAATGAGTTTTTGTTTATTTGGAAATAATAAATCATTAACAATATTTACCGATTATTGGATTTGGTTTGTGTTTTTTTAGCGGAATCACTTCGCTAATAATGTATTTTGATTTTGGCATATTTGTATTTTCTTCTCTAATCTTCAACTAATTCAACTAAATAAGAACAGGAACAAAGATTCTCTCGTTGTCTTTACGTAAAATCACATTTCAAACTTGGCATAGCGACTACACGTGACAAGAAACGTCAAATGTGTTTTGATGCTTTTGTGTGCGGTTGATGTTTTATCTTCGTGTATTAAACGCACTCATTCTAGTTCAGAGTTTATACGTCAGACGGAATGTGGAAATCACGTAATATATTTAAATGATACACTTCTGACAACGATTTTCAACAAGTAAAGTAAAGTGGCACAAATAGACCGATAACAGCCGGTCAAATTTCGGAGGTATAATTTTTGTGTTGTTATTTCATTTACATCCGTTTGATTCGCGTGAGAGATTTTCAGTTCTTTTGTTTTTACCGGCTGTCTATCTGTGTGTCTGTGTGAACTTGAGTGTTGCACTTCAACTTGAGACCAACACAAAACCGGAGCGTCCATTTTAAAAGTCAAACAATTTACTGTCTATTCACACGGTTGGCAATTCCAAAAAAAAGGTTGACACAAAGGATCAACAGTCGAAAACTTTTGGCCAATTATTTCAAATTCATTGAGTTGATTTGGAGTTTGTTTAGTCGGTGTTCATGTGCACTGTGTACGAGTGGTGAGATAAAGTTCAACAAGTTAAAAGGTACAAGACCCATTGACATTATAGAAATCATTATGTTAATACCTGCACAATACCTGTCCACATTGAAGAAAACCTCATATGTGATTTAGATTATATAATTTTCGTTTTGTTTTTCTCTTTATCAATTCGCCTGTAACCAATTTTCAGATGACTAACACCGTTGTCACATTTAACAAGACGTTAACGCCAACCGATCCACAAAATCATCCAGTATTAATAGTTGGTCAATTGCGGCATTTGTCGGTATTAAAATTTGACCATGTTCAATGTAAATTGATGCCACGCGTTACGGAGGAGATTTTTCAAAGTGCAATTACCTGTTTACATCCATCGCCTACAGATTTTTGTCCACTTTATTTAGATTTGGCAACAATTGCAGCGCTTCCACTAAAATGTTCACGTCACAATACCAGCTCAAGAGCTCATGCAATTACGCGTTTGGTTAAGACGCACACGATGAATGTCACCGAAACCATTCTGGTAGGTCATCACCATTTAATGGTGTTTCTCCGTTTATTGTGAACGATTTGATTTTATTATTTTCGCGTTTCAATGTTGTTCTACCTTCCAACCGTGCAGATTGTGTGCGAGAAAAAGGACTTATTTGCGAGTGCATGTGCTGTAGCACGAGCATTTCCATTGTACTCACGAAAGACCGGCGGTGGTGCACATAGCGACGAAAAAGTCATAGTTAACGTTGAATTTGTCCTGATTGAAAACGATACAATTTTGGGCAATAATTTAACTGATGCTGATGTTGATTGTTTAACAAACGCTTCAAATGGCATACGATTGGCTGCACGAATCGTTGATGCACCATGCAATGAAATGAATGTGACGCATTTTGTGGACGAAATTTGTGCAATCGCAAGCGAATTAAATGTTAAGTCAACTATCATTCGTGGTGATGAGCTCAATGAACGTGGTTTTGGTGGCATATATGGTGTTGGGAAGGCGGCTACCGTACCACCAGCATTGGCTGTGCTGAGCTATGAGCCAGCTGGAGCAACGGAAACATATGCTTGGGTGGGAAAAGGCATAGTTTATGATACGGGCGGTCTTAGCATTAAACAAAAAACATCAATGCCAGGAATGAAACGTGATTGTGGTGGTGCAGCTGCCATTTTGGGTGCATTCCAATGTATGGTCAAAGCTGGTTTCAATCAAAATTTACACGCCGTTTTTTGTTTGGCTGAAAATGCGGTCGGACCGAATGCAACACGGTAAGTGTATCATTTCAATCTCTCTTTCCCCCCCCCCTCTCTCTCTCTCTCTCTCTCTCTGTGTGTGTGTATTTGTATCAGGGTGTGGGCACCGTAATGCCATTCAAAATGGTTTAAATCGAAAACGTATGCCAAAAAAATGAGGTCAAATTATCAATTTTAATCCTAAAACATGTCAACTACTTAAGGAAAATACCAAATGAAATATCAATTCAAAATGATATTCTTCACAAATAGATAAACACCAAAATGACATATCAAAAGAATGACACAGAACAGGGGGCGGATTTGTTAGTAAAACTTAGATAAAAATCTGTTAATGATTGAAGTTTTGCATAAGTGTTTGACATGTTATAAAACAAGGTTCATTGCAATTTGCATCCCTCTTCTCACCGTCGCCCCGTCCCCATCCCCATTCCGTAAGCACATCGAAACGAGTATATTTGCGGATTACCGAAAGTCATGTAGATTACTCAATTATATAAGTGGGCATAAGACGAATGTGCGATCCGAAATGGATTTGGATGCGTTCGTTCCACTCACTCATCTGTGTATTTACGCTTTTCATTTGCCGCATACAACATGTATCAACACACACACACACACACACACATACACACACGCACATTTATGTGTATATACATATTTGAAATATGTATCCACAAACGAGAGAATTGGTAGAATCTGCGTGCAAATATCCGTATCTCGTTGCTATATCGGATTTATCGGACTTGTAAGGGATAAAGTGTTGCGTGCTATAGGACATTGACTAAATTATCCATATTTTGTGTTCAAAATCAATTTGCATACGGAACAAACTAAAATTCACATCTATGTTGTCAGATGAGAGATGTACAAATGTACATTACTGTACAGTGTACAACGCACTGGGGCTGGTGGTGTTTGGTGCACGTGTGTACAATGTACATGGATGGAAAGATGTGGTGCTATTGTATATACAATTGGAAATTGTTATTGGCTGTCGCATAATAACTCTGATGATAGCTAACTGTACGCAAATTATTATAGTTTGCATCAATTATTATTGTTATTACGTGTTTCATACAATTTACGATGTATGCCTATGAAGCGTACAGAACAGAACAGAACAGAACGTACAGAGAACGCACACGAACACTCTTGCCCCGAATCTAAAAACAATAGCAAACATCGAGTGTGTAGATATGTACGCCATTCAATTTGCACATCTGAGAAAAATGAAACGAAAAATACTTTCGAAAATCTGATAGATTTGAAATTGAATGAATTTAAAATGGGCTTTTTGTTGAAATTTGCTGCAGAGTTGTAGATTTTCAGCTGCTGTAAAACATGATAGGCTTCAGCATTACTACTTCAATCATTTCAATCGTTTATTTATTTCATTGGAATCACCAAAGACACACACACACACACACAGTCGAAAGACAATTCCAAAGAAATCTCCAAGTTTACCAAATACCAGCTAAGTCTCAATTTCCACATTTTAGTATTTAACTTCTCAACTACAGATTTACCATTCTCACAGTGTTTGTGCCTCAATTTTTTGTTCGAACATGCGAATGAATCATTTATCGAAGCATTTTACTAATTCGAGTGAATCAGAATTTATACAGACAAGTGTACAAAATCGTCATCATTCCAATCAATCTCATATAGATACAAGTATTTGCAGCACGTATCCCATTCTCTCGCTTCAAATTCAAAAGCATTATGTGCTTGTGCACTAAACAGTTGAAAATCTGAAAACCTAATTGCATGAAGATATAAATCCTTTTATGTCTTAACTCGACATGAAATCGGATTTAATCAATTAATATGCGTGTGCGTGTGTTTATAATCAAATATTGTTTAAGTTGGTGGTGCCCTTCTTCGCTTCTTATCTCCATACCATCTTCCTCAACCACCCCTCCCCCCGCCCCACTTCGAATGTCTCTGTCTCCCTTTTCTGTCTTCTGCACGATACGCAACCGATTGTAAAGTTATTACTGTTGTTATTGCGATTTTCATTATTGAAATTAATGCTGACAAGTCGATTTCGGGGAGTGAAATCGCAATCTATTAATTGGAGTTTTTGATTTTGATACCGTTTATTGTTGATGCTGCAATTGCTATGTTAGTGATAGAACTTTATATAGTTTTCAGTCTTGTTGATTAATTTTGTTGGCGTTGATTTTCTTCCGTTCGGTTTGGTTCGATTCGGTTTTGGCGTCTCTGCTTGAACCACACAAACACACACACACACACACATTCAATATACATTTCTACATACATTGCATATCTGTACACAAACACACACTTCATCTTTCAACAAATCAACAGTCCTGATGATATTCATAAGCTGTTCTCCGGACGAACGGTTGAAATCAACAACACAGATGCTGAGGGTCGTTTGGTGTTGGCAGATGGTGTGGCGTATGCACAGAAAGACCTTAAAGCGACCATTATTTTAGATATGGCCACGTTGACTGGTGCACAGGTAAGCCGATATATACGAAAATACCAATTCAAATATAAACAATAAATATATGAGAGACGAATGAGGCCAAAAACGATACTCCACAGTTTCCTTTGGTACAAAAGAATGTGCCAACCGGCATTCTTATGGCCAAATATTACATGCATAATTATTGGGTCATATTCCAATAGCAATAGAGTGCCACTATATGTTTACGTTAAAGTGGAAATTTCCTTTTGGTCTACTCTTCAACAATGGTATATCACATATCACATATGTGCCCGTTTTCATTGTGAGGGCTGCTTTTCACACACACACACACACACACACAACATATTTCGTTTGTGGAGCTTAGTTTTTTTCTCTTACTCTTTCTCCGATCATGTTCGGGGCTGCAAACAGTTTAGCATAACTTGAATTTTGTCTTGGCCTGCAGTAGTCTCTGAAAGCAGTTTTAAACATGTGCAATGCACAACACATGCTTTAGGCAGTCTATGGTCGGTGTCATTTCTCTCTCTCTCTCTCTCTCTCTCTCTTTCTGTGTGATTCACATGCAGTCCGAATATAAATAATTTAGTGCATGCTTGACATTCTTACAATTTTGTACACATATTCTCTCACCATTGAGTGGTAAACCGTTGTTTAATTGTCGATATAATTTTCGATTTGTTGAATGTTATGGTGTACAGGGAATTGCAACCGGTAAATATCATGCGGCTGTATTGACAAACAATGAAGACTGGGAATTAAAAGCAATCGAAGCGGGTCGGAGCTCTGGAGACTTATTAGCTCCAATCGTTTATTGTCCTGAACTTCATTTTTCGGAATTTGCATCTTCGGTGGCCGACATGAAGAACTCAGTGGGCGTAAGTATTTACATAGCAATCATAAATTCTTTTGCTCTGTTTTTGTTTGTTTAACAGCAACAACAACGACAGTAGAAGAAAACACATTGAATATAAAAAGAGCGAATGTGTTCTCATTCTCTCATTTCAATGAATTTGCACAATTTTTGTTCGAATACAAGCAATTTTCGTTTATCACTTGGTAAATGATTTCCCAATTTTGTACGTTTAATTTTATTTTTGTCTCCTCTCTCTCTCTCTCTCTTTCTATCTCTCTCTGTCTGTCTGTCTATGTTATTTTCATTGAAATGTACAGAACCGCAATAATGCGCAATCATCATGTGCTGGATTATTTATTGGTGCCAATTTGGGCTTTGATTTTGCTGGTTCGTGGATTCATGTTGATATGGCTGCGCCAGTCTACTGTGTAAGCTCTAAATTTCATTTTATTTCTTTTTTTTTCGCCCATCTCTTTTATTCTCATAAGGAATTTGAATCGAATGACATGCGTTGTATAGTTTACAGGTGTACCGTACACTGGTACATGCTGTCCATCGACAATCATTCTTCATTTTGAATTGAAATGTATATTAAGACTCACCGATTATTTATTTATTTATTTCGACGGCAGGGTGAACGAGCAACGGGCTACGGCGTGGCATTATTATGCACATTATTTGGTAATCTAACTGGTGTTCCTTTGTTGAAAAGCATCGCACCAAAAGCTCAATAGCTTTCGAAAGGGAATCCGATTTTCGTGTTTTTGTTTTGTTTTGTTTTTTTTTTTTTGTACGTGTTTTCTCCCCTCTCTGCATCTATATCTTTCCCCTCTTTTCGGTCGAACAAATTGTGAAACAAAAACATATGGCATCACATTAAAAATATTTCGAAATTATTTTTATAGCCCTTTAAATATTTGGTTTAATTAAATAAAGTGAACGCATAAAAATAAAATATTCCACGTTGTTTTTCTTGGCATTTTAGCACACAAAATACACACACACACACACGTAATACAAACATATAATATCATCTATGCTGTCTGTCGGTTTGTAATCTCATAACACTTTTGTAACGTGGATTTTACGACAAATCTTTATTTATTGATATTATTAATAAATAAAAGAGGAAAAAAGCAAACAAACAAACGGTAAGACGATATTAGAAGCATGAAATGATTGAAGAACGGGGAAAAATTCTTTTCAGAATGCTGTTTCTGTTGTTTTCCCACCGATGATGGAATGAATACACACGAGAAGGGTATCCCGGAGACGACGATAACGAACAACAACAACAACAACAACAACAAATATGGAATATACAAAACATCGGTGTTATATATATACATATATCTACGGGTGAAATGTTCACGCATACACGACAATCATCCATCAAAATAAAGCAATGGCAATAATTTATGTTTAACACCTTTCTGCCTTTGGCTACAGCATATCGACATGAACTCATTACTTATTTGTCTACAGTGTGACGGTTTGTCAAGTCAACCATTGGGACCAGTTCAGTTTGGCTCTTGTTGGCTGTTTCGATTCCTCTTCTCTGTCTTGTGTTCCCATACATTTCTGTCATTGTTGTTGTTTGGTTAGCAATTGGCCCAGAATAGAAAATTAGACAGTAATCTTTTTGAATACAAATATATAGTCTGGAAATTCGTGCATAAAGGTTGGGTCTGTTTTCTCTTCACCTTAACACATCCAACCAACAACAATAATAAAAATAAAAATAAAAATAAAAAAACGTTCGACAACGTTGTTCATTTGATGGAGTAAAGACGAATAAATAAATATATAAATAAATGAATAAAAAAATGCATGCAGGCAGACATACTCACTCTTATACAGTGAGAGTAGGAGAGATTGAGAGCTCGAAATAGAGGGAGATAGAGAGAGATAGAGAGAGAGAGAGAGAGAGAGAGAGGGAGAGAGAGGGAGAGAGATGGAGAGAGGGAGTGAGCGAGAGAGAGAGAGAGAGCTAGGGGAGCTGAGTGAAAATGAGCATCATTAAACGGCTTATAATTTACGAGTCGGTTAGCAAGTAAAAGCGATGTATGTGTACTTTTGGGCTTCAAGCTTCATACAACTGCCATATCATATTCTGCCATTAACATTATGATGATGAATTAGCGAACGTATGTGGTCTACAGTCGCGCATGTGGTATTTCTGGCTGCTTCTCATAAAAGCAAAAGGTTGACACAACCACCGTTACAACGTTGACAAAAATCACTCGTTTATTCTCTCCCCCCTTCTCTTTCTCTCTCTCTCTCTCTCTCTTCCTCTCTCTCTCTTTCTCTCACTCTCTTCCTCTCACTCTCTCTCTCTCTCTATCTCGCTCTTTCACTCACTCACTCTATCACTCTCTCGTTCACCCTCTATCACTCGCTTTATCATGGCATTTGGTCATGGTATGCGTGTACCACTGTAAAGTGTACATTGCAAGCGTGCAAGTGAAAATGCTCTATGTGCACAATCACCAATTGCTAAAATGGTTTGTTGTGAACTTTTGAAGTCAAGCCGCAAACAACGACGGCGAACAGGAACAGGAACTATTCAAAGTCACTGACCCAGAAGAGATTAACTAGCGATAATATTTTATTGTGTCATGTCGTGTTTTGCATTAGGTTCCGCTTTGTTGTGCCAGATGAGGGATTCAAATACACACTCTCTCACGCACACACCCGTACAAATATGACGGTGCTGGGATTTCAGATTCCATTGCTATGGCCCCAACTACAATCATCGTTTTACGAAAATGTTCAAATCAAATTCATAAGTTGATTTTGAAATTGTGCACGGTTTATTTCGTCAATAATAATCAACACCATGCACGAATTCGACACTCGCACCGAAATGACACTGAATACTCACACGCGCGCACACACACACACACATTCACACACATTTATAAATTGTGGGCTGCTGGTGAATTTCAAACAAAAATACGCTGATTCGAATATTAATCGAAAAGATGTTGAAGCTTCAAACGTACACATAGTATACTCCATTATGTTGGATAATTGTTAACAATCGCCAACGTTTTTCTGAAGTGAGGAAAGCATGTACAAAAATGATGTAAAATTCATTTAGAACCATGCAGCCAACAAACACCTATTGGGCCGCCGTTGGAAAAATATATGTATTTATAAAATTGGTGTACAAGCCACACAGTAACCCAAAGTACATAGGACTGCACAACAAAGGGATGTGTCAAATGCATCAACAATTTTCACATTGATTTCAGCATTTCACTACTTTCGAAATTGGGCTTTGAAATTCACATTTTCACACATAGCTAATTTTTACACAGTTTGCCATAAACTATATGGCAATGTGAAAATCCAAACACAAAAACTCATTCGTTACGTATGTGCGACTGCACACTATTTTGGAAACATACAAAACGGGATATCTGTAAATCCAAAACCAAAATGCAAACTAAAACGAAAACCAAAACCCGCAAAATAATAACCTGTAAAATGAACATCTTATGTACAATGTATGTCGACTCACATTAATGAACAACATAGATTTGTACGATACATCGAATCGTTTACTTTTGTCATGCAATTCACATTCACAGACAAATGCGTTGTCATGTTTCCGTCCATCAAAATAATCTTTTGTTATTAATTATCATTCGTGCCACTAGCAAGCGAAAGCGATAGCAGAAAAACCCAACAACAACAATAACAAAAACAACAACAGTTACCATTTTAATCAACATCAATCTGAATACCCACATCATTTGATCCAGGCATCAATGCCAATATTACAAAGTTAAAATACAATCGTGATTGGTGAGATGAGTTGCATTTTTACTTGTATTTGTTCATTGATTATCATCAAATTTATCATTAAAAAGTTGCAATTCGCTTCTGAAAGTTTGTCATTAAAAGTTGTCATTTTTCGTTTCAGTTTTAATTTCAATTTGAACATTTGTGTGTGTGTGTGTGTTTTTTTTTTTGAATTTTAAATCTCTCTCGCTCTCTCTCGCGCATTCTCTATTACATTTTCAGTATCACTTTCAGTAACAATGCTAGATGCGTGATTTTCTACTCGAAAATTGTTTTGGTGACTACCACTTGTCTGACGTTATATTTTAAAAATTGTAAGCTCAAAATTAGCGTGATCACATTTTTATGTAATCATCACTTGCTAGTTAATAACGAGAAAAAAAAAGATGACACATTGCTGTTGTATAACCCTGTACGCTCTGAGGGAGGATGGATAATTCTGTTTTTTTTTTTTTTGTATTTGTCTGTGCTAGTATTTTGTCGCTTTGGTTGACGGTGAAATGAATGAAATAATCGTAAACGATTTATCAAATGAAATCTCGTAGGAAACCATCCATTTTCCCATTTTACAAATAAAATTTTACATTACACAATTTAGAATATAGTTAAAGGGTATCAGCTTATTTTCAGCCAACCGCGTGCGATTCATTTTTTTTTCGGTTATATACATCAGATATTGATGATGCTGCAGAAAATGGCTCATTGCATTCAACTGGTTCCATTTCGATTCAGCATTTCAATCGGTCCTGGAAGCGATTTGATTTTCACTGCAAAATATTTCAATCGACACACAATTGACATTTCTATTGAAATTTGTGTTGAGATTCACAAAAATTACATTGATCACATGTTTGAGCGAACATCGATCGACACCGGAGAGTTGTTACATTTTCAAGTGTCTCTCAATGGTGCCTAACGGTTCGAATAAATTAGTTGAAAATAGAATTCACGCCATCTATATTCATCTGTATTGCTATGTTATTTACTTGTGTAAGAGAGCATTCGACTGCGCTATTGCGTCCACACTGGTGACAAACTGTGTAGAGATAACATGCAAAAATACAAACATTGATGTATAATTTGATCATGGCAAAACGAGATGGCGTGGTCTTGCGAGGCTACCACATCGTTTACATTACCGAGATAGGGATGTTAAGCATCATTGGTGTCTCTGATACATTTCCGAAATTTCGGTCGCTTTCAGGGCCCAGCATTCAATGTGAGCAAATAGTAAAATCGAACGATGAAAAAAGCATTTTAATTTTCATGCACCGTATCGTGCATATTTCGTGTGCATATGCAGTGAAACATGTGATCGTTTTGTGTCATGATGAACACCAGAAATAAAAAAAAAAAAACGGTTTAACTAATTTAATCTAAGCCAATTGATTTTCCAGTTTGTACGCGAAACAATGGGATTTTCGGTTTTTTTTTTTAATGTGATAAACTGTCGATTTGTAGTTTGTCTTGATTTGAGTCATTCATAGCATCTCTTCTCTACTCTATATGATGATTTTTTTTTTTTACTCTTTCCATTGAATTTGTGTGCATCTAATTTTGTTTAAAAAATGTTATACTGATCATAAGCGCTAAGACTAATATTTTTTTTTTTAAATGATTTGTACATATTCATTTGATATTTTACTATTGAGTTTATGGTGCAAATTTCGATATCGATTGGCGGAACCAGAACATGTAATGACAAAATGAGCACTAGCTGATGATATTTTTAAGTTTTAATCTTTAATAAGTTGTTTTTGTTGTTGTTGTTGTCAGCCAGCGTCATTCTTTAACAAAGAGCGCACGCATACATACTCTTAAAATATTTTTTTTTTTTCATCACACAAATAAATATCAGTATTTATTGTAAGTGAATTGAAACCTATCGATTAACAAACATTGGAAGCTATGTATACTATATATATATATATATATATATATATATAGAGCGAGAGAGAGGGTGAGAAAGAGAGGGAAAAAGTCAATTTGTATATGCATTATTGTGTGTTTTTCATTTTGGCGTGGCGGAAAAAAATGCAATTTAATTTTTGAATTTATTTCTCAGTCGTTTTTTGTTGTTGTTGTTTTTATTGCTCTGTTGTTGTATATTAAAAATTTATTGATGTTGTTGTAACATCGATTGAAATTTTGTGCATTATGGATTGAACCACTTCATTTCGGGAATTTGAATCCATTATTGCCTTTTAACTTTCGATGTGAATCAATTGATTATTTGACTGCTGAATGTACAGTGTTTGTACACAATGCACTCACCACAACATATAACTTTTGAGTGTTGAATGTCGATTTTGGGGTTGAGTTAATCTATTTCATTTCCATTGTGCTACTTATTTACCGAAACACTGCAATTGAATGTAATTGAACGCATGAGATTGCAAATGGGATATCTCAAATGCATCTGTGTGATAATAATTCCATCTTTTGAGCATTTCCGACAACATTTGAAGTGTTGGTTTACCTGGTTAGAATTCAGTGTGAAGAGAACATGATACCAATCTAATTAAATTCAAACAATTTCAAGTCTCATTCGAGCGTTCAAATTCGCCAACTTTGTTTGTTTGTTTTTTTTTTTTTTCTTTTTGGTGTGCAATTGCATTTTGTTGATTTAAATTAACGATATTACGATCACTTCATCAAACCATCAACATATTTGATATGATCTTTCAAGTACATACGAAAATGTCTGCAGTTGAATTGGTTAACTGAAATAAAGCGGATAAAAATGTGTATTTGTGTGTTGGTGTGTTGGTGGGAGGAAGGGGAAAAAAGTGTAAAGTACATCATTTTATCATTGGCTTGTACAGAGTGTACTGAAACAAGAGAGCGGTTGAAAGGGCATACGCATTCATCTTTCGCTAATAAAGGTGATTTGTACCCATGTTTGCCATTTATAGCAAAATTGTGATGTTGAGGTGTTAATCGTTGAATGCAGCGATGTGTAAATTTTAAAGCGTTTTTAATCGCTCATTAATATTGCTCGGATAGCAAGTGGTTGAACGAAGCTATCAACAATCATAAAAATGAACATGCTAATGGGAAAATGGTTTTAGCAAATTTTGTAGCGATTCTCATGTGTAATTTTTCAATTTTCCAATATTCGGAAATGGAATGGAGATGAGGGAGGGGCGGATCTGAATACCTTTTTTCTCTCCTATGAATGTTATATATGTTGGCATTTGGGGGAATGGGCATGAAGCATCTGCATTCATTCGATTGCTTGTAATTGGTATTCACTTTCTGCGGTATGTGAATCAATTTTTCTAAGTAAAGCTTCTCAAACGAAATCAACATTTCAAAATGGTTTATGTGTCTATGTATATATATATATATATATATATATATATATGTTGAAAATTAAAGCTGAAGTCGTACACGCCGAAAGAAGAAAAAAACACGGCGCTCTTTCTCTCTCACTCACTCTTTTGCCGTGAAGCAATGAGAGTAGCCCCGGTTTTGCAACGGTCGAAATAGATTTCTGTGGTTGATTGATTTTAAACTTACGATTAAATAACAGAAACCCAACTGAACACGAGTGGTTTGGTTCAATATCGCTGTGCATACGTTCCATCGGTTTGCACTGAACCAATCCAAAGCGCAATCTTTTCGAACAAACGAGAGACAGAGTAAAATGCATTCAACTGCGATGATGCAAACGACATAAATCTTTGATAGTCACAAAAAAAAATGGCATGGCACAGAAAAAACACACACACACACACACACTTCCTTTCTCTATCTCTCTCGTTTTTGCCAGAATGGCATGGAAAAACTTGGAGATGGAATAAGTGGAATGTGTAATATTGCGGTATTGCGATGAATTTGTTGTTTGCGTATCATTGTGGAAAACGAAATATAAGGTATCGTATCGATATATATATATATATATATATATTTTTTTTATTCGTCTTTTTCTCGTTGTGGAATTTTGTGTGATGGGAAAAATGGTTCGAATGCAGGCGTCATAGCATGCGATGGGAAAACTAAAAACGACGAATTAGTCATGCCCTTACACCGTTCAACCAAATCATTTGATTTTGCTCGGGCCAGAATTTATCATTGAAATGTCAAAATCATACACAACCGCAACACGTTAAACTTCACCGGATCACGGAATTCATAGCATGGCATATAGCACACATTCGACTGGATAGCATTTCTGCCGGGGTGAAAATAGCATCAACATTGCCGCGCGCACAAATACAATTTATATGCATAACATGCTCATGTAGATGACAAAACATAAACGACCGAATGCTATTGCCCCCAACACACACAGTTCATGAAAACTCATTTTTTTGTTGTTGTTGTTTGTGTGTTGTGTGTACGTTCTCCTGCAATGAGATATGGCCAAAATGATACTTATACAAATACAACACACCATCAGCGATGTCATGCCGTCACACTACCGTTATACCATTATATATATATATATATATATATATATATATATATATATATATATATATATATATATATATATATATGGACCGAAACTATTTCCATTCATTTTCCTTCTCATTTCAATTGATGTCTGATTTTTTTTTTTGTTCCTTTCTTGTCACATGTCTAGTTGAGCATGGTGAATTCTAGTTTTTGGGTAGATGGCAGCGTTGCCTCGAAGCTAGATAGTTTTCGGCTGCACGTTTCACTATGCCTCATCTACATTAAATTGCTTGAAACGTGCAACTTTCATTTTGGATGGTTGAAATTAAAGATTGACGTATGATTCAACTCTTTAGCATAAAATAGAAACACAACAAATGTGTCTATATAGCCATCAAGCACGTGCCTCATAGCAATTTTAAAGATATACATTTCAAAATCGATTGCTATGTTTGTCTCCACTTTGTTGGGCTGGGATGGGAAGGGGTTCCAAAAATGCATTAATTTGATTATCACCTGGAAAATTGTATAAGTGTGAACAAATTTCGTTTACGATGACAAAAAGGTTTTGATGAAATGACATATTTAAAATGTGTTCTGATACGATCTTGAACTTTGTTAAAGTCACCCAATCGTTTTTTTTTGGGTTATCATGGAGGTTTTAATGTGCGAATCGCGCAATATACGATAATGTGCTTCTATGAATCGCGTGGTTTTCATGTCATTTTTTTCTAAAAAAAAAAAACTGCACAAAAATTGTTTATGTCATTTTTGTGCGCAAATATCAGATGTTTTGTGTGCGCCCGCAGCCTGTCAATTTCGATCACAAAACTCAACTGATAAATATTAATGCTACATTTCAGCAGAATGAAACCTGAAGTGAGCGTAACGAGCAATTGGCAAATAGTATGAGGGAATGAACAAAAAAAAATAGAATAAAAAGAAGAAGAAAATAAAAGCAATTCGAGCTGGTACATACGTCGGTATTCAAGACGAAATTAATAGAAAAACGCGAAAACCAAATCGAAACCATAGACGAATATGGAATCGAAAAGTGAAGTGAGGAATAAAGGGGGCAACAAAAAAAATCGAAGAAAAATACAACCAGAACCAGAACCAGACCCAGATCAAGATGAATCGACGAACCAGGACACCAAGTGAAAACAACAACATGAAAAAGGGGTTCACGGGATGCACACACACACACACACAAATTGGCAAATAAAAACGAGTAAGCGAAATGCTAAATGAAAAATCAAACTGTACGATGAAAGATTAAATGGGAAAATAAAAAGAGGATTATTGTTTGGTTATTCGTTCGTGTCGATTTCGGATTCTATTACCATAATTCGTATCATCATCTTTTTATGCTTTTTTCGATATCTTTCTCCCAATCACTTTGATCAACTCAGTTCAACCAATGAATTATATGTAATCTATATTCTAATAATTCCATACATATTTTATTGGTACAGCGGGGGAGCGACAGTGTGCACTCTTGTTCCACTCATACCCACCCCCCCCCCTCCCCCCGTCAATTTTCCCCGTTCTCTACCGTTTGCGCCTCTCTTTTCCACCAATTTCATTTCGCTATCTCTTTTCTTTAACAAGCGATAAAGTACAGCAAATATTACGAAATCGATCGATACATTAAAATATAATGTAATCATGCATTTATGCCGCTCTAAAGGTTGCGCTGTATTAACTATAATGCGAATTTACTTACCATTTTTACTCAGCCATCCATTCCATAACAAAAATGAAAAAATCGAAATGACAAACGACGTCGCCCGATATGCATCATTCTTAAAACGGAATTGATATGATGGATACAAACACACATAGATACAGGATGTCGAAACGGGAAGCATTCCGACAAGGTACGAACTGAATTTAAGACGAGCACAACTGAATTTAAGATGCGCAAAGGAAAACGTCATGGAAAAAAAGACACACAATTTAAATTAAATATTTCTTTGTCCGTATAATGAATGTACTTTTTAATAATAACAAAAAAAAAAAAACAGAGTATCATGTTGGATGCCAGAAATTGTATTGGGTATACGTTTGTATTCGGTCTCGATGACACTTTGGTCTGTGCGATTTTCACATCGATTTTTAATGGACTGTGCTGGCCAAAGTTATAAGTCGACCATTTTGCAATTTAGCCAAGCACAAATTTTGCACATGGTGCGTTGTCACCACAAACATATGCTACACACGCACACACACACGCACACACACACACACATATCATACACAGTTGCATACAAATAAACGCAAAATGTAGCGCGTCAAATATTAATATGCATATTATATCAAAGTCCATTGCCTGCTATTTACCGTTATCGTTGCATGCTCATCAGATAACATATCACGACAAGTAAAGCTTGAAGGCTCTGTTATGTTGATTGGTACATGTTAAATGCACAAGAATCGTAGCTCGTTCCGCGTTAAATTCCAACGGTTGCGTTTTGATTCATGTACGAAGTGTGTCACTACCCAGATTCGACCATGATTTTGGAACAGTTATCTCACATCTCGTTTCTCCACGGTCTCCAAGTATGTTTGTTTTCGCTTCGTTCTTTTTTTTCTTCTTCTTTAATTTTCACTCTCGCTCTCGCCATCTCTCTCTCTCTCTCTCTCTCGCTCTTGCATTTTTATTGGTTCTCGCATGTTTGACTATTCTCTCGTTTTGAGCATTTTCTTTAACATTGAAAGGAGACGTGCATTTTCTGTGCCCACACCAAGTTCTTTTGATGTCAGGACACATGAGCGGCACTTGCAATATGCTTTAACTGGAAAAAGTTCGTTTTCAATTGTGTTCTGGCTATAGATGCGGTAATATCCATTTTGAACGCGTGTCGTACTTTCGGGATGGATGGCTTTGAGCTCTTCACCATTGTTTTAGTAACGAGAAACTTGTCTGTGCAGCACTCATACCACACACACACACACACACGACATGTTCAATCAATGCCATAGCATTTTTCGCTAAAAACCACTTCACTCATTCCTTTCGCTTCTTCTTCTTCTTTTTATATATTTTTTTTTACTGTCGTGTGTTGGCTGTCATTTTTCTTTTGTTTGTTCCTTAAGGGTTTGGCTCTAGTTCAGGCGCCATAAAAAAAAAACAGTGAGCGAAATTTGAGAGAGAGGAAAAAAACCATCACGTCGTCTTTGTTGTACACATCGCCAAATCACGTTGGTGATTTCGGTGTATTTTTTTTTTTTATTGTATGTGCCAGCATTCCGTTGATAGCTGAGCCGCGTCAAGGCTAATACGATACTGCATCAGATAAAGAGGAAATTCAAAAGCTAAACGAAACGCAACGTGAAAGAGAATGACGGAGGTGAAGTGTCATTGTGGCCAAATTGCTATTTACTTTATTCAAGAGAGAGAGAGAGAGAGAGAGAGAAAGAGAGAGAAAATTGTAATTTATGCAAAACCGTATTCGTCAAATTTAATCGGTCCGAATGAAAGCAACTACCATTCTATCTTGTTTACTAAACAAATGGTACGCATTTTCAGCTTATCAAGACCATACCGGCTTTTCATTTGTCTATTTTTCTCTATCTCTCTGTATCTCCAACGTTGATTGCAGTAATGATAAATGGAAATTATCTTTTAGAAGGTAAGCTTCTTAATTTCATCCAAAAATCCATTAATCGAAAGTAGCAAAAACATTTGGTGCGTTTTTTGTTGTTGTTGTTGTTTCATCTTTGTATTTTATCTTAAATAAAATAGCATCTTATCACTAAAGTGAATAAACTAAGTAGCAATTTTCAATGATAAAAAAAAATAATTTCCCAGCTTGGTCTCCAGAACAGGGCAGCAGCAACAACGACAACAAAAAAAAACGCCCAAAATGTTTGATCAATTTGTTTTTGTTCGTCTGAAAGTTTCTTTTGAAGTTTTATACAGGCATTACACTATCGAATACATTGCACCGTGTACTTGTAAATGATCCACACTTTCTTCCCGTTCCATGTAAATTAAAATGAAATCAAAGTATAATCACTACAATTATTATTCGTCTGAATGAACCGAATCGCATTTCACGTTGGTATTATGGTGAAGTGGAATACATAAATACACACACACACAGGAAAAGAGAGAGAGAGAGAGCCATCGCAAATTGAACCGGGAAATGCAGTAGCCGGAAAATGGTTCAAATAAGTTTATGATTTCCCGTATGCTCCACCTATTTTTCCAACGAGTCGTGTACACTATTCGCACATCGTCTTGGCCCCGTGAATTTAAATGTGTAACATTGCCATGATTGTAACAAAGATAAGAAAATGAGTTCGAAATGCATTGATGCAGTGCAAATTGTTCAGCGAGAGAGAGAGAGAAATTGTGTGATACGTGCACCTCATTTTCCCCATGCGCGCATTTATGATATTCACAAAGTGAGCAGCTGCACATACGGCATAAATATACACATTTACACTCAAAAACATCACATCGAACGTGAGGTTTTTTTGGAAAATAAAATGACAAAGTTTTTGCCATCGAATCGAAAATGTAACGAATTTTAAAGCCAGCGCTCAATCGAACCATCTTGATGACTTGTACCGACAAACTTTTGAAACTTAAATTAAATCATGGACGCTGGCAGTAGAGAGAGAGAGAGAGAGACTGAGAGAGATGGAGTAGTGGGAAAAAATTCGGTCACCTTAATTTGCAACTGAATGCATTCGGTGGCCGTTCGTTTACTCAACGGTTTTTCGGGACTTTGTCGTTTCAATGTGCCTGCAAAATGTGTCTTGTTCATCCCATAATGGTAAATAATTACATTCGTCTGCTTTCAATTATCATAGAATATTCATGATCGTTGTGATGAATCATAAATATAAATTTGCCCAACTGCTAAACATTAGTACTTGAATCGTGCTCTGATGCTGTCGACTTTTTGGGTTGCAAATTGTATGTTCACTGCGTCACCAAATAGGCAGTAAACGTATACACAGAGACAAACAAACACACACACACACACACACCGGGGTCAGCCATCAAGAAGGTACACTGGCGCAACGTTACGGTACCCCCAGCCATTGGGTATCATTGTTGGATATGGGTTTTTCGTGATGTCTCTGCGCCTCTTGTTGTGCCGGTGTTATTCTCGATTTTCTTTGGCTCGTTTGGTGTTTGTGCTGCTGTTTTCTTGACTTGTTTTTTTTTTTTTTTTTTTGTTCCTGTATCCGTTTGTGGCAGTTAGAATATTTTTCATTCGACAAAATATTAAGCAAATAAAAAGTAAACGGCTTTACAAATCCTTTCGGATATTTTGCTTTTTTTATGCCCAACATAAACACAGTTTATGAATTCCTAGGGAATTAAAATGGATACAGACATACAGCCGCTTTCCTTTTTATCATCGGCTATATTTTGAGTGCGAGTGAGAGTTGCGTTTCGCTCCTTTTTTGTTTGCCTTTGATCAATATTATTCTTCTCATTTATTTTTTTTTTCTGTCTTTCTTTCGTTTTATTCTCTCGCTCCCTCTCTCTCTCTCTCTCACTCTGTCGCTCTGCTTGTGTTTTTTTTTTGCATGCTGCTTTTTTGCAACATCTTCTTTGGCCCCGATCTCGGATTACGTTTGAGTATACAATTCGAATAACGGCATTACCTTTTCGAAATGGTTTGAATCCAATTCGAATATTTCGAAACGGCGAGCTACAAATATCTTTGTGATTCGATGAGAAAAAGAATTGAAGTGTTCAGATCATATCTGTGTGTGTGTGTGTGTGTGTGTGTGTGTGTGTGTGTGTGTGTGTGTGTGTGTGTGTGTGTGTGTGTGTGTGTGTGTGTGTGTGTGTGTGTGTGTGTGTGTGTGTGTGTGTGTGTGTGTGTGTATGTCTGACTGAATACAATGTTTTTGAATGAACAACCATCCATTGGACTACATTGTATGTCATGCAATAAATAGAAAATATGCTTTCTGTTGAATAACAAAACAAATAATAAAAAAAAAAGAAGCAACAGCAACAACAAAAAAACACAACATCCGAATGGCAGAAAAAAAAGAAGAACGGCATGTGTGTATCAGCAATGACATTCGCCCCCTCCTTTTTATCTCGATGGTATATGGAAATGTGTATGGATATCGTTGAATGATGTACGCTTCACATGCTTTTACATCACATACAAATAGCAAATTGTCGACTTTTGCATTTACCAAAAGGGAAAAATATGCGAACAAATAAGTGCGTTCAATTTCAAGACAGAGAGATGATTGATGCTAAGGTCAATGCTGTCATTAAATACTCTATTTGGTTGCTTAACTCCGATAACCATAGATAGTAAAAGGAAAACAAATCACAGTGAACTCAAACGGATTTTTATTTGGAAGAATGCAATTTTAATAGAATTATACTACAATATAGAGACTTACATGATCAATCCAATGCCGAAGGCTGTTTCCGCCAATCTCCCTAAATAAAATCGTATATTTTCCTTCCGAGTCAAAGCCGATGCAAACAATGACGAATGATAAATTGTGGACATAAATATTTAGCTCAGTAAAAGAGTAGAAATTTGATGTTTGTTTTTTTTTTCGTTCATTTTTTAATTTTATTTTTTTTTGTAGTGTTTTTGTTGTTGTTGTCGTAAATAATATTTATTAAATATCATATAGTTTTGGTGCGGAACAAGAGTGTGAGAAATTTCCAACTATGTACGTTTTTTGCCTTGCGTGAAGATTTTCTTTTTTTATTTGGTTTTATTTTTGTTTTTGTTTTGTTTTATTTGAATGTTTAAATGTCTATTCAGCCATGAAAGAAAATTTTGATTTCCTTTTGATTATTACTTTTTTTCGGTTTTTTTTTTCCTTCCATTTTTAAGAGAGATATAACAATTGATTTGTGAATGTGATTGCGAGTACAAATACATTAAAATATAAATATAACGGCATTACATGATTCTTTACAATTCCATTGTTTCTCTGTGTTTGAGTGTGTGTGTTTTTATTTTGGTTTGCTCGTATTTAAAGATATAGAGTTTGGTAATCTTTTTTGTTTAAGTTTCATTTTGTTTTATTTTGATAAATTTTGTTAACAACTTAGTGAAGAGAGAGAGAGAGAGAGAGAGAGAGAGAGAGAGAGGGAGAGAGAGAGAAATTATTAGTATTATTGCTTCAAACGTATTTATGATTAAAATCATGTCCACATTCTATATTAAATTTATAGAGAAAGAATGACATCTTTTTGCCGCTTGTTATCGGCTTTCATTTTGCCTTTCGTTTAAGTGTTTGCTAAAGAATTAAGTTTTGTTTTATTTAATTTTAGTGTTTTTTTCTTTTTACTTCCAATTACTTATTTGATGTTTCTCATTTTTTTTGGTTGTTTTTCTCGATTTGAATTGAATTTTTCACATTTACACATATACTAACTGTTTCCTTTATTCAATTGTTGTTTCTTTATTTTTTGTTTAATTCGAATTCGTGCTGATATCGGTGTGAATATATTGTGCAATGTATTTTTTTTTGTTGTTAATATAAATAAAGTTGCATAGAGAGAAAAGTACGACACAAGACATTCATGAGCGTTTTTTTTTGAAAATTTGTTTTTTTCTTTTTATTAAAAAAAAAAGAAAAGAAAAATCTTGATTTTTATGCTTTTATTTCGAAACAACGAACACGTTTCCCTCCATTGAAATTATCACTAATGCACTGCCCTGCCTATGAATATATTAATGTGCACTCTGCCATTTTGGTATCTTGCTTTTGCTATATTACAGTATGCCTGATGTGTATGAGTGAGTGGTGATTGAGATTGTGGATGACAAGGACTATAGTTTTGAATGATGCACTGTTTTGCTCTTTGGAATGTGAATGAAATGCATTGAGTGTGATTTTGTTTGCATTTGGCTGAAAACATAGAGTTTAAAAAAAAAAAAACTCACTTTCATATTCTGGTTCATTTTTCGAACACCTCTTAAGCTCTTCCGTAAAATATATTTCTCATTCGAAACTTTCCGGTGTATAAAAAACGTGTAATTTTTAATATACCAGTTTTAAATATTAATTTATAGATTGAAATGACTAAGCCGTCTTTCAGTGTCAACTTCAACATCAGCCGTTTCAGTGTTTGTTCTTTTTTTTTTTTTTGTCGCAATGTGTGCACGAATAATAACAAAACCGACATAAAATAATAATCGAAAATGTTCAGTTACATACACTCATCATCCTAAAGAGTTCACTTGTTACTTTGTTAAGCTTGCATAAAGTACATTAAATCGGATTTTCTGTAGTGTATTCGTTTTAAATCGCAATCAACACTAGAGCTGTTCTGTTCAAAAGATGCTAACGCCCAAGGAATAAAGAGTCAACAAAAAAAAAACAACATCCGGCTTTTTAAATCGGTTAATTGTCAACTATGGTTTTCATTGCAATCTGATACCGATAAAATGCATCTAATGGCTAAACAACAAGTATAACGCTCGATAAATGTGAATTAAATTATAATCAAAATAATTGGATGTAAAAATCCATACACATATTGATACATATCGGATTGAAATTTAACGAGAATGTGAACAAAATCCAACCAAAAAATAAGTCTTGTTTGTTTTGTGTGTGTGTGTGTGTGTATGTTTTGCTGTTGTTGTCTATTATTATTTTGGAAACAAAAATGATGAAATTCTCTTCAACGTCATCAACAATGCGAATCAATTACTTTTAATAATCATTTAATTAAAAATATAAAACACTAACAATGTGAACTGGAGCTCAAATATAATGTGCACATAAAATTAACGTTTTCATTTAAAATATGCATTTCGTAATGTGAAACACATATTCGCATTCGGAAAATGCGTGACGTGCATGGAGCACGCTTAACACACACACAAACACACACACACACACACACACACATACATACATATCGCGAAATGCTATAAAATGTGTGAATGTATGCGAACAACAACCAAAACAAAACAAAAAAAAAATTGCATTGAACAACCAAACATGGCAACAATGGGCCCACAAAATGGATTTTGATGTACAAAAACGTCTGGTAAAATATTGGTAAAATAATATCATATCATAGATCAATTGATAGATCGATATTGAATAACAAATTAGAACTGGAAAACTTTATACCTCTTGCATTTCAATGAGTAAACCATATACAATTGCAGTTTATGTTCATGTTTTGACCTGTTTAATAGCTTGCAATATTTTTGTTTTATTTTTCAGTTTTTGTTGTTGTTGTTGTTGGTGTTTTTGTTCATTTTATTTTTGCTTCGTTTTTGTTTCATTCGTTGCACACATGCTTCTGGCTAGGGCTGTAAATATCGATTTAATAGTAAAAGTCTGTCCATTGAATAGTAAATAAAATGGTTTTTGGTGCGTTGGTGTCTATCTGATAAAGACATTATATTATATCCAGAAGTGCAAACGATTACTTATTGATGTCGGAATTCGGAAACACCGTTCCTTCCGAATGTCTTGTGCATGTGTGAGGTGAATGTATATGTATATGTGTGTTGTGGATATGGAATGTGGATGTTCAAATGTGCCGGAAAAGGCGTTCACATTCCGGGGCAATTTTTCAAACCAGTAACAACACACACACACACACACACACACACACATTTCGATAAAAATTGTATGTGGTATCGAGATGAATACACGATACTTAGCATCAGATTTGATAAATAATTTGGCTGGAATTTTGCATGGGGCTGAAATACACATTAAATTCATTTATCGTAGAGCTTTTATTGCAATTGTTGCACACGGTTTGTGTATGGGCTGTTATTCGGGTTATGCATTTCGGTATGAATTCACCATTTTTCAATGGCAGAGAGAGAGAGAGAGAGAGAGAGAAAGAGTGAAAAAAAACAGGCATTGCAAAAGCCCTGATCAAAACCGAAAAACCATGTACACTGAGAACAACCCAACGGTCATACCATTAATAACAGTTTTAGTAGCGAACCAATTAATAGGCTCGAAATTGAGCAGCACAATGTTTTCCACAGATTATCACCAATTAATATCAATAATATCGCAATGCATTTATAATAATAATTCGATAACATTTTCAAAATGGATAGAAAGGGTGTGTGTGTGTGACACAGTGTGAATGGGGGGGGGGGACCCCGGTCTATGTGGATGCCGAGTGAATGAGATAGAGGCAGATGTAGAGTGAGAGATGTGACTTTTGTTACAGTATCTACATCACAATCATTCACCAAACCCGCCGACCCCCCCCCCCTCCTCCCTCTCGATCGAAAAATGCATTCCGAAAAAGCAGATGCTATTTTAGCCGCATTTAAATTATATGTTTCAAATTCTGAATGAGTGAGTGCATGAATGAATGTAATGTTTGCTGTCACTTTCTGTAATTCGTCTTACATAATTGTAATGTTTTCTCCCTCGAATCCATTTCATTGTTGATTTATGACCAGACATCACACAAATGCCTACGTGCATTTGAGCATCAATGTGCCCACCTCCAATTCTCTGTATATCAATTATCAAATAAATATTATTTACACACTATAAAATTTTACATACAAATTTATCAATGTATTGCCAGCATTAGTGCTTTAATTTGTGACACGTGGTGTTTGCATTAAACAGTTTAGATCTGTGTTTTTGTTGTTGTTGTTGTTGTGTGTTTGTTAGCTTTTGCTCGTTTCATTTTATTCATTTTTCCTTTCATATGTTTCTATGTTGCATTACATTTCAATCGACATTAGCTTGTGTTTTATTTGTTACAAATGGCAACCATTCCTTATGTAGTAAGTAACTAATGTGCTCTCCTGTAGAACATGTTTTGTGTTTTATTGCAATTTCTCTCTCAATATATATATATATATATTGTGTGTGTATGTGTGTGTGTGTGTGTGTGTTTGCATTTTGTTCAGCTCTTTATTTGTTAAAAGTTTGATTACTTTTGTGTTGTTGCTCTTTCTGGTTGTTGTTGTTTGCTTTGTTTCTAAATGTTTGAGGGCCGGAAATCGTTCATTGTGTTCGTATCTTCGAAAACAAATTTGCATTATTAATGTTAATATACCGTTTCACTGTGCACTAGGTGTAAAGCCGTGTTGCCGTCTCTTGAGTACGGGATTTCCGGTTGAAATTGGATGGAATTTACAATTTCGGAAAAGCGCAATACACACTCTCACTCTCACCATCCATTGAATACAACACTTCAATCTCTTCGGGAAAATTTGTTGCGCAAGTACAAATTCATAAATATTTGTTGTTGTTGTTGTTGTTGTTTGTCGTTTTAATTTCATCCTAAGAATACATATCCTAAACTAATAAAAAAAATATACTTTGTCTCATTATCAATAAGTGTTAGTGTTCGTTCAAGTTGTTATTAAGTTTAAATGTATCGTTTAAACATCGTGAGTGAATGAGTGAGTGACTTGTTTTCATGTTATTCTCATCTTTTTTATTTGAATATCTCTCTACAATTTAATTCTGTTCATTTGTTTCTTTTTTTTCTCTTCATCATCATCATCTTCGTTTTTTTCTTCTTCTTCTCCATCTTCTCCTTCTTCAGTTGATAACTGTTTCACATTTTTACGTTTATCATAAATTGTATCTTTATATAAATATTTTTTTTTTTTTTTTAATATATTTTTCAATATATTCAGTAGTATTTTATTTTGAAATAGAATCATTCGAGTAACAGGACAGATGATAGCAATTACAAAGCTTCACAATTTCATTTCATACATTTCAACGGAAAATGTTTCTAACAAATCTTGACAAATAAAAAACACAAAATTAAATTGGACAATTTCAAATTTGCAATTTGTTTTTTTTTTTCACAGTTAAAGAAATGTTGTTCGAAGAATTGTGTATTAAAATGTGGAATTAAATTTATTGCATAAACTATATGGTGTTGTTGCAATTCAATTTGAAACGAAATGACTAGATTTATCGAAAGATGCCGAGTCTTTTCAAAATGACTTTGAGTTTTTTTTTTTGTTTTTTTGTTTTTTGTTAATTTGATCTTTAAATGTGCGTTTTATTATCTATAACAACCAAAATATGTGTAGAACAAATCTCAACCTGCTTCACAGGCAGTTAATAATTTCAAGAAAAATATTCGATGCATGCAGTCTTTGATTAATTTTTTTTTTTTTGTTCTTTTCTTTTTCCCTTTTATTCAAATACTTATTCAAAAACTAAAGAAATGTAAATCAATTCATTCCTACCTAAATAAAATGAAATGGCATGTCTGTCATTCAAGTGGCAGAATTTCACGTACGTGTACACCTGCGTGGTGAATGTATTTTGCGTGACGATGGCATCCATATTCTCCACACTTCGAACTTTGTTGTAATTGCGTCAGTTGCTCTGTTTTCGAATCTTCATACTATTTACTCACATATATATTATAAAAAAGTGTCCCGATATGTTAACTTTATAAACTGCATTTTCATTTTGTTATACTTTCAAATTATTATTATTTTTATAGGTATAATTTTGTGTTTTTTTTTTGTTGTTGTTATCTTTTTTCCCTAATTCTTCCATTTTTTGTCGTTTTATTTGTAGTTTTTTTTTATCATCTCTCTCTTCAAAACTTGTATGTGGAAAAGTTTTAGTGATTTACCATAAGATTTGATTTGTGTGTGTGTGTGTGTGTGTGAGTGTACATTAATTTGGCTTTAAGGTGAGTGATACTTTGAATTATTTATTAAATTCATATGAGTGATGGAAAATATCAGAGACATTTCAATCCTGTGCTTTTTTTTAGCTTCAATGGTTTTTTTCCTTCTTTCTTTTGAGCTCGGGAACATGTGCAGTTGTAGCTGTTATCGATAGAAACCATCTGAATTGGGTAGTTAAGTGTTAGCGTTGAATATATTCCGTTTCCTTGAAATTGAAGGTATTGAGTTTTTCAGAGCAGGGGGGGACACGGTCCACATTTCAACTGATTAGAGATAAACCAATTTACCTATTTGACTACTTATCCTTCCGTCCTTTTGAACCGGATCACATAAAACAGAAAACCCTTTTTTTTTTATTTCTTGTTAGAGCCATTTTTGAGCAACAACAACACTAAAAAGAAAAACCCAAACCAAATCCGGACAGTTGTCTACCGACAATGATTCAGCTAGTGCACATTTTTCCGTATTACGCTTTTTCCCATCTGCAAATTTTTACATACAAAAATGTGCATCGTGTGTAGTATCCATTATTGTTTCATTATCCATTTGTTTTTGCTCAGTATTTTTCAATAAAATCATCAATTTATTTTTATTTATTTATCCTTGTTGGCAATTAAATCTATTCAATATGTTTTCATTTTTCTTTTTTTCAATAAATTTCGGTTAATTTTTGTTTAAAATCATATTTTGAAATAGTAAATAAGTAATGTGAATTTGATGAGTCGATCGATCGGAATGTGATCATTAAACTCTGAACTTATTCTAGTTTGACGGCGTTTTTTTTTTGTTTAACTGAGAGTTCGAAGAATATATTTATATTTATATAATATTTTGTGTGTGTGTGTGTGTTTCTATTTTATACTGATTTTGTTTTTTTTTTGCGTTCAATTTTATTTATTTGAGATGATTTTGTACAAAAAATAGTAAATTTATGATTTATTTAATCTATTAAATGCTTTGGCGTTTTCATCGAGACAAACTGATTTCTTCTCATGGTATTCATTGTTTTTTGTGTGGTTTTTTGTTCTTCTTCATCTTTTCATTTTTACTAAACATCAACACAATCAATCGAAATGTACTAACATAAATGTAGCATATTTTTGTGTGTCTCTCTCTGTGTGTGTGGTTGATTTATATTTATAATTTACAAAAGGTTCCAACAAATTGTTTTTTTTTTTTTTTTATTTTAAAAAAAGAAACTCTATAAATACACTTTTGTTGTTGTTGTTGTTGTTTTTTTTGGTTTTGGAATAAAAATTCCCATTAATTGGTATAATATTCGTTGATTTTCGAAAAAACTTTAAGCGCATTAGAGATAAGGGCTCAACTCAATTGAATAATTGACTTATGTTGAAGCGTTAATGAAGAAACAAATTATTAAAATATCTTTCTTGTGTTGTTCGCTTCATGCTTCGTTCGTTTAGTTTGCACACTTTTTTTTTCACGTTGTTCTATTGCATTTTTATTTTTCCATTGCCTTATCAAAATGTTTCGTAATTTTTTTTTTTTTGTTTCAAATAAATAACAAATGCGCACTGAATTTGGAAGCTGACAAAAAGTGGTGTGTTTCAAAGCCAAACTGAATGGAAAAACCATCAAAAGAGAATGGAACGACGAAAAAGAAAAACACATAAACTAATAAGGAAATATACAATAATAAAAGAAAAAAAAAACACAAAAGCAACAATAGTAACAGCATAGCAAATAAAGTATGCACAGAAGAATACGACAGCAACAACAAAACGAAACGTAGAGAAGATAAAAACACATACAAAATCCATTTATTTGCTCTCTATTAATAGGTTTGAATCGTAAACTTGTTCTAGTTTAGTTTTTTTTTTTTTTTTTGGTTGTTGTCTGTTCCGGGGTGTCGTCTGCTTTACTCTTTTGCTCTCCCCTTTCGTCCCCGCACACTTTTTGGTTGATTTTCTGTGTTGTTCCACATGTATTTGCCGGCATCTTTTTCGTTTGTTTTAACTAAGCATAAAGTCAAGAAATCGGTTTTCGCGAAAATTCGAAGCGACAACGGGCCATACAACACGCAATGAGACAACAAGTGTATAAAGTGCGCTTTATACACAATCACACAGAGGATGAGAGTATAATTTACTTTTGCGAACTAAAAATAACGAGTGCTCAACAAAACAATGGTTTGGCATTTTGTTGCAGCGACAACGAAGGAAAAACTACAAAATTCCGAAAACGTCGAATTAATTTTCTCAATTTTCTCTATTTCTTGGTTGTTTTTTTTCTTCTTCTTCTTCTTCTTCTTCAAAACTTTCTCTCCCATTCTCTTCTTCGTTTCTGTTGAAGGGGTGTTCTTTTGTGTGTATGCTGTTCCGCAGCGTATGGCGTTCATACGATGAGCAATGAGTGCAACTGAAAGGCATTAACCTGATGTAATGTATCTCTACGTATTATACCAATAAATCGAGAAAAGTATCATTTTAACAACTTTCAGCAAATCTTCACAACCACTGCCAAAATTGAAAATAAATCGACAACTGAACGGAAAACTATTTCCAAGTGTCTTTTTCGCTTGCTCGGTCGCTCGTTGATGGTTTTTTTTTTGTTGTTGTTGTTGTTGTTATTGTATTTTATTCATCCTTTCTCATTTCCCTTTATTCTTTTTTTTTTTATTCTCGTTTCGATCTTTCATACGCGAATTGAAGGCAACGAGCGAGAGGGTGAAAGAGGCGAATAAAACTTGCCATTTCAATGAAGCTCGAAGCGCGTTTCTCGTTCTTTCAACTTTTTACTCGTATTTGCGCTTCTGCTTATCGCAATTCTTTATCCGAGCATGTTTTTTTTTCGGTTCATTCTTTTGCTTGCTCAACGCATTCATTTAAAAGATAAATAACGTCGATTTGTCGCTGGGTCAGGCGTACACATCCATTTATACATGATAAAGCCTTATGTTTATGAGGCATACGCGCGCGCGACCATCTGGGTGCAATTTGTGTGTGTTTGTTGTGTTTGGAACGGTGCAAATGTAAGCGAGCACATTATTCTAAGCGCTTAACTCAAACAACATGGATTAAAATTAAAAACCAATGATTTTCACATCTATCATCTCCAATATTTTTCATGACCATTGATGATATGGAAAAACATAATCATAATTTTATGTCATTATTTCAAACAGCAGAAAAAGCTCACCGGTTGAGAGAGACAGAAAGAGAAAGGAGAGAGAGAGAGAGGGGGAGAGAGAGAGAAACAAGAATCATAAGGGAATCTCACGAGTCCAAACGAGAATGCAAAATAAAAGTACGAAAAAAAAAGTTGTAATTTAAGAGCAGCCTTTCCATGCAAACGACACACAGGAAACACAGATGCAGTGTCACAAGATTGGACGGCTCACGTTTCGGTGAAGCAACGACAACACGAACAAGTGACAATGGCAATGAGCACCTAAAGATGTGTGGCGCCACCCTAATTGCATCACATACATACAAAATACATTTTCCTTTTAAGTAAAATTCCCAATTTGGTTTCTCAGATTTTCAACACAATTCATGTGTGCATTAAGAAATTATCAGCACCAAAAGTTTAAAAAAAAAAAACCAAAAAAACTCTAAGTGTGTGCTGCGTTTTGTGTGAATAAAAACGATAAGTTTATCGAAACAGAAAATCCGGATCATGTTAATTTTTTAAGCGAAAAAGATCAACTTCCGATATTTATTGATAATTTATTTACTTAGCTACGAATCAAGTAAAAGTTTTACGAAAATCGACAGGGTGCGTTACGAAACAGGTTGCATTAAAACTAAACGACATTTTGAAAATGCTGGCGCCTATTTTTGGTTTGACAGTTTGACACATCTTCGGTGCGGTTGGTAACGACATCGAAATAAATGAGAGGTGGAAGTTTTCTTCATTTCGCTTTTACGTGGTATATATCGATGTCGGTCGCTTCGTTCGTTCGTTCGTTGATTTTTTTATTTTTGGTTACTTGCTTGCGTCTTTTTGCTGTTGATAGCGCTCATTGGCCCTTCTCATGCCTTTCTCTTTAATGATTTCACACTGGAAGCTTTGTCAATGTGTCACAAATACGATTAGTAGATCATTTCACGTAACCTACTTCATCTGGTTGTTTTTCGTGTTCTCCATCTCGTTTCGTTCGGTTCTTTGCACTATCTCACATTTGATATGATGATATAGGACCTTCTGGTAATGGTCTTCAAATCATCGCACTCTCTCTCCTTTACATTCTCATTCGTTATAAACCATTTGAGCAGTGGCATTTTCATGCATTCGTATGCAGTATCGGGGTGGAAATTTTCATCCACTACTCACAAACAATTGGGCGTCGGCTTTGTTTGGCAGTTGTTTGAAATAGACTTTGGTAAACAATTTTTGCATGGTTTTAAGTTTCGATCACTTCAATCAATACGCTTCCGATTAAAGCTCAACCAGAGCCAAAATCCTATTGAATAACGAGTACGTGAACGCAACCGTACGCCGCATACATTGAATGCCTTGGTATTATATATTTAGAAACCGTTCTTTAAAAGTTTAGTAGTACACTTGAAATTCGATTGTGAGCTCATTTAAAAACATTGAAAAGAAGAACATGAAAACGGAAAACGACGACGATGATGATGAAGAAGTGAAGAAAAGTGTACATTTGTTGGTTATTTTAAAGGGTAATGATGAAGAAGGAAATACACGCTTTTTGTTGGCTTCCCTTTCGATGTTTTTCTTCTTCACTTCGCTCGTTCAATTCAAAAACTTTCGTGCTATAATTTGATTTCATTATCAACTACGTTTCGTTTTCTCTTTCGATTTCATTTTGGGTCCGTTTCGACGCGTTTTCCTATTTTTCGTTTTGTTGCTCGCATTTTACCGAATCAGACGAAACAACAACAACAACAACAAAAAAGAAGTGAAGAAACCCCGTGCAATATACGAACAGCGAATTAATTTCATTGAAGAATTTCAAAATCACAACGAATGATCTTGAACCTTACGGTATATTATATCCGCCATCCGTTCGATGGAAAATTGGATAAATCAATGAGCAGCAATTAATTGCAAATGCGACACAATTCATTGTAATTTAATGGTTAAATTCCAAAAACCATACAAGTCCAAAGAAAAAAACAAAAACGAAAATATATATATAGAAGAGAGTGAGAGAGAAATGTTCGAACGTTGCAATTTTGTATTGAAGTTTGGCTGCGGTAAAAGCTTTATTTTTCGCTCGTTTTCAGTCAATTACATTACTTTAGGAGATGGTTTCAATGTACTTTTGCTCGGCTTGCCTAAAGAACTGATTTTCAAGATGAACTCGGTATATGATTCGAAACATTTCTCACACAATTGAAAAAGGCTTCGTGAAGATGATGAAATACCGGAATGCAGAAATGCAACATTGAAACATGATACACACACATAACACAATCATTATCCATATGCCAATAAATGAAGAGTTACAGACATCAGATGTATGCTATGTAGATGAAAATTCTTGCAATGTCTTGTACATTTCAATCTAAGTGATTTTTTTTTTTTAGTTTCTTTCGCTCAAATGTTTACGAAAACAGACACACACACACACACACATCCACTCCAAGAAAAAAGTAGGTACTAAACTAAAATAAATTTGTTATGTGGAACGAAACCAAAATCTCTTTAAATTCATACGAAATCATCGAGTGTTCCTAATGCGAATTTATGCAAAAGACGCATAAATAGCGCATTCATGAAGTCACATGCAGTTTGTGAAAATGTCGCGTGGTTTTCATCCATTTACTATGCTATGTGTTCTGTTTCCTTATGCAAATTGTCATAAAAAAAAAAAAAACAAAAAAAAAAAAACAATAAATAAAAAACGAGAAATAACGACGAGAGAAAAAAGAAAATGTCATGTGAAAGAGAAAGAAAGAGCTTTTGACTTAGTAATGTATGTACGTCCATTAAGCAACCGATATACTTATTATCAAACATTAGCCATACACACACCAACACCCAACTCTATTCAGTACTTTTTCGGTTCCTTTCTGTTTTCTTGAGCTCTAACCATTTAAGTGAAGAAGCCTATGCAAAGTTTTGTACCAATAACATGTACAGTGTCATTGGTTCTTTAGCTCGTGCTACTCCTGGTGTTGGTGCCGTCGCCTTTTTATACACTCACACACACACAAACACCGTATAATGATGAGGAAGGAAGATGTATTATAACTCATCTATTTGCAAATAAAATATGCAATATTCCTAAGAAGTAAAATATTTCAAGTTTGCTTCCTGTGTTGAACGAATTTGCAGCTAGTTGGGTGTGAGCATGTGTATACACACAATTTGCAAAGTGGGTAAAACTCGAGCTGAAACAGTGGCAATGACAATAAGATGATGCAGAGTGCACATTATACGGTGCATGGCAGATGTAAAATGCATAAAGAAAATATCGTTCGAGAAAACAACGGCCGTAACAAAACTGTCGTAACTGTTGCAAGACCGAGAAATTCAGAGAGTAAGTGAAAGAGAGAGAGAGAGAGAGAGAGAGAGAGGGGGGGAGAGGAAAAAACGAATGACAGAGATACTGCAGAAGAGTCTAACTAAGCAGATAGTAGTAACGAAGCAAACGAACGAGCGAACGAATGAGCGAGCTCTGGAACCACTTACTCAAATCATATTTACTGTTGTAAAATGATGGCACGTGCGCTATATTCATATCGGGTGGGAAGGTGGGAAGGCAACAGAGGGAGAATGAGATTGCTGATGATGGTCGCATAGTACTCACAAACACACTCACCAGAGATACATACATTTAGCAATCGGCGGGCATAACGAAACGATAACAGTTCATATATTGAAATCTATGTGCAAAATCATTTTGATCGAATGCTACGCATCCCATGCTGAATATATATTTCTGTGTGAAATGCATAACACGCGAAATGCTTCTGGCTCTCTTTCTCTCTATCGCCATTTATATGCGCTTTTCTAACTGCAATGTACCAACTGCAATTGGCGTACAGTTCGTGTTCAGTTTAGCTTGAGTTAAGTGCGTTTATGTGTGCGCTGGCATGTGTGGAATTGTCAATGTGTTTCTGTGTGAAATGGTGTGCCACGACATTCGGGCGACTGAGATATGCTCTGATCGTACAATTTCTAGTTTAAAGCATGAAAATACTAGGTAAATTATTTGCTTTCATAATATTCAACACAAACCTCAACCACGCTCGTATGAATATTCACTTCAGATAACAGCACAATTTATAAACTTATAATATTTTAAGTTGGTGTGTGTTTTGGTCTAAGTGCCTTGTTGTTGTTGTTGTTGTTGTTGTTATATTTTTTGCACATGTCATCCACCACTTATGACCGTCCACATTTTCATATCGTTCCATTTTTCGTGCAAAAATTTCCATTTGTTTAGACTAAAACTGACATGCAATGCAATACACAATCTATTGCACCATTTTTATTCTGACTTTTATTCATTCCTTGGTTCGCTCTCTCTCTCTCTCTCTCTCTCTCTCTCTCTCTCTCTCTCTCTCTCTATCTATCTATCTATCTCTTTCCTGTTCTATCTTCAATTTCTTCTCATTTTTTGCTCTCATTATACCGACGTTCCGGCATCTCACTTTTTCAGCTTTGACGTCCTTATGCAGACAATTCGTTTATCATACTCCTTGTTTTTCTATCATAAATGCCATTATCAAAGTGTAGCAGTGAAATGTATGCATAGGACAGTCGCTTATCTATGCGAACATTTTGGGGTTGGGGGTGGGTGTGGGTGTGGATGAGTGTGAATGTGTTTGCATTTGACTCTTTTCACACATGTGTACACGATAAAACCAAAAAAGCGAAAATGAACGAAACTTCTGAAAAGTCATGAAATGATTTTCGTGGAAAATGTGCAATGCCATAGTTCATAGTTTACACGCTTCGCATAGTAATAATGATTATGAAGATTCGAAAATGTTGTACAATCATTCCAAGGGCTATTAGTATATCTTAGCTTTCAATTAACATTTTGTACGTTTATGCATATCCACAGACACACACACACACACGCACACACACACATGAGCATACTGTACAAACACAGGATGAGAGGCTGAAACAGACACAAAGAGGACCAAGTTGACGAGTAAAATGAATCAATGCAATATGCATCACTATAGAGAATATAATGCAACGAAATTATTCACATGCACAATGAGAGAAAATATAGAAACAAAGAGAAAAACATAGAGAAAACATAGAGCGACAGTTAGTCAGTCAGTTGGTGATTGCAGTCATGGTAGCTCATAATTATCATCGTCTTTAATCCACTAAACAGATCCGATTCCGAATACGAAATGAACGGATTTTTGGTGTTATAACAGAAACGCAAAATGATGATATTGCCCAAAAACGAAACATCATTTGCAAGCGATGGGTGTAGGAATCTCTTTCTACTTCTCTCTATTTCTCTGTCTCTATCTCTCTGTCTATAGATTTTTTGAACATGCTACCAAATGTTCATTGTGTACACAAGCATTACTTTGAATTATTCGAATGCAATAATTGAAATAAGCGAGTGATGGCGAGGCCGACATTTCGTCGCATACATGATAATATTTTCTATCCGGGTGGATTACCACCCCCTCGCCCCCCCCCTTCCCGCCCTCTGTCAAAAAAAGAAGAGCTCTGAAATGGCAACTGTTTAAAAAATGATGGCACACTACATACAAGTATCTCGTTCGTCCTTTTAACGTTCATTGAAATGTCGTCGTCGACGTCTCTCATTTTTTTTTTTTTTTTTGGTTTGTTTTCGTGTGCCAAATGCCTTTTGCTGTGTAGCAAAGTAGCTAGGTATTGTTGCTGTCACCGGTTAAAATTTATCTCCGCATGACGAATATATCAATAAATGTGAATGCGAAGTTTACGCTCGACGAATTCCGTGCCTTAAATTCAATGCGAGAATAAGAGAGTGGTTTAAGCATGTCCTGGTACCGAACAGAAGAAGAAAAAAAAAACAACAGAGAAATAATGTGTGCAAATATTGTAGCCCCCGTTGAATTTATATGGTTGAAACTAGCTCCATTAACATGGAGCCTCCAAAAGTTCCACTATCTAAGCTGTTGCATTGTTCTTCTTCATGCTCATTTTAAGTGAAGCAACTCTTTTAAACCGACCGTTTTCGCCTTATTTGCCTCACTTTTCATCCCATCGCCGCCCGCCTTCTCCGCCTTTCCTCCCCCCCCCCCTTTTGATGCAGCACTCTCTAAACTCTCTAACTCTTTCATTTATTCTCTTACACTCACTCTTCTCGTTTTGCATCTTTTGTTATCTCACTTAGACCGCCTTGATGGCCTTTATCGTTGCTGTCTTCTTAAGAGTCCTAAGAGAACTAGCAAAGTCCATATCCGAAACGGAAACCGAATATAAATTCAAGCGCCTGCTCTGCAAAGTACACAATCTTTGCTTTGCAGTAAAACTCTTCAACAAAACTACACTATCCAAGTAGCAGCCGTGGCTGTAGCAGTGGCTGTGGCAAACGGTGACACCATCAGCCGTATTCTATACTTCCATATACATATGCTCATTTCATTCACACACTTGTTTTCCGATTAAATGCCTTGTCTCACTCTTGCACACCGCCAATCTACATCGCAATCACACACGAACTCTTTTATAGACACGTACACGACGTACTGCACATATAACAGTAACTACTTTTTTCACCATTTCTTTTTTTTTTCTTCATCTATCTTCTAATTCTCTAGTCTTTTATCTGCTAAACTCAAACTCCGGTTACTCTTTTTTTTTATTCTTCTAGATTACTTTTTTTTTCTTTGTTCTTATTTTACCATCTCATTCTCCGTCATTTTTATGCCGTTCGCTCTTTTTTCGTTCAACTCACACTCTCTCTTTTTTTTTATCTACCATCTTCTAAATAAATATCAAAATGGACTCATTTTTAAAAGTGATGAGGTTTTTTTTTGGCTTGTTTTTTTCTTTTTAAAGCTATTTCATTAAATTCGAATTTGAAAATCTCTTTGGAAAATTTGCTACCGACGAATTGGCCGGAGGTTCATATTACTTTTGATTTCGTGAAGTTTCTTTTTTTATTGTTGTTGTTGTTGTTGTTGTTGTTTGCATCAGCTTTCGTTCTCTTTGATGACGTTCAAAGCAATTTCTTATCTAGCATTTACTCCATTAATAAGACACAAAACACCTTTTCAAACACTTGCATTTTCAATTGGCAACTCCCAAACTAGCACATGGATTGTTTGACGATATTTTCTGTTTTAGTTTTGTTGCAACACTGACAAGTGAACAAGACAGAGTATAAAAATGCGATGCGAAAAGAAGACAACAACAAACAAACGAACCGAAACCAAAAAAAAAGAAACAACAACGAAAATTAAATTCAACATCTTGAAAATAGATACACCGGAAAAAGCTACTTCTTATCGATCATTGCTCTTCGGAGCGTTTTACACTTTTGCCAGCAAAAACAAACACAGAATACTGCAACACGAGACTGCACTTACACTTCAATTATTCTTTTGGGTTGTTGTCATTGAACGGGAAACGATGCGATCTGGGTGAAAACTTTTCGCGACCAAAATCCGCTCGTTAATTTATTTTCGATTAAAACCATATTTAACAGCAACACATGCAAATACAATTACAGTGAAGGTGTGCAACGTCGTGCGACATCCGTTCAATCCAAAATACACAAAACAATAAAAAAAAAATGCAACTTCATTCCTCTCTCAGTATTTAATTGTGGTTGGAATGCTATTAATTCTTTCCACTTTCCCCACTTTTCTCTTTCATTTCGTTCTCTTCTTGTGTTCGTCCGTTTGTCTGTCGGCTGGGCGAACCAACGGTGGCAAATGCATAAAACGAAGCATATAAAATAATCCACCGGTAGAAAAGTGTACAAAATCATTTAAAATGCGTTTTGTTTCGGTTTATTCGATCTTCCGATAACTTTAACAATGTTATTCGCTTTGTTATTATTCGCCCATTTTATTTATTTTTCACTTTGGTTGCTGTTTTCGTTGTCGCTCGATCTTCCCAACAAAACAAAACAAAACAAAACAAAAAAAAAACTCTTTCGTACTTTCAATTTTCACCTGCGCTCGATGTAAAACTTTACTCCATAATATCCAATCCCATTCCAGCGATTTTGTATACATAAAGCAATTCTGTTCGCTTTCTTTTTTGTGTGTGTCATGTTTGAAAATGCATCCGCTCTTTCTCTGTCCCGAGCTTTTTCTCAATCTTTTTTTTGGTTCGCGCTTTTTGCATTGTTATTTTGTGTGTGTGTGTGTGTGTGAATGTGTTTTCCACGGTGAAATGTTTTTGCTCTGGTTGTGGTCGACAATGGGAAAACGAAAAGAAATTGAAGTGGGAAATTTTCCAATGAAAACACTTTCACAACTTTCGTTCACAAATGTTGATGACTTTTTCCTAGTGTTTCGATGTGTGTGTGTGTGTGTTTTTTTTTGTCATTTCTCTCGTATGTTTCTGTCCAAAAAATCAGGCCCAAACGAAAGAGAAAGCATATTGAGACAATGCGGAGCGCAGTTTTCAAACAACGAAAAGTATCAAAACTAAAAAAGAATAAAAACAAACTAAAAACGAGGAAAACAATTATGGCATAAAATAAGAACTCATAACTAATAATTTCCAACATAAAATAATATGTTGTTTGATTTCACTTCATACTTCCATACTTCAGTGTGTTTATTCTTGTAACTTTAACACGCGTCAATGTTTAGGTGTTTTTGTTTTTGTTGTTGTTGTTGTTGTGTTTTATTTTGCTCATTCATTTCAGTTTTTATTCGCCTGTATCTTGTTCATATCGCTACCATATTTAAAATTTCATCTGTATTTCAATTCATTTGTTTGTCAAGTTTTTTTTTTTTTTTTGGTTTGATTTTTTTTGTTGTTGAATATTTTGTTGTTGTTGTTGTGTGTGTGTGCATAATGGAATTTCTAAAAGTGTAATTAGACAAAATGTTTCACTAATAAAATAACAATTAATGTAAACTCGCTAATAGTTTCAATATAGGATCGACGCGCTGAAATGAGAAAATATACAGAAAGAAGAAAAGAACACAAAAAATGCATTAACAATAAATGAATCGACATGAGCAATAATGTAACCGGTGCAAAATGGGTTGATTCATTGACGAAGAGACAAATGGTCATTGAATTTTCCGCGCACAAATACGTCCATCGTCCGTTTGATTCGAAATAAAATTGATTGTATCCGTTTTTAAGTCAATTTGAACAATTGTTCGTGTGATTTCGATCTCTTCAATGTAACTGAGTAAATTTGAGACGAAATCACGTTTAAACTAATCCCAGGTATTGAAATGTGCAAAACACAGCAGTGAATAAGCGCATATAATGGATCATTGCCAAATAAAGTGACGTACAAATCGAATGGTCCTTTTTGGTTTTCACGTGGATTTTGTGTAGCCCGCTGCTGCTGCACAGTGAAAATGTAATGTTCCGTTCCGTTTTCAATTGGCTCGGACTGTGTGCAAACAGACAATCCGGTATGCGGACAGTCAATTCGAGCAATTTTCACTAAATAAAATAAACACATTGGTGTGCGCATCACTTTGGTTTTATCATTTCAATACCGGGTCCATTTTATGGTGGGACGCTTGTGTGATACGGATACACCAAAAACTTCCTACAATTTTCGCCATTGGATGAAAACATTGAAATCATAACATAAAATATTTTCATAAATTTGACGCTTAACAACCATACAACCTGAAAATTCTTTTTGCACCATTTACAAAAGTGTGTGTACTCGTGTTTTATTTGATTACCTGTTGCTGTGGCTGCATTTTTCGAATTGACCAGCTTTTGATTGGTAAGATCATCGGTGGAAACGAGAAATACACGCGCACTCTTAGCTCGTGTAAGGTGTGTATATCGGCCAAAGGTTGCCTCACATTTCAATGTAAACGATTTCCCATTGTGAAATTGCTGCTTTTCAATTTTTAAGCGTAGTGGCAATGTTCGATAGTATAATGTAAATTCACCTATGTGCACGGCTGTTTCCTGCTGCGTCCGAAGAAATTCGATTGGCACCTGTGCAATTGGTTGGTGGTAAACACACGTGTGTTTATTTATTTATTTTTTTTTATTGCGGCCGAATGGAAAAGGAGCGAGAGATAGAGAAAGAGAAAAAGAGAAAAAAAAGACAGAAAATTACAAAAAGAAAATGGAAAATTTAAATATCAGCTTTTTTACTTTTATTTTTGAGATTGTATTGTTTTATATTTTGCTTCATGTAAGCTGCCGATTTTCGTTTTTTTTTTTGCTCAATTTTTATTTACTTTTGTTTGTGTGCTGCTGTTTTATTTCATTTATTGTATCGAAAAATGGTAACAAATAGAGGTAAATCAATGCAACACACAGTGATAAGTGTGCAAATCGTTTAGTCTTAAATCGGCAAACGGCACATATATTTGTTGTTGTTGTTGTTTTCTCTGGCTTTTAAAATATAAAGTGTGTAGCTCTAACATAAAATCATGGTATGTCTGCCAATTTAATTTCGTTCAGTCTCCCCCACAGTTTTCACATCTATTTTGTCTCCACTTTTTATTATTCTCTTTTTTGTTTTGTTTCTATTCTTCTTTCATTTATTTTATATCAATCAATTTTTTCGCCCCCCCCCCCATTCGAAATTTTTCATCCAAAATCTCTATATTTATCGCGATTTCTAAAACATTTTCTGTATGATATCATTTATAAAAATCGTGATCAAACGACAAATAGAATTCTTTGTTGATTTTGATTGAAACAAGATATTGATTTTTTTTACCCAAAAACGGTAGGGAGAAAACGCCGAAACAGAGAAAAATATCCGAAACCAATTCATAAACACTTTTGTCAAACTGATTGAATTGACAACTCAATCTGCAAAGCAAATCTAATATTTCACGCGGTGTGTGTGAGTGTTTGTTTTCTATTTGATGCGGTAGACATTTTTAGACACGATCAAGAGTCTAGTTGCTAGACGATCAACGAGACGATACAAATTTACAATTGGTTAATATTAGGCACAATTTCCAATTCAATATTTGTCTCTCCAATGATAAAATTTGGTGCTCAATCATGAGCCAATCGCCTCATTTCCCATGGGTTACACAACTTGAAATTGGCATGATTTGATTATTATTATTATTACTTTCTTTCGTTTTTCTTCAAATTTTTTTTTTTTGATGAATAAACATTCTTTTTCTTCATCATTCAAATCGATTTTAAACAACGCAAAAGGGTCCATGTAAACAAAATAGAGCCTTCCATACAATTGAGTCAGTGCCATAGAAAATGCTTTGCTAAAATTTCAATATGTACACAAAGAAAAGAATTATTGGCCTGGATTTAATTACATTGCCAATTTTTGGTTGACTTGAAAGAATAATAATAACAGGTAATAAAACACACACACACACACACACACACACACACACACACACACAGAAGTGCTGTACACTTTCGATTTCTAAAGAATCCAGATCATAATGAAAACAATGGCCTCCATCCATTATTGGTCACGTAGCGAATAAATCGAAAAAAAATATGATTGGAAACACACAAAAAATTTGTGCGTAAACGCTGAATTCTAATTTTCTAATCAATTAATTATATGCATGAAATGAAGTTCCAAGGCAATTCGAAATGATGAACAGAGCAACAACAACAAAAAGTACAGTGGATTGGTGCCGCTCACCAAAAAAAAAAGAATGTCGGAAAAAAAATTACCATTCTCTTGGTCAGAAATCAAGTGCCAACCAAACTGATAGCAATAATAAAGATAATAACAGTCAACGCGCGCGGTATTGTGTGTGTGTGTGTGTGCTTCATTGAAGCGACAGTTGGGCGAACATTTGTACACATAACGAATAGCTTAATTTTCGGGAGCGATTTTCATTCGTTTCCTTGACGCCTGAGCATCGTGAGAAAAGAGTGTGAGAGAGTCGTGCCGGTGCCGGTGTGTCGAACCCAGGCCAAACCAAGCAACATCCAAATTCAAATCAACGGAAAACAAAAGAAAATATTGAACTTGTCACTACATTATACACCCTGTTTGGTGTTATCTAGCAAATGAACGGGCGCCCCTTAGACAAAACAAACGAATTTCAAACAAAACAAATAAATCTCGAAATAAATTTGAAGATGTGAAGCAATTTGGTTGGGTCGTTTCGTCATTCCATTGCATTACCTTATTCCCCGGTACAAATGAAGGTAAATGCTACACACAAACACACCAAACGACACCGACTCACTCACTCACTCACTCACTTTTGCTTTCATTTCCCATTCTTTTCAGTTGCCATCATCATAGCCGACAGCATAACATTACCACGGTATAATTGTGTGAAATGCAGGCGCGTTACGACAAAGACGAAAGAGCAACAACAAAAAAGAGTCGACAAGCAGACAGATACTGTTTTCCCTCCGATCTATCTATCTCTCTCTCTCTCTCTCTCTCTCTCTCTCTCTCGCATGAAAATACGCAACATAACGAAATAGCTTCATCGTAAACATTTTAATTTCCTTGAATTTTGTGTGAATTTTTACCCATCAAAACTTCCAACACGCACAATTTTTCTCTCGCTTACAAAATAATTCGATTCGGGGGTGGCCAAGAATTTTTGCGTGCGCACTTGCTCATCATTCTATGGCTAGCCGAACAATTTTCATCGGCCGTTCTTATTATTATTGTTCATGTTCATAACGATTTCTCTATATTCCCATTTTAATTTAAGTTCCTCGTTTGTTTTACTGTTGTTTCAACAAATTTGCGTACACATTTCATTTTCAATGGTTTTCAACATTTTCTTGATCTTTTAACCAAATAGGATGGATAAAAACAAAGATGAGAAGAGAGCGAGACAAAGAAAAAAAAAAGCGAGAATCAACCCAACAAGTAAAATTCGAGTCAAATGAATCCGAGCAATGAATGGGAAATTATATAGGACACACCGTTTGAATGCGGTAAAAGACATGAAGGAACGAAAGGGAAAAAAGCTAGATCAAATAAATAAGATAGAAACGAGCCCCAAATAAAATAAGTGTATAAACCGAACTGAACTGAACTGAACTGAACTGAACTGAACCGAACCAAAGAGCAAAAATAAAGCAAAACAAGTCAAGATGATTGAGAGCAACACAGTAAAAGAGAAGGCCAGAGAGAGAGAAAGAGAGAGAGAGAGAGAGAGAGAGAGAGAGAGAGTCTCGAAAAAAAAGAAGTCGAAGCACACGCAGAAATTGGAAAAAGAAAGTTGAACATTGTTTTCGTCTCTATTATAAATGCGTTTGAAATGTTCAAAAATGTTCAATGGCTTGGGAACGGTGGGTAAACAAGTAAGTCAGTTTGCTTAATTACTTTGAAAGCCAAAAGTACCTTAAGCGCATTCAATTTACAATCTAAAATTAAATTGAATCAAGTTCTTTTCTTTCTATAGGTTGATGTTTTGCTCTTGGTCTTGTTCGTTCTCGCCTCGAATTTCATCCGAAGACTTTATGTCAAAAAGACAAAAATCGGCTTTGCCACTGTATGCATTCGACGGATAGCCAAAAGAACGTTCCATAAATTGCACCATATATGAATCGTTCAGTCTGAGTGCCCAACATTTATGCATCTCATACATCTTTACTCACTTACAGCATGTTACGCGGCACATGGCAAATGCCCGATTCTTTCTGTGTCACTGACGCATTTACAGCCAGTGTCAATTTACTCGAAGTGTATGGTGCACAGCACACACACACACACACACTTCGTGTTCATCTTCGTGCCTCTTCTCTTTTTTTTTCCCTTCGTTTGTTGTTTATTTTCCAAATACTAAAACACTTGGACAGAGAGACCACAAACTTTTACACAAACTTCATCAATCTTATGGACGCTTCTTCACTTGAACCATCCATTCCCCTCTATTATCCATTTCACTGAGTTAATTTGGTTTTTAAACTTTATGCGGTTTCTTCTGATGCAGATCCGTTTTCCTGGTTAATTTTTCACCTCCACCGTTCCCCGTCCCCCGCCCCCCTTCCAACGAAAAAAAAAAAACTTTGTTCAGCTTTACGATGTGTTGATGGTATCGCTGTTGATATACTTCATTTCATTTAATTTTGCATGTATTGATTCCGACTTTGTCTTAACGAACGAACGATGAGAGGCAAACCAAAGAAAGAGAGGAAAAAAAAAATATAAAGAAATAAGAAATGAGAAAATTAAATGGTGGATTATGAGTGGAAGAGTTCCCTTTTCTCTGATGAAATGGAACTTAATTTTTGTGAAGCCGAAGCTCGTGTTTCCAGCTGATTAATATCTTTTATGATCATTTTTCCCCCTCAATGATAACATTAAAACTCAGTTACAAACTTGAGTCGATTAATGTGCATTTTTCGGAAATTCTCATTCCTTCAGGGGACTTATAAGCAATGGAAAACACATTCGAGTTTTCCTCGAACAACAACAACAACAACAACAACAGCAACAACAACAAAAATGGAAAATGAACAAAAAAAATACAATTCAACTGAAAGAAATTAGATTTGTTGAATTCGAAGAACGATAAAAAGCGTAAAACATGTTATAAAATTCCAGTAATGAAATGCTCGGACGCACGAAATCGCATTTTATTTTTCATAAAAGAATGTTTGAGCATTTTCAATGATGTGAAAGTAAAAACACGTAAAACAAAAACGAAATAAAAGAGACGAAGAAAGAAAATGTAGCACGATTCAGTTTTTTTTTTCAGTGATAATTAAAAAAAAAAAATTGTAGAGAAACATTCTTCAGTTGCAAGATTGAATCCTGTATGGCAATACATGGGCTAATAAATATAAATCGGTCGTAGGCTATTTCCAATCAAACTAGGGGAGAGAAGAAAGAAAAAAACCAACCAAATCTCACCACCATCACTGACTAAGAAATAGAAGTAATACGCTCCGAAAAAAGTTCGATGAGATAAATAATATATATATTAAAAGGGAGTGAAAATGAAGAGATAGATGAAAAACGCGCACATACACACTTCAGTGTGTGTTACATATGTAGCGAAAAGATATACCGGTAGCTAGACGTTTGGTTGGGCGAACGCAAAAGACGAAACTATGTGAACAAAAAAAAAAAAAAAAAAGTTGCAAAAATGTGAAATGAACTATGAATTTAGTGCGATACATTGGCGTATTTGTGCGTGAATGTATGTGTGTGTATAAACACTTAGACCGTAGTTAATGTGAGGGTGAATGAATGGTGAATCGAGACGCGATGCGAGGATTTTCATTAAAAAAGAATTTCTCGAAGCGTTTTCGTCAGTTTCCTAATTGTTGAAGAAGCTATTTTCGATAACAGCATTAAATTCTGATCGCTATGTTTTAGCAAGCGGAATAAAATAACAGGGCGTTTTTGTTGCTGTTGAGGTATATTGTTTTTGTGCACTTTTTGGTGTTCAATTCACGTGGAGAGACATGAAGAAAAAGTGGCGAGCAAACGATGGACACTGAATAGATTTAGAGCGGGAGTGGGAGTGAATGAGAGTGTGAGATAGAGAAGGAGAGAGCTGATGAGTTGTTGAGCTGTGTATTCGTGCCCATTGAATACCACGTTCGAATGACTTTTCGTGTGCTCATCATCGCACCCGAAAATAAATCGAATCGAGAATATGGAATGGGGAGGTAGGGACGGGTGTCTGTGTGTGTGTGTGTGTGTGTGTGAAGAGAATGTGGAAACTTCATCAAAAACACATGCACAAGCACAAGAACAACCAAATAAGCACAAACGAATTCGCAATGAATGCGATACCCGATGCTACGATGCTCAAGAGCTTCGGCTACGAAATGTTTATGTAGTTTTTGAAATTTCATCCGGTCAATTGATGTACAGCAAGAAATTCGAAAATCGGTGTTCGGACGACGAGCTTTTAATAAGGAGAACGGGAATGAACGAGTGAATGAATGAATGTATACATGTTTTGAATGCACGTAAGATTCACGCAACCAACGACCATAGCGAGTAAATTTTTGCCCAAAAATACCCGTTTCGTTTGGCAATAATATAACCGTTCAAAGTCCCGATACCTTGTTTTCATTTCCACTTTCGTTCGTTTCGTTCATTCGGTGGATCTCGTTTGCCCATTTCATTTTGCTCCACTATGTGTGATGAAGTTCCGCTGTTTCTACGATTTATATCGTGAAAAAATCCATATAACATTTTCTCGTTGTAATGTTTGAATCGACGTGAAGAATAAAGACATATAAGGCATCATGATTGTCCATGGCTACTGCCGCTCCTGCTGTTGCTACTGTTTGTTACTGCTGCACGTAATACAAAGTATTCTTTGCACGGGATGATGCCAGCTCAAAACGGAAAGCCGAATTGGGTGTGTATGATGCGACGCTATGCGATGAAAGTGGCAATGGGATAAAGCGAACATTTTAGCGCTGTGCATGAGATTGAAAGCACTGGCAGCAGAGAGTAAGTGTACTAGTTGGGTCTGTGTGTGTGTGTGTATGTGTGTGTGTGTGTATGTGTAAGCATGTGTATGTACGAGTACGTATGCCCAATGAAATACAACTGTACACATTTTTATATGGTCCCAGATGGGTCGCATTCGATCGTGCGTTGGTTATATATCTGCTGCATATATCGCTCTTAGTTTTTGGTCGTTCGTTTTGTGATAATATTACATCTATCTGTCTTTCTATGCGATTTTACGGCACGATATGTATACAAATGTGCGCAAAATTTCCTGTTTATTGTTCTGCTTTAAGGGTGATATGAGTGTGAAAAATAGATGTACACTGTACAGCCGCTCATCATAAAAATAAAACGATTCCTTTCTTCTTTTCTTTTCTCTTCGGTTCGTTCGTGTTCTATTTTTTTTTTTGGTTTGTTTATCCAGCTCTGTTCTGCTCTCGGCACTTGTTTCGACTTGGTCGCGCTGCTTCTCCGTTCTAGATGCTTGCCCTCCCAAATATACTTCACCAGTTCAAACTGTGAGTGGTTTAATGATTGTGCTGGTCATTGAAATGGCAGCAATTTCGGTTGTCGTGTATTTCAGAGAATCCAAAAACCCAAAGTCTTATCTTCTTTACAGCCACAACTAACTAGAACGAACATATACAAAAACAACAGAGCAAAAAAAAACACACACACAAACAAACGAGCAACAAACGTTCCGCTCCGTCCTAAAATGATACGCACTTCCAAAAAGCTGTAATGCTCGCAAAGGCAAAAGGTCTTCAATCTTTCGCAGTAACCCATAACACAATGATAATAGTAATAAAAGCAATAATTTCTTTTGCTGTACTTTCGCTTGATTTTTTAACTTGATCGGCACGGATTGGGAATGAAATCTATTCTCTTGCCCCAAAAATGTGTGTGTGTGAATAATAAGTGCGACAAGCCTTAACTATAACATCGCACCGTACGAACCCCCGTACACACGGTTGTACTCAGTGTATACAGTCTCTTTCTCTCGGTACACGCCATTAAATCACATATGATCTTTATTCATACACGTACGCAAGATGCGCGAGATATAATGTTTATGCGTATGTGTACACTGTTTATGTTTGGTACCTTACATCAAATAAAACAAAACAAAAAAAAAAATTGAAAGAAAGAATGAGTGAAACAAAAAATCATCCAACACGAAGACAACCGAGGGAGTAAAAGAGATGGGAATATGGAACAGCGTCATCATATATCGTACCATTTACAAATTCATCCTACATCGTACCGTAGCCCCAATACGCTGATGCTCAGACTGGTGCTTCTCTCAGTGGGGCCTAGCTGTGTATATGTGTTATGAATGCAGTGTACGTATCCAACAATAAAACACAGCAAACATTTTTCTGCATTCATATACAGACATCATCTATCCATTCTACTGGGGATGTTAATGTGATAAGCATAAAATTTAACTACATTTACCACGTAATATTTTCCATTGTAGCATCAAAACAGCAACAGACTAAAAAATGTGCAAAAGTAGCAAAAGGAAGGCACATAATACACGCATGCAAGCACACAGGGAGTGAGAGAGATGCTCAACCTTAGGAAATCTACTCTCGAGCCACATTTACACCTAAACGAATAATAGAAGCGCTGATAACAGTGAAACAGCATCGTGAAACAAAAGAGGTCTAAACCAACAAAAGCCAAAACAGAAACAAAAAACAAAAAACAACAACAACAAAGAGACAAACAGGCCAAATGGTAATTCACTGTCATGCCAGATACTTCAACTGCAAATGGGCAAAACACATAATTGGACACACACACACACACACACACTCATTTACACACTTTCGAGCCAAAAGTTCGAATCAATATTCAACTGTGAAATAAAATGCTCTTCAAACATGAAACCTCAGTTTAATCAGGAGCGAGAGAAAGAGCGTAATAATAATCTGGAATGTGTGTTGTGATTTAAAAGCATCGCAGCTGCTGCTCACATATCCAACAATCCCCTTGGCGATTATAAAAAAAAAACAAAAGTCGCCTCATGACTTTTGATGGGTGTGACAAGCTGTGGATGCGTTTAGTTTTTCGGAAAAATTTTAACGTTCGAGAGGAGATGCAATGTTGAGGGACATTTCAAAAGTTTTCCATTTCAATTACAATTTTATTTGGGATTGTGTTTTATTTTCGCTTTCCACCGGGTGCTCTCTCTCTCTCTCGCTCTCGCTCTCGCTCTCTAATTTGTTAGTGTGTATGTGTTGAAACATAAACTATGTTTCAAGCATCGCGATTCCAATTATTTTCAAATAAATCGCTCTGAAATGCATGCATATAATATTGAAATGGTTTAGTGTACAAGCAAAGTAAAAGATCTGTCTTTTGCGCGGAAACACACCCCAAGTTCGTGGCACACAAAATTCCATTCAGTGAGTAACGCACGACACGCTCCGCACTTTATTGCGAAGCACGTTCATTTTCTTCACCGTTTTTCACATGGAATGGAACATATGTAAAGTCGTTTTTATTTTTAACTAGAGCACTAAAGCTTTCCAGCTCCGTTTGGATGTGTGTGTGTGTGTGTGTTCACACTGCAACATCAACGTATTCTACGCATACATCACCTCAGTTTTTTACACCAGCGCATCATTTTTTCTCATCTCATTTTAGCTTTGCTTGTGTGTGTGTGTGTGTGTTTGGTTTAAAAGCGCATCTTCTGTTAACCTTTTTGACTTGTCAATTTGAAATAATATTTAGCAATGTCGAAGCTTTACGCGATTAACTTGCCAAGTTAATCTGTAGCATTGTTGGTAAAGAATGTGTAAGACAAAGATGCAATGCAATTTACAAAGTGAAAGTTCAATGTAGGACATTCAATTGGCCTTGCTTAGTGACTCAATTGCAAAAAAAAAAAATAAAATAAAGAAACAATAACACGCACTCATGCTTGAATTTTGATTCATTTATGCAATGGCTTGTTTCGCGCTTCACTTGGCATTTCAGTGGTCCGCTTCTTAACTAACGTTTTGCCTTCATACTAAATTGTCACTTCAGTTCGATATTTCTTGATATGAAAAAGAAACGAATAAAAAAAATTGTAAATTGCAAAAATGGTGTATGTAAAGATGCTGTGATTTAACATGGCATTTTGCTTTGTGTCCCCGCCTCATCTCAGATTGCACTTCTATTTCACACAGCAAGCGTCCATGGTGGAATACAACAAAAAAAAAAGTGCACCAACGAAAAGAAAACGACTGCGAAAATGAGGGAAAGAGAGAATCAGCATTCGGTGTATTGAACTAGAAAACGGGAAGAGCGGTAACAACACATCGTACCGCAAAATGCCAACAAGTTTTATCTGCGAATAACAGACAAAGTTTTCATTCACATCAAAATTAATTAAAATAGTTTTCTGCATACACTGTGTTTTTTTTTCCCTTTTCTCTGTCTTTCTCACTCTTCGTCTCTCTTGCTCTAGCTCTCTTTCCCTTCTTTTCGCTGGTCGTGAAAATAAAAACAACCGCAGTAACATCAGTCTCTCCATTCAAAATCATAGTTTGGTATTACGCGATTCGCTTCGTTCCGTTATACGAAGCATTTGAATACTTTGCTTGAACGCAGAGAACGAGCTATAATAAAAACGGTTCGATCGAAAGCGCAAAAAAAGTTAAAAAGTTTTTACTAATTAGAGGTTTATTTAATGTTTTCTAGATAAAACTGATGCGATCGTCGCTTTTTTCACTTGTTCTCGCTCTCTCTCGCTCTCTCTCTCTCTCCCTATCTATCTATTTTATTCTTTTCTCCACTTCTTCAGTGGTTTCAGCATGTACACTTTCCGGTTTGGCTCCCGCTTTTCAATTGACTCAAACATTCACGTATGGCAGACCAAACCACCACAAACCATTGCTTTTCAGGTGGTTTAACGTGATGCCCGAAGCAGGCAAATGATCCAATTGATGTCAGTAGTATACTGGCAAAATGTTGCAAGCCAATCCGACGGTGAATATGTGAGAAAGCAATTACGTGTAACTTGAGCAAAGATAACGATCACTTGGCATATTATTGCTCAATGCTCACAAGATATTTTCCATGTTTGTTATGGCCATTCGACAAAAATACATGGAAACAGCAAATGGTGCTCTGCTCCCAAAGTCGCATAGTTTATGAGAACATTTCATTTTTCGTGTTGCCTTTGAGCTTTCAAATTTACTCGACATTTGTCGAGTACAACCAAACCAAACGAGAAAAAAAAATGAATGTGTAACTAATAAGTGGCTGCCGGTTCTCTTTTGAGTTTAAATTGATAATTTCAGTTTCTTTTGGTTGCGCTTTCGCCTATTTTCCAGTTGTGAGATATTTCATAAATTTTACTACATTCTCGTTAATTTGATTCTTTTTTTTCTCCACCCGAAGACCTCCAGAAAAAAAGAGCCACTTTCTATGTGTCCATTTTGCTTTACAATTTATTCCTAATTCATTTATGAAGGAGAAAGCGTACATGTTACGTTCACAGGGCTGTCATTTGTGCTTAGCTTTATCTAAAATTTCGAAATGGCATTCTATTATTTCATTGACTTGACTCATCTCGCAAAAATATATACATATATTTTTTTTATTTGGAATAATAAAACAAAGAAAGACAGAATGAACAACAACAACAACAACAACAACAAAAGAGAAAAGAGAAACTGGAAAGAGCCCCTAAATGGAATGCTGTGAGTATTCAAAGACATTAGTAAACAACGCACACCGCACGTACACGTTCTCGTTTGGCTCTTACAAATGAACAGCCCACCCAAAAACCATAAGATAAAAATTATGCTATGCAAATACAATACAATAAATGAAATGAACTTTCGACTTCTTACATATTCACGTCGGCGTTAACAGTGGCAAACCGGCAAGAGCATAGGACATGTCTGCGGGGCTTGGTACGAGTGTTACAGTAACGAGCGACACATTTCCAAAAAACCGAGCGACAGACAGAGAAATATACAAATCGAGAGACCAGAGACAGGGACAAAGAGAGAGAGAGAGAGAGAGAGAGAGAGAGAAGGAAAAAATGACGACCGTCCAAGCAGCCAAGCAACCAAGAATGAATGAATGAATGCACGAAATAAAAACAACCAGCGGCGAATAAAAGACAAAACAAGAGTGTTGAAAAAGGCAGCACGTAAAAAATGCGAATGAGCGTGTGTGTTTGTATTTAGAGATGTATCTATACATTCTGTTGGAATGTATAAAGCCATTTGCAAGTGAAGCGTTCGTATACACTATGTCAACGAGATACCCCCAAACGTTAATACACAGTACACACTCAAATAATAAATTGTAAACACGAATTGAATAAAATTAAAATCTGAATGCTGAGCCAGTAGTTGGTAATTCCAATGGAATACAGTTGTACAGCACATAACCATGGCCAAAATATATATAAATAAAAAAAACAGATGACGATGCTACAAAATCGACAATTCCACACAGAAATAGCAACACCAAAAAAAACACCACCACCAACAACAACAGAAAAATCATAAAATCGCGGCCAATTGTCATCGTTACGATTATTTCCATTGGGTTTGGATGATTTTATTTTTTACCAACAAAAGAAAAGCCATTTTCGTTCAATAATGTTGATTCAACAATTACATCGCAAACGTTTATTGGCTGTTGACGATGGCTTGTACAATTAAAAAGAACGAAAATCAGACATTATGGTCAATTTCTTTTTAATCCAAATTCACAAATATGGAATCATCAAAGTCATTGCAGTTTTGATATATGAAATATATGATCAAAGAGAGCTGCTTCACTGGGACCCATACTACAGACAGACGATTCGGACGGCTTCGTGGTTCATCATTTATACGTTAATTTGGGCAAAAACAGCAAACCACAAAACACAATACGTAAATTATGATATTTACTGTTACAATTTCCACGACTTAACGAACGGAAAACAAGACACAAACAGAGAAAAAAACAGACATGGACGGAGAGCGGAGAGAGAGAGAGAGAGCGAGAGAAAAAGAGAACGTCAAATGTGAAAAGTATAGAATGGAGAGGAAAAAAAATGGCAACTGTAAAGAATTCAAATGAAATGATGATAGTGGCAAGTGCCGGGGCAGAGGAAATGTTTGATAACAACAACAACAGCAACAACGAAAAAAACCAACTGAAACCAAGGAACACTGAGCATAATAAAAATTGAAAAAAGATTCATTCAAAGTTGGAAGCGAATGGCGTTGTTCGCATTTGCATCGTAAAGCCGCACATTTTCCAAGCTGCAATTTCAGACTCTCAATTTGGTTTGTTTCTTTATGGTTATGCTCGTTGGCTTTGGCCGGTCGAACGGTCGGTTGAATTGTTCGCGCGCGCCTTCTCTCGTTCGTTCGTTTGTTCATCCATCGAAAAAATACGAGGAATTTTTTAACACACCCACACATACACACAAAGGCAAAGGCGCACCGAGCGAACAAGTGAGAGAGAAAGAGAGAGAGAGGAAAACAAGTCGTGTCAACAATACATTTCATTTTCAGCATTTTTGTCGATTTACAGCCGACGCACCAATGAAATTGCCGCAAAAGAAATAACCCGGTGTAGTTATTTGCCAAGATCTGCATATTTCGAATTCTTTCTATTTTTTTCTCTCTCCATAAACGTTTCACTGTAATTTCTTTTTTTTGTTTTGTCTTTGTTTTCATCGCATTCAACCGAAGTTGATTCAACCACAAGACAAGCAAAACATAGTGGAACAAAGATCCTGATAAATCACAACGATAGCTATGGTTGCCGTCAACAAAGCATTTAAAACATGGTGTTTTTTTTCTACTTTCCCGCTTTCTCTCTCTCTCTCTCTCCTGTCGACCACTTAAAAAGGAAATGCAAAGTTATTTTGCATTTCCACTTTTTCAAAGTGTTTTGATTCGTTTATGACTGTGAGAGAACGATATAGTGTGGTTATTATTCAGCTTGATTTAACTGGAATAACTTGACAATTTATTAACTTATCGTTTTGGAGGCGGAGAGACAGAGAGAGACAGAGAGAGAGAGAGAGAGAAAGGTAGAAATCCAATTAAAAGTCTTGATTGTCCAATTAAAAGAGTTTAATTTATCAACCATTTGAATTTATAAGTGAGTCTCGATAGCGATGCTTAACTTGTATCGAATCATCATCAATGACGCTATCACACTCATTAAGACAACAAAAAACTTTTATTTTGAGTGCCTGTTGAAAATCGTTTGAACATAGATTTTTTTCTTTGGAGTGGGGAATTTATTGCCGTAGTAACAAACATCTTTAAAGCACTTGAGAGGGACCGGCGGTTTTTCATGTTGTTTTTGCATCTAATAATGATATCCACTTACCTTTCGTTCATCGATATACCATGTGAGATCAGATGGTGGGTTCGATTGGTCCGATGTACAATTAGCATCGATGTAATCACCATAAGCGTAACTTTGCATAAGACCCGTTATTTCTGGATCGTGTCGAGAAATCGCTGTAAAAAACAAACAAAAAAAAAAACAATGAAAAAGAAAATCATTCAATTGCATGAATGAAGAAAATGCCCAGCTCAATTGCGATTGTATGATATTGTTAAATGAATTTTATAGTTAATTAAGTTAATTATAATATGAAATGAACAAATTGAAGTTGCTTGAGTAAAAAGAGCTATCAAAGAACACAACAACAAAAAAAAGGAGCGAAACTCGATTTAAATTGTGAGCTCATACACAAAAGAATGTCAATTGAATGATAAAAATAAGGATTTGATTTTGGTCGTAAGCAACACCAGAAACTGCACCACACTGTCATTTTTTTTCTTCATGAGAATTTTTCAGGCGTTTCATTGCTTTTATATACGGACTAGCTCTTTTTTTTTTCTTGTGTAATGGGGTTTTTCCCTTTTTTTTTCTTCTTTTTTTTTTTCGTTGAATAAAAGAAGGTTTTAAAGTTAAATCGCATTCATTTTAAACGCACCAAGTAAATCCTCGGTAGCAATTTAATGACATTCTTGTTCCATATTATTCGGAAGCTGTTGTGCGAAAATCAACGTCCACTCTAGCAAAACCCCCCAGAGATAATTTGACGACGGGTTTCATTTAAACTATATATATACTTGTGCCAATGATGTGGCGACTTAAAGAAAGAAGATTGTCGAGCAGAATGAGAATGAGAATGAGAGTAGGAGAGGTGTAATAGCCAGAGTTGATGTCATCACAAAGCGTCCACACAACGCAACATAAATACTCTATAAGCACCGTTATCTTGTCGCTTTTGCCGACAAAAACGAGTTTAAAGCATGAAATTTTCCCGTGCACATTATTGTCCATCGGTGGATTTTCATGCTCATCCGCCATTGAGCCATTGTTTCTAAGTCGATGAAATTGTGTGTGTGTGTGTGTGTGTGTGGGGCGGGGGGCTAATTCTGCTTGCAGCCAAAAGTGGAAAGTATTCACATGAAAAACGACCCGGTTTCATTGGCAATTTGTCGCGTTTGAATAGGCCCTAATAGTACGATTTAGATTAAATAATTTAGTATGAACATGCAAAAGAATCAAAGTTTTACATTTTCTCAAACCAAAAACAAAAATATATAAATTCAAACGGCCGAAAACAAAACTTACCCGCAACACTCATATTGGCCGTGCCACTGATAAGATTAAAATGAGGGGCGTCACTGGATACTTCACACTTGTATACACCAGATGTCTGAGGCCGTAATTGCTCCAGCTTAACACTGCATTGAGTGTCGTCGCAATTAAATGTTTGATCAGCCAATTTGATACCGTCGACCGTAAAGTTCATATATCTAGGAACCATTTCGGGTGCATATCTGTGCGTGAATATAAAATTAGATGAGAAAATGGGTATTTGATTAACAAATATGAACAATCATAACATGAACAGTTGTGTGGAGTGGGTAGGGCGGAGGGGGATGGTGTGTCACATCAAAGAATGACAATTTACATATTAAAATAAGGTGACATTTTGTGCATTTCTCTCACATTGACGGGCATTGGCATTTGTTTGTAAATTCGATTTTTACCAACGCTTTTATTTTTGTGAAAACTTCTGATATTGGGGATGAATTGATCAACTGATGCCATTGCGTATAATAAATCAATCTCGTAAATCGTTGGCCAGTGCAGATAATTTTGGATTACTGTAATCCTTGATTTTCTTGTATTGAGCTCAACTAATTCGTTTGAGTGGTTCCAATCAATATCGAACCACCGTGCACAATGTCAGAAGTAGAAATACACACACACAACATGTGGAATCGAACCTCTTAGAAAGCTGGGTTAAATTGTTGTGCAAAAGTTGTACACACATACATTTAACATTTAACATTGAACCGTATAACTACCACTATTTCTTCTCACAGTTTGAATTTCTTTTTGTCTTGGGCTTGATATGAAAGACAGGGTGAAATGAATTAAATCAAATGCACGAGGAAAAAAAACACACGGAGAAAGGGATAGAGAGAGAGGGATAGAGAAGAAATGTGGGAAGGAAGGAAATGAGAAAAAGAATGAGAGAGGAAAAACTTTGCAAACGAGCCACCATATCACAATGCTATATGGGTTACACATCCACTTGAATTGCCGTATTACATCAAACGGTACTGTTTTAGTGGTACAATTAATTGTAATTAGAACATTCGCTACTCCCCATTGTATTCACAATGTTGATGTCGCATTGCAATCGTATTCTTGGTAGAAAAAGATAAATTATTAGCTAAAAATGTAGTGTGTATGTGTGTTGTTTCTCCATTTCTGTCTTGTTGCTTCTTTTTTTGTCACATTTTTCGTTATGTATTTATTTTATTTTGAGTGTGTGTGTGTGTGTGTGTATTTATGTCTGTGTTTCCACTTGGTTTTGTCACCATTGCTAATTAGAATGTGTCAAATTCGCGTGTTCGTTAAGTCGATATGACTGCATTCAATTCAATTTATTTGGAGAAATGAAAACAAAAATAAAACCCGTAACCACGAATTATACGGTTAAAAGTTTCACTAACATTTCCAGGCCAGTTTTCTGGAAACTCATTCATTTTAACTGGATGGCCTTTATTTATTGAATTACGATATAAATCCGACATAATTTATTTGCAATCCACACATACACAGCTGAGCTATAATTTTTAGTGACAAAGTTTTTTTTTTGTTATTCCACATGTTATAGAAAAAGGATACATGCTTTAATTATTAATTTTGCAAAATTACAATTCAATAAAAGTGGTTTTTTTTTCATAATACTTTTTGGCTGAAAATCTTTTTTAAGCTTTAACAATTATAAAACTTTTCATTTTTCACTTTTCACACAAAATCATAATCCCTTTCGTTCGTTTTTTTTTTAGAATTAAACTATACGCAAAATGGCGAAGAACGAAAATACCGAAGAGTTTGCGTAGATATTGGATAAAATGAGCTGGTGATATTCGGTAGTGATATCAGATTGAAGAGGAAGAGAGAGAGAGAGAGAGAGAGAGAGAGAGAGAGAGAGTAAGTACAAATAATATGCAAAAATAACGCTGATATTAAGAGACATAAAACAACTTTCATGGAAAAAGTTGTAGACTTTTATGAGCGCTAAACAACTTTTCTAAAGACAATTATCACTTATCTGCTATCAGTTATCAGCAACACGCTAATCGCATCATGTGTTCTTAGACATTTTTGTGATTTGTACACGTTTCTCGATGCGACGACATAAATGATAAACATCTTTTTGGCAAAACTGAAACTGTTCGAGAGATTCCATCAAAACATAAAAACCTCACCGGCGACTGTCGGTTTTTCCTATCTCTTACGATTAATGTGATTCGGTCGTATTAAATGTATTAGGTTTTTCGTTTCGTATTTTCCGCTACTAAATATCATCAGCTAATTTTATTCAGCAATATAGAGCTCGGTTTGTGGTGATGTTTGAGGAAACATGAAACAAAAACTCTGTTTCTCTCTCTCTCTCTCTCTTTTATAAATACACAATTTCTGCTCCCATCAAATATCACATAAATGCATTTGAATTCACTCGAAAAAGCATACCGAGCATGAATCAAGCCACACACACACAAAGAGAGAGAGAGAGAGACAGGAAAAGAGTATGAGGGAGTACTTTTTCACAATGAAAATGATAAATCTCTTTGTATTTACTTACCGGAAAAATTCCTGGTTATCCTTATACCATTTTACCGAATGCAATGTTTTGCCATTCATATTATATTCACATGATATTTCGATTTTATGTCGAAAGTCGACCACTTCTGGGACGGTTATATCTGTCAGATGCATTCCACTTATTGTGTGGCAGCCAACTGAAAATATAAAAAATGATTGCAAGTGTCAGAGAGCGTATGTGCACACAAGAAGTGAACAGAATAAATTAATATTACACAACAAACATTAGTTATATTACACATTATTTTGTTTTCTTTTTTATCGTTTTGTTTTTTGTTTTTTGTTTTTTTTTCGTTGAGTTATATATTGACTAACTGCTCAATCGTTCGAAATTATTTGGTTTTATTTGACTTGTTGGATGTTGTTGGGTAAATGGGTGGGTGTTTGGACGTGAGTGTTGATATATTGTAACACTTAAGTTATAGGCTATTAATGTGCAGAAAGAAGAAAACGTATCGACAACATGTGTATCCAGTTATTATACATTTTCTTGAAGAGTGCTGCACAAATTGCTATGAATTTGTGGTGTTTTTTTTTGTTATCGTGCATGTGGATCATATGGCAGTACATCACTCGAATACATTCTCTCTTCTTTTTTTTCGTGTTGTTTGTTCGTTATGAAGCAATGATTCATACACTCACTTTTACATGCACTCATTGCTCATGAGTCATGACAATGAACAATTCTCAACAATATAGTATTCACTAATAAAATATTATTTTTTAAATGTTTAAATTCCGAGTTAATATACGAGTTGAAAACGAATGTAATATTTTTTTTTTTTTTTTTTTTTTTTTGATACCAGTTTAACGTAATTTTTTTCCTCTTTGGATTCTCAATCGGCCAAATTGTTTGAATTTCGTTGTGTTAACATAACTGCGGAAGTATTTATCTATACGTATGAGTGAATAAGTGTGCTTTTTTCCCTTGTTTGGTTATTTTCCTGTGAGCTTCGTTTACAATGTAACTCTTTTTTTTTTGTCAATCTCTGTGTAAATACGCAAATACGTATTCATAGCATAAAAGCATGTTTTCCTATTTTTGCTGTCGCACGCCTTTTGAATATTATAACATAATATTTATTGAAGATTTTGTGTGTACTTTATTATCTTCTGGTTGAGGATGTCATCAAATTGTGAATTGTAGGGTCGATCGTTAGACATAATATATCACATAGGGATAGAGGTCTGTTTGAATATCATACCCAGTGATATGGTGAATCTTTCAATTTTGAATTGTGATTTTTATCAAAAAATCAAAAACACATAAATATTGGAATTTCTATATATAGATTTGATTTTTTCGTTTGTTTAGTGAACACACAATTTCTCTAGCTACGAACTGCACACTCAGAGGTGTGTGTTGTTTTTTTTTTGTTGGCAAAATAGCATGAAGAAAAAAGCATAAGTACTTCAAGTAAGATACACATGTAAATAGTATACAAAACTATTTTGCGTCGAAGGATGCGGTGAGATGGTGCGAGAGCAACAATTCCCGTATTCAACCTCCTATTGTGTGTCACAAATAGTGTGGAGAATGCAGACAACATAATTTAATATATTACTATTTTGCCTTACTCATGTTCACATTTCTTGAGCGCCTCTCAAATAAAATGGTTCGGATCAAATGCATTGTGTTTAGGCATATAAAATATACGTATACATTGTGTACGTCGACAACATCATCATTTTCTTTGGCTTATTTTCAGCCTCCTTGCGACATCTTAAATATACATAAGAGACGAATAACAATAACACAAGCATCACAATCCAAAGCCCGATGATGATACGAAGAAAAAACGAATATATACAAAAAATATTGAAGAGAGCGAACAAAAAAAAAAAAAAAAACAGCGTCAAGCGAACGGCAAGAAGGAAGCAACAAAAACAGATACATATTCATTGTCATAATAAATAATTGAGTGTTTGATTTTTATGATTATTGTCGATGCTTCAGTAAGTCGTGATTTTCTCTCCACTTACTAGAGAATTATAGTCGTTTATCTCACTGAAAGCTCTTCAATAGGGCAGAAAAAAACAGCAACATTTTTGTTGTTGTTGTTGTTGTTGTTGCAGCATCTGATGATCAGCGGTGCGAGTGAAGATGAATGCCAATATCCAAACACCGGATGCGTAGGATGAGCGGCCAAAGTGGCAACATGACAAAAAAAATAGTAGTCAGATGAAACATGTTCAAAGTGTTTGATAAATTAAGTTTTTTTTTTCTCTCTCTCCGCCATCTTCTTTTTGTATGAATAAGCTAGTTATATGGGTGAATGGCTTTTCTACTCAATATAAGTGGGTTTTTATAAGAATATTAGGTTTATTGCCGATCAAATAACATTTCAACACAAATAAACCAAAGCATTTTTCACTCTCACTTTAATTCTACCATTTTTCCTCTACTGATAACACACTCGATGTTTTAAAACGAACAATTCTACGTCCTCTACCCCGGAAAACAGTGCGCAAGCTAGTCTATTGATTGTCCAATCCTTTTGACGATCAATTTGAAAATTGTATCCTGAGAAATAGTTTACACACGAAAAAAAAAAAAAAACGAAACTTTGACAGATTTTTTTTTCTTCGGAAAAGATAAACTTTTGGATGCGAAAAAAAGCATCTGAATGAGTTTCATTGAGATATATTTTATCGAAGAAAAATTTATTACTTTCGATTTTAATTGGACCAACATTTCAAGAACGAATCATACACACACACACAGACACAAAAAACACGTTGATTTTACAAGTTTCGCGACAAAAGTCTCGCATATTATGAAGAATTTATAGCTCAAAGTATGAAAAGTGAAGCCAACGTACAACTATACTAGAAACTCCATGAATAGAAAAAAAAAACGCTGTGACCAAGAGACATTCAAATATCCGGCTTAGTTTTTATTTGAACGTTCAATGTTGTTTTTTTATTCTGCTGCGGTACTTTTTTGTGTTAAGTTTCACCGGTTTGACTTTATGAGCTGTCTCGATCAGGGGTCAATGGCCAGTCTATATAAATCAACAAGCTGAACAAATGCAGCAAAGTGGGTATCTGAAACAATCAACATCTGAACTCATTGAAATTGATGAGTAAATAAGAAAAAATTGCACATACAGAAACCCATTAAGAAACCAACGTCTATTTAATGTAACAAAATCAATCACGTTATGTTTAATGTTTATTGTTTGAATGAAGATGGCGCTAATTTCATTGCAGCTCAAATTTTGTACCGTGAATTAATGATACCGCGCCTTACTCTGGGTTCGGATTAGGTGCGTGTGGGAGATGAAGAGAGAAAGAGAGAGAAAGAGAAAGAGAAAATGTGCGTGCAATTGAATGTATTATTACTGTTAGCGGGTACTATGGTTGCGCGTCTACATCAAGGCGTTCACTTTAAGTTTGATAAGTTGGTTTTGTAGCGTATAAAGTCCAAAGTTATTTGTTAAGAGGCGAGTTTGCTCATTGTTCATTTTGTATTCACACTTTGGTTCGACAATGCTGATATCGCATCGTATAATAATGCTTTTGTGTAATTAGTTACCATGTTTTCTTCCTGACCCACACATAATGAATGAAATGCAAGAGCTAAGACGGCAAAGCGAGAGGAGAAGGGAGGCAGGGAGAGAGAAAAAAAAAAACCGAAACAAGACCAGTTGATCTGAACGGAGAGAACACACAAAAAATATTAACACATACATACATACATACATTTCATCCACGGAATGAAAGCTAACGGCGAATCGAAACGCCATAGTAAATGAGATAGATGGAGATATGCATGCAGAGATACACTATACGTGCACGTCTTCGTTAATAATAAATCAACTACTTCCGCCGTTTTTGCCCTTTTCTGCATTTGGCTAAACACAGAAGATACACGTTTGAGTTTTTCTATAGCGAAAAATACAACGAGAAATGGCGATCAACGGCAGCAACCAGAGCACTACCACCAGTACCAGCAGCGACAGAGAAATATACATATAAATATATATGTATGCAAGAAGAAGAAGAAGAAGAAGAAGAAGAAGAAGAAGTTGAGATTGTAGTCAGAAAAACTTTAATGAGAAAACGAATAGGCGAGGAAGTTCGGATGATGACTACAAGCGAGTAAATGGAAAGTCAAAATGATGGCAGAAAAGCGGCACCAAAAATGTCCATAATGAAGATTTTGCTCCGGAAACGAGTGAATTAAAGAAAGACACTAAATTTTCGTTTCTTTTTTTTTTATACATACATTTACTTAACTGGTTATGCATAAAATTATAATGCAGTCGCACGCGTTCCATCGAGCTTTTCATATCCAACATAACATTCAACCAAACGATTCGAGCTTTGTTGCATTCTTCTTGTCTGCATCTATCTTCCCGTTTGCATGGTTCACTATCGCTTAATGTTAATCATAATTCATTGAATGCTTATGAAAATGCGATGAATACGCACAAAATTGCGAATCGAATTTGTTATACAGTACCGAACACCATCACCGTTGATAGCCATGGCTCATACATATACATGTTATATTTCATTGTAAATTGAAAACAATTCTCTTTTTTTTCTGTGGGGGCGAAATTATCGAGAGAAAATGAGAAAAGTTTTTTTTTTTTTTGGCTGGTTTGGGTCCATCGAATTCTCTGTGTACTTTTTTGTGCGAGGGGAGTGAGGGAGGTATAAAGGAAAGAGTTTCCTGTTCTCTTCGCCATTCGTTTCGTTGCAATATCATAGCGCCACTTTAACAAAACTTCCATTCTTCTTTGTTCTCTTTTGTGGTGGAAATTACAGTTTGATGCTTTCGATTTGTAGTTCGGTCGCGCTTCATGCACAATCTTAGGTGCAATCGTGCAATACATTACCATCCACAATTTCAACTGATAACCACAAATTCTACACACACCAAATGAAATATAGTTTGTTGTTTTTGTTGTTGTTGTTGTTGTTGTTATTGCGAACTAAGGATCGTTATTCACATTATCTGTCATGTGTTTCGATCAGATATTTTTCTTTTCATTGTACAATAACAATAACAAACATGTATAGCATTTGGAAATGGGCGATATTTTTTCTCGTCAAAAATGTTTAAAAGAATACAAAAAAAAATCCTAAGGAGTTTCATAAATTGACTTGAAAGCAAATTGATACTGTTTGCGAGGGATGAGAAATAGATTGGAATTCATTCAGCGGAAACAATCCTTAGAGCGGCTTCATTTTTAAAATTTAAAGAAAAAAAAAGATGTGGAGTTCCCTCTTGGAGAGTCATATAATCAAGTGTCATATAGCATGAAATCTGGTATATTATCAGATAATTTGTTTCTTTTTTTTTCGCTTTCCTCGCACACACACACACACACACACACACACACACACAAAAATGTCATATCAAAATATGCCAAAATTGGTTCACGGTTCGTCGAGTGTGCGTGTATTTACACCCTCAATCTGTCAGTCAAACGCATTCCCTGTTCATGGCTAAGTAGACGAGTCCCTCTCCACATTCAAGGTACAATGGGATGATGCGTTTCCAACAAACTAAAAGTGGCACTTTTTGCCTTATGTCATTCGGGATTCTTGACTTTTTCTCTAAATATGATATATATTATTATATTTCGCGCGAGTGTATCTGTATATATACATATGTATGTGTGTGTGTTCTGTGTGAAGTGGAATGAGAGCAAAAAAAAAAAATGAACGACATGATAAGAAAATTGAGAGCCTTTATGCTTTGAGGTAATACATATTAATGAAGCTGATACGTTGCGTTTTATTACATTATATCATTTCAACGGTATAAAACGGTTACATTTGATCAATGCAAGTCAAAAACTGCACCATACCGATGACATAAAGAAGTGTAGCATGTCTCATTTGTTAATATTTATTACATCGTATGGAAGATTGCGCGAAATATATGAGTACGTTAAATGATTGCCTTTGTCAAGCTCAATAAAACGTTTGCCATGAACACAAGAGTGAATACACACATAATATGTATACACACAAACACACCAATCACACATATAGCACGTGTTAACAGTGTCTTGAATTCGATGTGCTCGTTGTTTCGTTCTTTTTTTTTTTTTTTTTTCTTTCTTTTCGGTACATTCGAATTGAAATATACGTATCATATACATTGGTTTGACGATGGACGAAAATTGCTAAATACAAATAAATAATTCAGAAAAACTAAGTCACAAATGACAAAAAATTCGTATAAATAACACATGATGCTTAAAAGGAAATGAAGTCCTTTTTAACATTCCAGAGTGCAACCAAACGACGGGTCGACAATGGTGCCAATATAACACACACCGATTTGCGGCTCATCCGTACGACAATCCAAAGCATTTAATCATCAAAATAGCCAATACTTTGCATTGCAGCTGTGTTTTTCAACCGGAATGAGTGCTGTAACAGTGATGATGATGGCCATATGACGGTGCACACGTCTCACGATATGGCATTGTTGTTGAGGCTTTATTCCCTTGAAAACTCGCAGACACACACACACACACACACACACACACACACACACACACCCAAAGAGATTAGATAAGTCGTATAACATTCGTAATCCAAAATTCGACACGTTTATATGCCTGTATGTCAATTATTATTATTTGAAATTCCCCAAAGAATGCCGATTGAATTTTATGGATAAAGAGAAAGAGAACAACAACAAAAAAAAAGACGAATAAAGGCGAATAAAGACGAACAAAATAAATATGTATATAGTATATTTGGTATACACAAGAGATTGGTGTGTTGATATTTCCAATAAATGTTATTGAACATTTACGATATCGAGCTATAAAATAGTTGCCACACTGCTCTACATTTTCAGCCAAAAGCTGACAATCTGAAGACATGTGATTCAATCTGCTGCAGCATCAATTTGATGAAACAGTTGACATCGAATTGAAACATCTCATACAATATTTTGATACTTTCTTTAAAGAAAATCGTTTTAATATTGAAATCGTTTACGCATTAAAATGCCTAATCTTTTCGTCTTTTTTTTTTGTTGGTTCATATTATGGAAACTGTTGAATTCATATAACACGAACAGAAGATGTAAATTACTTTTAACAACAACACACACACACACACACACACACACACACACACACACACACACAAAAGTCTCGAAGAAATAATGGGCATGCGAAAGCGACAAAAAAAAACGATCGAAAGCAGTAAAATGCTTTGAAACTTTTTTTTTGTTATTCGTTGGATTAAAATAAAGAAAAAAGTGCCAACGATATTATTTTCGATTTTATCAGGCTTCGTTAACGCGTGCTCTTGCATAATTTGCATACTCATAATAAATATCAGTAGACGGAGCAACGTTGTACTACAATGCACAAATACCATCCCGCAAAGAAAAAAAAGAGAACACATTGGGAATATGGAATGTGGAGGCAAACACACTGGATCTCAAGAAATATGGAACAAAGCAAACAGTCAGCAACACACACAAACACAAAAAAAAAACGAATCCAGTCTCAATGCGATGCTAACTATGTGCGAAAAACGCATGCAATGTCAAAAGAAATTGCTACCAGAGATTCAATCCCCGAGCAAAGAAAGAATGGAATCGTGACAACAGCGACGGCAATTTTCAATGGAATTTATTAGTATTACAATTGATTTAATCAAGCATATTCGATTTAATGCTTCTTTCAAAACCGTTTTCTTTGCTGCTTTCACAAAACTATACATATAAAATGAATCTTATACTGTTGCCAGAGTGCAAAAGAGGAAAGACGACCGTAGAAGAACGAACGAAATGAAAATTTAAACAATGCTTTATCGATTTGATAAATGTGATAAGTCATATCCAACATTTACGGCTTACATATTACACAGCGATTTTTAGGGTGAAAACTGTCAAAAATTGACAGTTTGGATTGATGCCGTAAAGTATTCCCTAGTTGGAATCCAGACAATATCAAATTGGGGATTAGTTTTTTTTTGCATCAAGTAAACTCTAAACTCTTCCCGATTATGTCACAAAGGAAAAAGAACAGATTCAGTTAAAGTCAAACCAGAATCAATGTGATCAAAGTTCAAATACGAGAGCACATGTTTCAGGTCGTACTGTAAAATATGAAATTAATGTTGTTTTTTTTTTTTTGTTCCCTTTGACAACGGAACAAATACATTTATTTTTACCATCTTCATCTTTCGGAAGTGTGTGTGTTTCGTTATTTTGGTGTTGAATTTTAAGCAGCTCAACAGCTATAGGCGCACAACTGTGAGGAAGTGGCAATTTTATTTACATTTCCATCGGGCCACTTGGTGCCAACTGTTCCATTGTTATTTAACAATAATGTTACATTGTATGTTAATGATTCGTGCTGATCAAAGACCGTGTCTGATTTAATCTATTGAAATACAAAATCGATTTTTGCCTGCACCATTTGAACAATCAACGGTTATGTTGTAGACGTGTTAGCGTCGCAAAGAAGAAACGGAAGCATTACATTTAAGTACGTGTACTGCAGCAGCGAGACAACAACAACAACAACAACAACAACAAAATAACACAAGTACCAGAAAAAATCGTAGAAAGGTGAACAAGAAAAAATACCACGTAGAAGAATCCAATAACGGTGATAAAAATAATAGCTTTAAGGATCATCATTAACTATGTTTAGCCGGGGGTAACTAAACTATTAAACACTGACCAAAGCTACAATTATTTTGCAAATGCTTCAAATATGCCCATAAAATTGTTTGATCTAATTTTGTAAATGAATTCGCTTAAAATATGGTTGCATAGCGGGTAAAATAGCAATATGTTGGCACATTTTCAGTGCATGTACGATACCACCACAAACTTTCAACGAACAACCACAAAATAAATGCGAACTGAACCAACCGAGAGAGAGAGAGAGAACAGAGAGAAAGTGAGCGCAAAAAACACAATCCACCCCAAAATGCACTGATGAATACTGAACGAACAGTGCTCTTTCCCCTTAGACCATCATCGTTTCATTGCTTTGGTTGTTTTCTTGTCAAGAATTATTTGCGCCCAATTCAGTTCACTTCATTGGGGGCTGTTTTGCTCAAAGCAAAAGCTTCTTTTATCACACGAAGTATTAACAATGAACGCCTATAGAATCTTCAACACCAAACACAATCAACGTCACCCACACACACAGTTCCTTCTCTCTGCCGTTTTTTTCCCTCATTCACCGTTACCAAACACTTTCCACACACAAATTTCTATATTTTCCGTAGCATTAACGGTGAACATTGGCCTCGTTGTGAACATTTACAAAACCGTGTACATTTTTGAATCGTTTGGTATGATTGTTCGATAGCACACCGGGATACACACCGGCGGTAGAGATGCGATGAAGATGAATTTTGAAATGCCCAATTCGCACGTTGAATTTCGTGTATCATTTTACCGAACATCCACACACACACACACACACACACACACACACACACACACACGGAGCAAAGCAACAACGGAAATGAATCAAATCGAATGAGAGAGGCAGAACAAGTACTTCGTGTTGGGAAATACTTGTCGCGGAAATTCATTAAAATTTGTGGTGGTGGTGATTTTAGGTAGTTGTATACAAGTGCCATTACGCACAGCATAAATTCTTAAAATATTTCGATCCATCGCTTTTGCCATTCCATGCGAATATGTTCGCTTTTAAGCCTTAAGACTCACGTCATTGCGATTAAAAAAAAAAGGAAGAACAGAATAAAAAATACTGAAACAAAATCACGTTAAGCTTGCTGTTGGAATGCCGTAAATGAAAACGCTTCAATTGCTCACAAATTGTTCGGAACATTCAAAGTATATGTGTGTGATTTTTTTTTAAATACTGTCTAGAAATCACATTGAAGGTGGTTTCTGAAATTGGTGCGTAACATTTATTATTTGAAAAAAAAAAACACTCACAAGAGAGAGAGAGAGAGAGAATCTTGGCAATTAAAATTAGCTCGATTAAAATTATATGCAAAACGATACATGTCAGTAATGGAAAAAGAAAAAGCCGAAATGAGCATAAAATGATGAGAAAGTGAGACACATACACACATTACATACCGCATGTAACACATACGATAGATAACAAAACGAAATCTTCGAAAGATTGTTCGAAACATTGGTAGACTAGACAATAAGCCAATACGTTGATAAGATTGGAATAAGACCCTAACAATTAATGTGTGCTCGTGTGCTCGTGTGTTCGTGTTTGTCTTCCATGTACCCCATGATAAAACAAAAATTGGTATATATGCTCAGAGAGAGAGAGAGATAGAGAGAGAACGAGAAGGGAAGATAAAGATGATGAAAAAAAATGGGAAAAGCGAAAAACGAAAACGAATAAACAATTTACAATCCATTACGACACAATCTCGATTTTCCATCTTCATGCTTCTCAGTGTATCACATCGTATATGGTGTAACATAACTATGTTTGGTATTACATACATGCGAAAGCGATCGTGCATTGATTTGCGGGCAATAAACTAAACGGTTACAGTTTTAGATTTGCGCTTCATTCGCTTGCTCGTTCGCTCTCATGCGTTGTTTTCAACTTTATTCTTTTTTTTGCTCCTGTACTCACTTGCGCCAAGATTCAAGAATGATTTTTAGAAAAGTGAATAGTTTGTGGTATCGGATATCAATGAAAGATTGCAAAATCCATGACGAATAAAAAAAAAATATATATATATATAGAGAGAGAGAGAGAGAGAGAGAGAGAGAGAGAGAGAGATTCAAGACGAAGAATGAAGACAAAGATGAAAAACTAAACAGCAAGTCGCATGCGATTTAGAAGAATGACTGCTTCATTCATCGTTCGTCCATTATTAGCTTCTAACTTTGTGTAGCGCCTGAAAAATATCAGTCGCATTTTTTTTTTCTTTTGCTTTTCATTGAACTTTTTGTCCGTTTCACAACAAAATTATTATTAGCTGTATAAACTATATATAACGAAAATGAAGATGGATTTTTTTTTCATTCTTCCAAGATGGGATTACGGTTTAAAAAGTGAAATTGCGTAAATCAAATCAGCATGATTGACGTAAAATAAAATGCAATTAATTGAGAATTAATAATTGATTTTTAATTCCATTGGTTTAGAATCTGCTTTTGTCCTCAAAGAGTCCATTAAGGGTCAATCGAGCGTATAGATATACAGCTATGGATATATAGCTGAGGTTTTGTGATGTGTTGTTCTTGTGCATGTGCTACCACATAGCAGCCCGATGGATGCGTTGCTGTGTGCTTGGTACATTTGGTACGCTGTGTGTGTGTGTGTGTGCTTTTATGCATGTGCGTGTTTGCACACCGAGGAGCCGTTTCGTTCCATCGCAAAAGCACTTAGCGATCCATCAATCCGAATGGCGATAATACACCGAATACAAACACGAAAGTGTACAACACGAGAGTGAATATTTTCTATAATATATATATATATAGGACGGCGTTTCATCACGCTGCCAGCGCGATATGAAATACAGTGAAGCGAGCCCACATCGTTACAGTTGTGTCAGCACTTCAGCAAATATTGGCTCTTACATCTTGCATATCGTCCAGTTTCCCATCTATTTCTATATTTTTATTATATAAATAGCTCGAAAATAATAATATTGTATAAGATGAGAGGAAACAAGAAAAAAGGGCTTTCGTTTCTTTGCTTCCATCATCTTTTGTTTCATTTGGTTGGCATCGGCGTCTTTTTTCGCATTATAGAATTTTATTCTATTTCTTAATAAAAACATTAGCCAAATGGTAATTTTTTCCTTCTTGTTTGTCATCATATGATTAGAGGGATGCTATTTTTTTCCATCTTATTATTTGATTTGTTTTTGGTGTGCGTTTCTCTTTTCTTTCGATGCGTTTGTCGTATCATATCGCACTTTTATCCGCTGTGACTGCTGTAATGTGACCTTTAATGACAAGAAAGCATTTGCAACAATAAAACATTGTCGTCATCGTTCTTCTTCTTCTTCAATTCTTTTTTTCCCGCTACACTCGCTCTTATTCTATACAAGAAACCGCTATTATTGAGTGAGAGTGTGTGTGTGTGTGTGTGTTTTTTTTTCTTCTCTTGCCAATTTGCTCACTTTTTTTTCCGTCGTTTTACTGTCGGTACATCCTTCGTTGATCTTTTCGAAAAAGTTATGACATCTAAATCAATAACCGTCTTTCACGTATATACACAATATGACATTTCTTGGGAATTAACTTTCCCATTTGAAATTTTAACGAATTTAAATAAATGTCATAAAAAATTTGTTGTCCCGTGTTTCAGTGCGCTATTTTTTCATCGTATCCTCTTTGACAAAACAGAGAGCGGACAGGAGATAGAGAGGCGAGAAAAAAAAAATGACCCGCCATTGCTTTGAATGTCTGCTTCAGACTAAGTGATATTATTGAAGAATGGAGATGATGCATAGTTGAATGCAAAAGTTGTTGAAAGTCTAAAAAGGTTGAACCATAGGGCTTTCCAAAGCACAGATTGCTTTCTCTGAAGAAATCTTAATTTCCGGCATGTTTTTTTTGTTGTTGCTCAACATCGTATTTTTCATTAAATTTTGATAGCTCTGAGCTAAAAAGGCACACACAAGAACGACAGTTTTAGTCTGTGAGAGAGAAAAAAAAACAACAACATTCGACGTGTTTGAAAATGTGCACTATTTTCATCATAGGATACGTTAATTGACTCATTACATCGCAACATCACTGCGAAATTGTATCGTTCTGAATCTCTGGTTTGTGTATGTATGTGTGTGTGTGTGTGTTCTTTTTCATACCGAACCAATTCATGATGTTTGACGAAATGTTCAGCGCTTTTATTTGTAAGGATGTCACTCTCACCATGTGACAATTTAAAAAGGATAGCTAAAATGTTTTTTATACGCAAAGCCATCTTTTGTGATGTATCCCAATTTAAAAATAAATTGCTTCAATTGTTGTGTGTGTGTGTGTGAATGAATGGTTGAATTTTGGAAATGCATATGGTTTGAAGCTGTGCATTGATTTATTATCGCTTGTAAATATTGTGAAAAAGGAAAAATTTGCTGATTTTTTTTTTTTTTTTTTTTTTGTTGAATACTTTGATTTATTTGTCATCAAAAGTCGATGCGCTGAACTGTTGCCGTGCCCGCATTCATTTATTTTTCGAATAAAGTTAATTCTTGTGAATGAAGTGCTCTCTTCATGCTCAATACGATGGGATACAACCGAGGCAAAAGGTGTGTGTGAAGTGTTTATACATCATCAAATGACAGTTGCTCAAGCACATTGTAATTTATGCCGTTCCACATTCTCTCATTTCATCCATCTTTTTTAACTCTCTGTGACTACCTGTCACATCAAATCAATTTAATGTTATTGATGTTGAAGCAACACTTAAACATTTTCTGTGAAAACGGAATTTTCGATTTTCGCCTATGAAAGCGAACGCCAGCCATTCGCATTCTCATTTTCGCCATTCTTTACGGTATTTTTGCCAAATATTGCAGTCATATTGATAAAATTACAACTCACACACATACACAAAATGGTAACAACAACACCAACAACAACAATAGCAACAACAGCAAAAACAGCAAAGACGATAATCAGAGCCAAAGCACAAGGAGTATGAAGAAATCCACATTAAACTTTTATTTTGGAAAATAGCTGAAGTGCTGTGTGCTCTGTACACGGTGCGGTGTGCTCATTGTTGTAGATGCTTGGCTCTATGGTAATCGGTGGCGTGTCGATTGACTCAACTTTAACGCAGCCATATAGTTCATGTTGCGCGATTATATTTATGCACAAATGGTTGGGAAAAATACGAAACGGCAAAATGAACAGTCTGAAATGCACAGGCAGAAAAATCAACAGAGAAAGGGAGAGAGAGAGAGAGTGTGTGTGTGTGTGTGCTAGAGAGAAATACCATGAGCGGCAAGAAAGAACGAAATCTCATTTTCTAGGTACAGTGTTCAATGTACAATGCACATCGCCACACCAAGATTCAGAGATAGTGGTTAACAGACAACAAATATCATATAACCCGAAGTCAACAAATACTTTCTTCATCTTTTCATACTTGAGCTTTTTCCTATTCATTTTTCGACACTCGATTCATACTCGTTTGGCACTTGCTCTTGTTCCTCTCTTTTTTCGCTCTCACACTTTTCTCTTTCACACTCTTGCCGTATATATATGGTGTGAATAAACTGTTTAGTTTAAGTTTAAAGTTTTCTCTTCTCCTCCTTTTGTATGTGCTGTTATTGCCATTGATGGTGTTATTGTTGCTCATCTTTTTCGTTTCTTTTCACACCGTGTTCATCGTTTTTCATGAACACTTTGGCTCGATGGGAAATCCACTTACTTCTCTCTCACTCTCTCTCTCTCTCTCTATCAGTGTGTGTCTATCGCTCGTTTACTCGTTCGTCTCTCACACTATTGTACGGAAAGTAGTTGTATCTACGGGTATTGTATCAGATTCGGTTTTTTATTTGCCTTGTAAAACGCGAACATATGAAATTATAGAATGATAGAGCAACGACAGTAAACACATACGTCTACATTATACACAATATAAACCGGCGCGCGAGTTCACAAATTTTGTTGTTGTTGTTATGTATTTAACTTCAATGCTACCATTTTCAGTGCATCCCGTTGATGGTAGACTGCAAAAATGAATGTACAGACAACAACAATACCAACAAAGCCAGCCAGAATGGATTAAGGAAGGAGGAGAGAAAAAAAAACGCTATAACATTAGAAAAGAAAAACACGATCAGAAATGGTGCAATCGACACAACAACAACAACAACAAACGAACAAACGAACAAATGAAATCGATTTGAGTCTAAATGTATTAGGTGGTACACCATGAACTGACTTAAGTACACACGAAGTGACAGTAATAAGAGCAACAATAACAACAACTGTTCAAGAATGGAAAATAAACTAAATGGCTTATTGTAATTCGGGCAAAAAGTGATAAAGTTATCAAGAGCATTTACCAACACCGATCAACGGGTCGTGCGGTGTTTGTTGTCGACACAAATGAAATTTCCTGGGCTTAAGCACCGATTCGAATGGTATTTGTGTGTTTTTTTGTTTTTTTCTCGTTCTTGAATTTCAGGCTAATTGCACTGCTCATCATTTTCGCATGCAAATACCGTTGTGAATTCCGTTGCGATTGAAAATTTGATGTATGATCGTGGTTGAAAAACAAAATATGCTGAATATTCCATGGGAATGTATCCATTGAATGCACACATCCAATCGCTTGAATTGTATACCAAATATATTCGAAATTCACGAATGAATTGGTGAGAAAATTGTATGAATTTATCATCAAAATATAGTTTTATCATTTGTAAACAAAATGTTTCGTACGGAAAACGCCTTTTGCTATGGCCATTTCTTGGAAGTTTAAGAATTCAAACACCTTTTTAAAAAAAATGCGAACCATTTCGTTTGGCTTGAAAATGCGATGCATACAAAAGACGAAACAAACACTCGCTCTCTCTCTCTCTCTATCATCAATCTGATCTGTAAATCGACCAGCAGAATATGAACAACAACAACAACAACAACAAAATCGCTTATAACATGGAACACAGTAACATCTTTGCTCATTTTGTTGCTGCATGTTTAGTTGACATTTTCGATTTCGTTGCTTTTTTCATCGTCCGTGATGCTCCCTTTTTTTCCCGTGCCCTTTTTGCTGATATATACGTTGAAAATCTTCCAAGTCTATGCTCTTACATGATGCACGGGTACATGGTACATGTTTTATTTTGCAGAAGATGAAGGAGAAGAAGAAGAAGAAAAAAAAACGTCGTGTAGAACATAAAGTGTATAAATATGAATGTAATTGCCCGAAGGAAAAATAAAGGAACAAGCAAGCAATATTTGTTCTGTTGACTTTATTATTTGCCTTTCTTCAACTTTCACAAACTCTAAAGCGCCGCACACTCATACACACACACACACACACACACACACATACACTTGCTATAGCTTATTCATCATATACACCAGTGTAAGATCAAAGCATGGCGAAATTTATATTGTGCCAGCCATACACACCACCAGATCCCAATAAAATTCCAAACACTCGCACTCACTCGAATAGTCGAATGAATGCCGCTCTATATTCGTTCTATCATTTCATAAAAGTACACACTCGAACTGAGTAAATGCTGGAAATATGCATTTATATTTCGTCGTGTTGTTGCTTTTTTATATTCTCTTTTTTTTCTGCACGCTTCTCTTTCTCGTTCGCTCTCTTTCTCTCTTCTGTCTACATTCTTTTCTCGGTTTCTTGTCTTAGTTGCTCGGTCATTTGACTCCGTATTCTTTGCCGGCAAATTGTGTGTGTGTAGATGTTTGTTGGTGCTGCGTTGTTGTTCCGTTGTTGCCTCCGTTACCGTGAACTGTTGTTGTTGCTATATCTTCTGGCCGTTCTTGGTGTTGTTTTTGTGTGTTTGTATGTTATGCCGTTAGTTTGTGTTGTTACTGTCGTTGCTGTTTTATGCTTATTTGTTTCATTTTCCTTGTTTTATCACATTTTATTTTCCTTGGTCATAGTTTATCTTTTATGCCACATATTTTCGTTTGCTGTTTTTGTTCCTTTTATTTTAGCTTCATTTTTTTTCCGTGTTGTCGCTTTCTCTACTCATTCCTTCATTCATTCATTCACGTTTTTTTTTCTTCTTCTTCTCTCTGTCTCTCGATAAGCGTGTGCTTTCACCCAACTCCAATGTCGGAAAATGATGATGAAGAAGAAGAAGATCAGGAAAAGAAGTTTGGTTTTTCGTCGACTCTATTATTATTATTTTTTTTTTTTTTATTTTTGTATACATTTTTATGATTTGTGTTTTCTCTTTTGGTTTTGATATACGCAATATCGAGTGAGTGAAAGAAGCTTTTCTTATGTAAATTATTACATATGTATGCTGGCTGAGAGTTAAAATGCTACGCAACTTGGATTTTTTTTTTTGATACTTTCATTCGTTTGTTCATGTTCGCTGTGCTTTTTCCCTCTAGATGCCATACAGAACAGAGCATATTTCTTTCGATGCAAGATATAAATATTGTATTCCAATGTTTTGGAATATATGTACCTTTAACACGAACTTTATATAATGTTATATTTTATATGCATGAAAGGTATCAAAGATAGTCAGTTCAACGGAAAACATTCACAATTCGCCCATTCGCCCATTCGCCGTTTGGCCAAAATCAAACCAAACTGCCCGTATTCAATGAGATTGAAGGCCATTTGCTGATCATCAAACTTATAGTCTGACTTTGTGTTTAAAGATTCAAAATATTTTAATGTTAAACTTTTAAAAAAATACACACAACAACAACAACAAATAAAAAGAAATTATGAGTATGTTAAAGAAAAACAACACGAAGGCGAATAGAACCCCATCAGTACTTTGACTTTCGATAGGTTACCAAAAAAAAAAATAAATGATAATACATAATTATGTATATAAATTTCGATGAAAAAAAAAAACGAATACCCAAGCTAGAATGTTTCAGTTTCGATTCCTCATATATGAGAACATATCAATATATTGAATATTTGCTGGTCACATTAGAAAATACACCCAGGACACAGCAATGAAAGCACTGGAACTGCCACAATAAATTGAATGGTAAAAGGTTTTCAAATTTTGAATGAAAATAAAAAATAACAAACACACTAACACACACATACAGTCAGACCAAGATGTCGAGCGAAAGAGTTTGGATTCTGTCAACTTGAATATCTTTAAAAAGCATATATATGTATATCCAAAGGAAAAGTTTAAATAAGCAAAGAGTCGATAAAAAAAAGAAAGCAAAGAGAATGAAAAAAAAAACCCCGAATGTTATGTGTATTTAAACGATGTGCATTCAATTCAATGTGGATACAATATTTTTTTCGCACGATTGTTCCAGTATGTTGGTTATTCTTTTTTATATTGCTCTTTCGCTTTTCCATCGTTCTGTATCGCCTTCTCAACGTCTCTAAGTTCAGGCACTGAGATGGATTGGTTTTATATATATAAAAGCATTTTCCGAAAATTCGCTTTTAGGTATAAACGATCATCGAATGAACGAAATGCATTGTAATGCCTCTCGTTGCCAAACATTTAGATGAATAGATATGAGTTGTCTTGTTTCTCCAAGCTAACATTATCTGGGGTGTAACGTTTTGTGTGTGCGTTTATGGGTGTGTTTGTGTGTATGTGTGTATTGTGTTTTGTGTATATGAAAAGAATTTTCATTTCACCATGAACTCTTTAATATTTACTTTTTTGATAGAAAGAATATACTGAAAATGACGGGAAAAAGAAAACAACGAGCCAAATAATTTTTGTTTTTTCCTTTTCTTCTTTTCCTTCTTCTTTTTCGGCTGCTTCTTTTTCACCGCAGAAAGTGTTTCAATTTGATTTGATTTGTTTTGTTTTGTTTGTATTTTGGCCAGGGGTTTTCACTCGATTCAACTCACGATCGGTATACTTGACACACTTGAGCATGACTTATGTAAGAGACCATGTTTACCGATTATAGTTGCTCCCTAAATCTTGTCCGATGACTGCTTCATTGAAGCTGATTACGAATATTGGAATGTGTTGCGTACAAGCACATAAATTTTTTGTGTTGTGTGTTTTGTGTGTGTGTGTGTGTGAGTGTGCTTTTTTGCATTGATTCCGTTTTCTGGTTTGCTGGTGTTGCGGTTTGGGTGTTGCATGTACCAGGATTTGCGGGACAGAGCCAAGAGAATGAGCATGTTGACTTGCCATTACTCAGCATCACACACAGCAAACTTTTCCCAGTTTCCCATTCAATTCGGTATCGCTTATTATTCTCATCGCTGATATTGAATTCAATTCCAAGTGTCCATATTTCATATCGTTTTCTATTTGAAAGTAAATAGAAAAGAAGAATCTGACCAAGCTGTACGCTATTCGGAATGTTTCTCTCATTCTTGTTTGTTTTGTTGTTGTTTTTTTTTTGTTTTGTTTTTTTTTTTTTTTTCTTTTAGCTCGTCTCGTTCACTGATGATGATGTCTCACATATAATTCCGAAATGTATATGCTCTCCCGTTGTTTTCTGTTTGAATCCAAACACACCGAACCCACTGAAAACACCACATTTATATTTGGGCGGCCAAATAACCACATCACACACATTTCCATACAGCTCATTCACACGGCGAAATAATATTTATTTCACGATGGAGACGATACAACGGGCATTTATTGTGTACGTGTCTGTAAGCTAGACTATTAGATTGATTATTTTGCCGCAAATACTGCTGAATTGATATTCTTCGGGGGTTGTGGTTATGCTGTTTGTTCCGAATGCAATCATTTCCATTGCCTGTGTGAGTCTCTTGTATTGATTCAATTTCACACAACGCACACACAGACAAAGACACAGACACACTCACCAGCCCATTCACAGCGACAATAACAGCGAATTAAATATATATTCATTTCTTGGCATCTCCTAAATTTGTTAAAACCGTTAATTACAAAGAAATTATCATCGTTATTGGTGATAATATTAATTAATGCAATAGTTATATCGCAATGGATTTATTTAGTGGCGAAAACTTTATCGTTTGTTATATACAGAACTGTCTATCGGCATCCGGTATCTGTCGAACGATGGTTTCGACTTCATAAATTATTCACGTCAAACGTGTGACAACTCAATAAATTTGTGTGCCATTGAATGTGCGAATGAACGTAAAACTTGGAGAATGCTAACGCCAATCGATTCGAAGGCTACTTTTATCTTTAATCCCAATGGTTGGCTTCTTTCTTTCTTTTTTTTCTTTTTTTTTTTGTTTATTTTGAACGTCTTTTTTCCGCCACGCTTTTTTCCCGCCCGTCTCAATTTTACTCTGTTTTTATTCCATCTTTCCGTATAGACATTAACATGGAAATTTATTTGCATAAATGAACGTATTCATTTCTATCACTTAAGAACACAAAAAAAAGGGGTGAAGTAATTTTGAATAGCGGCAAACATTGAATAAATGTTATTCGCATACATATGATGATAGCCCGAGGAATGGAAATTACTTTTTCAAACATTTTAACCATCGTTATTTTTGGTCTCTTGTTTATGTGCAAAAAGACAGAAACTTTGTTGTCTACGACTGTTGTTTTCGAAAAGTTTATATTTTAATTTCTACGAAAAATGTTTACCAAATACAAAACAGAAGACAAAAAAAATATTCCAAATTAACAATGTTTGTTTTGAAATGAGCCAAAAATATATATAATATTCATTTTATTTATGGACGAAAAATTGAAACGGATGGCCAAATTGTCAGAGTATTTTTTTAATGTGAACAAGTAAAGGAGAAAAGTGCACAAATGTTCCATTTTATTTCCATTCTAATGGATGTTATACATCAAATGAAAATCGATTTCACTTTGTATTATATCCCATTTTATTTCCTCGCTTAAACACATTTTCGATGGCATTATTTGAATAAAGGTTAAACTACCAAAAACAGAAAAAAAACAACAACAAAAAACGTTAAGAAAACTGCAACCTACCAGAACTTTCAATTTGGCGCGAAAACTTGGTAATTTTTTTTTTCATCTTCTTTTTTCTGGGAAAAAATCACTTTGTCTCTACTGAATTGGATTGATTTTAAAATTCATATGAACAAAACGAAAAAAAAGAATTATGACAAATGATCCACTAAATATTAGGCAAATAGATGTTGAAGTGAAAATGAATGAAGAACAACGAGACAAAATGGATAAAGAGGTGAAAATCAGCAAAGAAATGAGCATGGCTTAACTCAACTCGACTCGGCTCAACTCAACTCGGCTATAATATCATTTAAACGCGGATATGGTGATGAAACAGCAGCTAAACATAAAACCTCGTTGTTTTTTTTTTTTTTTTTTTTTTTTTTTATACATGCGGTGAACAAAACTATATAACGATGGTTGATGCGCCTGGAGAGTATCCATGGTGAGGAGAAGCGCATTACGGTGTGGGGCCAAGAGACAGAGGCGAACAGTTTAAAGTGAACGATGAAGTATGTGTCCGCATGTGAGTGCGGTGTGAATGAGAATGTCGACAATGTGAATTGGATGTGCCACAACAGAGCAGCATTCATGCATCAAAATGTTAATGGTGTAGCATCTATTTCGATATAGTATTCTAATATTACCTATGTAATATAGGCTAGACAGATACAATGCTGGATTTAAGCTCTTGTGGGCTTTAGTAACCATTAAATGGAAAAATGCCAATGTGCCTGAATACACTCACTGTTCTCTTTCTCTCGTTCTCTCGTTCTCTCGTTCTCACGTTCTATGCTCTATGCTCTATATATGGCTCTCTGTGCTCTTGCCCGCACTGCATGTACCGTGCACCCACGAAATCGGCATCAATATCAAGCATAGTGAACAACAACAAGCAAGCAAGCAAGTAATCGGCCGACCGACCAAACCATGGGCTTTTCTCTGAATGGGGAACCATGTACTACCTAATTTGTCTACAAATCGATGATGTTTATGTTGTAGCATAAATTACCGTGATAATGTGCTCAATTAATATGATGTATAAGTCATTAGGCGATAGAATTTGATGTTGTTATTGTTATTTTGGTTGTTTTTGTTCGAGAAGATTTCATAATGACCTCAAATTGAGTCCCATCTATGAACGGTATGGTATGTTTTAAGTTGATTTGGTTTTTACTGTAGCTATTTTAGCCCAAATCGAAGTCTGGCTTGGTTTCGGCTGATCTGTGCTGAGCCAAACTGAAACAGAGGGAAAAGAGACAGAGACGGCGATAGATGAATCAAGCCATGCTTAAACAAACCGCGTGGCATGCTTGTAAAACCGAAGATAACGATGGAAAAATATACTATCATCACACTAATAAATGATATGCAAACAAAATTGCGCGAAGCTTTTTTCTGTTTCACCGCAGATCCCTGCTAATCGACATGATCTGAGTGCATATTTTTTTTTCTTCGCATGATGTTGTATACACAAAATCGTGCACAATTTCATATTATCTTAACCAAATTTGAACTTCAACAATTTGGTCATATTTTTTTTTCTGTTTTTCTCGTGAACAGGAACATTGTCTGATTTTATAAAATACCAACAACCGACTAGGGTGAATGGTAACATTTGAGAATGTTTATAAAATTCCTCTGCAGTAAATTACTAGTATCCACAATAAGGTTATTTTTTTTTCCTGTTCAACTGTCGGCAAAACTTCCGGCTTTTTTTTTCTCATGTCACATATTTCAAAGTGTTTCATTTGTAAAAGGGAAAAAAAAACACAGTCGCTCGCTTTGTCGATGGTGTCATAATTTCCGAGCAGAAAAAAAAGCGGTTTCTCTTTTTACTGTTGAATTATGTAAATTTTATTTACTGTGCTAAACTTATGTGCAATCTATGCGTTGACCTATGGTTTGGGATTTTTCATCAAAACTGATTACCCCGTCTCTGGGATTGAGCAGCAGACACTCCAAAAAATTTGTCAAGATTCATGGTTTGATGGGACTTGAATATGATCTGGTTTACTGTTGAATGTGAAAATGTTCAGTATTATGTCTACTTGAGATGATATGCTAACAGAGACAGACGGCAGAGGAGGAGGGATGAAACATGAACAACCAAATATGTATGACCGTATATACGGGTGGGATCGGAAGGAGAGTCAATTTCTTTTTCATTTGAATCAAATTCATGGGTAACAAACATGTTAATGTTTATGTTTTGTCAGGTTTGAATATGTTTATAGAGGCGAGTTCATATGTCTTTTGGCGAAGAAAATCAGTGAAACGGTAACGGATCCGAATCTACAATGCACACAAACACACAAACACACACACACACACACACACACACTTTTACTCGGTCTGCCCATTTAATTTATTGTGTACATTGTACAATATGTGAATACGGTCAGCTGATATAAAGTGATTGTTTTGACCTCTTCATTTCAAACAGCAACATTCGCATATCAATGAACATGATTATACATGCAAAGTATCTAAATAAAACCTTATTAACATACCAAATAAAAGAGAGAAACAGCCACACATTCATAAACGGCAACCGAAGATAAATTACCGGCAAATGGAGGGTGAACGAATATTTCGGGCATTTTTCTTATTACACATTATACATTACACTTATGGATACATATCCCGTATACTGTGAAGATGGATTTGGATTTGATTTGAAGAAGAAGAAACGTTATCACATTGTAAACAAACCATTCGAGTTGAGCTTACCAAAAATAAATGGGGAAAATTGTGTGGATTTGTGTCAAATGCAACATTAACCTCTGCCATATTAAGTTTCATTCGTCAGATTACGCACTCTCCCCCAACCGAACCAAAAAACAACAACAACAACAACAAAAACAGCACCACATACTTACACACACACACACACACACACACACACGCACTACTATTTTCCGTATTCTAATTCAACTATTGTTTGTGTAGATGCACGGTAGTGAATTTTCTGTTTGACGTCATACAAAGTGTATTGTATTGTTGCTATTGAGATGCCTTATTCTCTTGCCTTGATTCACATCTTTACGTTTCGCGGAATGAGAATCGGCGTCGGGGATGGGGGGGGAGGAGGACCATTGAATGAAAAGTGTGTCGTGCCTCTTGTGACGATATAAAATCTGGATCATTATTAAATCTCTTTAATTGGGTAATTGATTATCGCAGAGATAAGTTGCTTTTTTCTTCCTTCTTTTTATACTTTCAATGGCTTTGCATATAAGTGTGAATGCTTTCTTTTCCTGACCATATTTTCCTATTGTTCTTATCATTGTCAGGGTGCTAGTATCCTCGCATTTAACTCATCCTTCTTTGTAAACGACGGTATTCTTTCTTCTCTTTTTTTCACTCTATCTCTGTCTTTGTCTTTTCCATTCAGTGCCGCTAGCTCTTCGTATATTCTAAGCGCTTGTAGTATTTTCTTTTTTCTTTTTCTTTTTTTTTTTGGTTTTTCGGATCATTGTTTAATTTTGATGTGAAGCAAAGCGGAACGAAAGACGAGTAGAATGAATGAGAAGAGAGGTTTGTTGTAAAGTAGGGAAAGAGGGCGGTTATTATCTCAATGTTACTGAAGGTCTCAGATGTCACAGTGTTTGTCTTATTAAATGCTACGCGCATAAAATCGCGTTAACAACAACCAAATGCTAAGTATGCGTATAATGTGTATAAATATAAATTCTATAAGATATTCTGGCTGCATATAATTATATGCCATTATTATGTAATATTTATTACATAGCAAAAAGTCATCCGTAGGTACCATTAACCAAAGTATACTAACGCGTTTATTGTTATTATCGTAAATTTTTTTCCCTTGTTTCTTAAGCAGTGCTGTGCTGTATGTTGTAAGAGTGCCTAGCTTTCTTTTGTTTTTTAGTTTTTTTTTTGCTTTTTCCACTCTGTGTGTGTGTTTCTTTTTTTTGTGTGTTGTTTTTGTTCGGTTCCTTTCTCTCATACTACTGATTCTATTTTTTTTTTCTCTCATGCCTTATTCTTAAAGCGACATTTGGTCCGCGATGTCAACAGATTGCTATTTACGAAAAACGTGCACGATAGAAGACTCTATGACCATTTATTTATGCGCTAGACTCGGTCTCATAGTATCCACACAGACAAAACGTAGATTTTTTGGGATGAGCGGGCGAAATGAATTGGAATGGGAATAAGTTAGCAAGCAGAATGATATACATATCGTGATCCACAATATGGAAATATACAGAGGCATGTCTCATCCCAATGAAATACAACGTATATCCAGTGAAAAATCATTATAAACAGTGCACGCAGAAATGATGATAAGACGGAGAGAAGAACGAGTAAAAGCATGACAAATGAATGAGATGGTGTGAGGAATGAATAAGGAGCATATAAAATCTTCAAATGTGGAAACGTTTTTACTTAATAAAGGAAAATGAGCCATGGTAATAAAGATATGGCATAAAAAGCCATAGTTTTACACTTGGACTACTTGATCCATCCAGCATTCAACTAGAATATTCGAGGTTTTAAACACTCTTTGTCTCTAGTTCGCTGTCTTTTCTTTCTTATCCTCTTCCTCTCCCTCTCTCTCTCTCTCTCTCTCTCTCTCTCTCTCTCTCTCTCTCTCTCTCTCTCTCTCTCTCTCTCTCTCTCTCTCTTCTTCAGTATTAATATTACTGCCACTACCAACGCCGCCACCATAACAACCACACGCTAGCAAAACATAGCTTAAAAATCAACCAATCTACCAGAATTGAATCGACCGATGGCAAAAGTGTGAAATGAAAGCATTTACACTGGGTTTTGAAAAGTGTGGCGGTTAGTCTTGGGTGGCGTTGATTGTTCAGTTTTTTTTTTTCAACGTCATCTATTCTTTGTAGGTTCTTTCGATCGTTACCACTGCTGACGTTTCTTGCTGGCGTCGGGTGTTTTTTTTTCACATGCTCAGCTATGTTTCTTATTCATTCACATCGGTGTTGACATATTTTTACCCACACACTGAACTGATCATTACGTTTTCGTAACTACACCGTGTTACAACCAAGCATCTTATCTTTTCGACGTGGCTTTTTCCATGGAATAAGCTCGACATTTTTTTTTTCACTCAGTTTTTCCCTTTTTCTGCGTGCAGCATCACCCACACGATGCAAGAATACGAATTTTATGAAGGAGCAAAGGCACACACACACACACACACTCATACAAAAACAATGGAATGATATAGAATGACAGTGGCTGTGAAACAACTGTAACTACTTCGTTGGACTAAGAAAAAAAAGTGAGGCAAGAAAGCAAAGACAAAAAAAAAGGAAAAAAATATAATTTTCCGAATAAAAGAAAATCAAATCTGTTTCTTCCGGGTAAATGAACGCGAAAAACCGTAAAGAGGAATATAAAATCTGTGTGACGATGCTAACGAATTTCTCTCATCCTCCAAACCCGTTGCGCTCTTTTCATTTGGAGGAACAGAGAAGAACCGTCCATAGGAAGCCATAGGCACCCTCACACTCCCACGCATCATTTCGAAATGGCAATACTGGATTTAATGCTGCCAACTATACTACCGTGATTTGGGGCTTTATGACAACTTTCAACGATATAGAATAATGCGGCCCACATCAAATAAAATTCACATCGAGAGCGAATATCTTATGTTGCCTTCATGCTTGAAATCGTTACAATGGCCCAACATCACATCACATCACATCACCATCGTCCATTTCCATCACCATCGAAATGCTTTCGGGAAAATGCTCGCGCGACAACAAATATCACACGCACCGTGAAAATTACCAAGCATATTTTCAATGAAAGAGAGAACGAGATCGAGATCGAGAGCGAGAGCGAAAAAGAATGTGAAAGAGCTCTTGTTTGTGAATGTTTTAATACATTTTCTACTCAATGCTGCTGTTCAGTCATTCTTTGTGTGACATTGTGTTGTGATGCGTACTATGTAATACACTCAATTGATACAAGCCGAGATGTAAATTACGTTCGCATAAAAGTACTCAATAAGATTTAATGAAATTATAGAAGAGCGGAAAAAAAATGGTGTAAAATTGAAAGTCATTTGTATGGATACGAATCATTGAATATTTATCATCTCCCATTGCTCAAATTAACTGCTATAACTCAACACGGTTAAGTTAACAGCAATTGCGCCAATTGCGTCAATCTCTGAATAGGCACACACACACCCAAACACAGTGTGGTGGCATATTGAAGACACACACAATTCACACAATTCTGAGAATGTCAGATAAGAAAACAAATGAAATACACTTGCTATCTCTGCCTCTAACTTGGATGGTACAAATGTTTGTGCGTTATATAATACGGTTCGTTTCTCTGTGTGGTTTTGACCAAACGTTGAAAGGAGCAAATAGTTTCGGATGCTCTATTATTGATTCAGTCGTTTATTTTTTTTTCCTGCTTCTTCTATCGAACACGTAAAAGCACATGTGTAAGATAGTGCTAAGTAAATGTTTGTTGATTTGTAAGCCATTTCTGGGAAAGCTATAGACCTCTTGGTCGCCCATGAACCATGATGGGAAAATCATTCAATCACCAGGAAAAAAAAATGTTGACCAATAACAGAGAGTTTCATGGTGGGAAAAAGCAAGCATTTTCGATATCAAATTTGAACTTTCTTTCATTCTAATCAAATCAAACAGTGAAAGTGTGATGGGTATTTTTGGGGGGGGGGTGCGTTTTTCCGTCTCTCTCTCTCTCTCTCTCTGTGTGTGTATGTGTCTGCAATGCTCTCAAGTTGATTGGGCTTTTCTGTGTGTCAAATAAATTGAAAGGTGCTCAATATTAATTACCCATTACCAAGTGAATACACTTTGAACCTTTCTGCCAAATATATATTTATACATCTCTTTTTTCTATTTTGGTTGAAAATTTGAATGATGCGAAAAAGTTCATCATTGAAAAATAAATTTTCGCAAATCGATGCAAATTTGCATCCAAATTGGATGGAAATCATTGAGAAGGTTTTTGGCTTGGATTGAAATGAAAGAATTTCTCGTGGCTTGTTTTTTTTTGTTCTGTTGGCACAAAATAAAGATTACACTTTAAAAGCCTGTAAAACTGTCTATTTAACTTTTTTGTTGTCTGCATTTTCGCCTCTTATCTCTCTGCATAGCTCGTTTATTTCTCGGACGGGTTTTATTCACATCGATGACTGAAGTCGAAGGTAATTCGACGAAATGCCCGAATACTTGCAAGTTGCTGCCAAAAATTATCAATGTGTAAAACATTGTGCACTATACACACACACACACATACACTTGCTCTCTATCTCAATCGACTGACATTTTGGGCCGATATCTTTCGGCATGCCTTGTGTTGGCGAATGTCGAAACGATTCTGTTTTTTTTTCTTTCTCCCTAAACCAGTAAATCGTATAAAGTTTTCTTTGCGAAACAATTCAAATTATACACCTTGGTATATCAAATTTCCAAAACACAAAGGCCCATTTAATATAAATCGAGAGCAAACTGGTAAACTGAATAAACGCACACACAACAAACAACGCTTTCCACTTATCGTGTCGTGTGCTCTCGAGTGTTTTTCGACTCTCATGTGATTTCTATTACATTTTTTTCTTTTCTCCTTTGCTCGATCTCTCTCTCTCTCTCTCTCTCTCTCTCTCTCTCTCTCTCCACTTGCCGTGGAATTCTTCTTGCCGAAACATATTACAAAAACAGAAACTGACACCAAAGATATGATCGAGCACTGTTGCCAAAAAAAAAAATGAAACACGTAAGCAAACCGACGCGTGTCACATTAATTTTACAGAACAATCTCATAACATTGGACTATTTCTCGATGGTAACCATTTTCGAGTGAGTGAGAGCAAAAGGAATGGAGAAGATGGAGGACAGCACAAATAAATCAATCTTGTCGTTTGGAAGTGCGTAAAAGCAGCTTTTTGATCTCCATCAAGTTTTGCGAAAATGAAATCGAGGCAATGGCAATAAAGATGTATTTGTGAACATTTGTTTCACAACAACAACAGCAACAACAACAACAACAACAACACAGCACAGCAGCAGTCAAGCAAATTGTCAAGTTGACAGTGTTAATATCCATGAGTGGACAGATGCAAATAAGAGTTATATTTTTCCAATTTAAACAATTTCTCCCATTTCAAATTGGATGACTGCTAGATGTTTGATCATAATGTCGAATCAGAAAACAAATATTTAAGAAACCACAATTTTCGCGAATTCGAGAATTGCGAGTCGAAAGTTTTGTAAAGATGACAACGATATTTGCTCTCAAAGTCACTTGCAATTTCGACATTGGTTAGTCCTTCATTTTGCATATACATTTCGAGTGTATATATGGTGCGTCTATATTGATAGTTCGCGGTATGTTAACTCAACGTTGAATGGTTCGGGCTTTGTGTTTGACAAAGATTCTTAACTATATAGAGATAATTGTGTACAGTATCCAGAGTGCTACATGTACAGAAAATTAATGTGTGAATGCCTCGAAATGGTGGCAATTCAATGTTGAGAGCAAAAGACCGAGCAAGCAAAAAAGAGCGAAATGGAAAACATCCGCATTCATACACACACACACACACATTCGTACACTCACATTGAGACATTCAATATTACATTTGGTGAGTCCAGTTTTATTTCTATTTTGAACGCACCGTATTTTCTAAGTGATTCGCCTGTTTGTCGCTGCTGACAATACAAACGTTTTGGTGCCAGACTACTCCTAAAATTGACATTTAAAACAAGCGAAGGTTTTGTTCAACTGCTTTTTCGTGGGGGCAATAATATGCTTTAACTAGTCTTTCGAGTACTTTATACGTTCGCTATTTTCGTATACGTATAGATATATAGTACTTTTCGTGTATGGTTATGCTTTTGTTTCCCATTGTACACGATCCTGTTATCCTGTCATTTCTATTTTTCGTTTACTCTGCACACTTAATGCATTTTTAAGATACAATTTCTTTGGTGCCATGCCTTTTTCGCTGTTTGCTTCTGTTTTATACCATTCCGGAACGGTGATATTCTTGTGTGTTTTTTCTTTTTTCTCTCTCTCTCTCTCTCTCCCTCTGCCTTTCCCCCTCGTCCACTCACTATCGCTGTTACTGTTATTTTAACAGAGGAAACAGGCTACTAACGAATTTCTATTTTCACAGTTTTCATTTAGCGTACCGATGCACACAGCGAGAGAGCAAAAGAGAGAGAGAGAGTGGGGGGAGAGAAAGAGGGAAACCCGCTCAAGGAGATGGAGTGATCATCAAATTGTTTCAGACTTTATTACGAAGTGCGAAACTGAACTTGAAACTTTCATTGAATGAACCGAATCACACTGTGTTCAACACACTAAAGAAGCACCAAACTAGCTATTTTAATGTGTTATTTGAAATAAATGTATAACACTAGATTGTCACGCCACTATCAGAATCTCTCTGGTTCGTCTCGGCCATACTTAGCCGAATAGCATCGTAATTCAAAACACATAGCCAATTTAACGTTTTAATATTTAAAATAAAAACAACAACAACAGCAACAACCAACAAATAAATAAAGAGAGAACAAAAAAAAAACACGAACTGTGTTTAGATAAGTACAATTTACTGTTTGTATTGAAAGCAAGCTGCAGTGGAAAATGTCAAAGTGTATTTCACGTATCTCCAATGAAATCAAGTAAAACTTGAGTTTTTGGTTACGTGCTACTTGGGTGCGCATTCTAGAATGAAAGCTATGTTCTCAATCACTATTACTTTGTGAAAATGAACGTGTAAAATGAGGATCGCACGAAAAATGCATCGTCCCGTAACACGGAAAGAAAACAACAACGAAATTGAATTCGAACGCTCAAAACATTCTCGAATGTCAATGGAATGGCCAACTGCCTGTGTATCCGCCGTCAATTGGGGAATTTCAATTATTTTTCCGAATAAATTGCAGGAATGGCTTTTTTTTTGTATGTGTTTGTGTGTGTGTGTGTGTGTGTGTGTGTGTGTGTGTGTGTGTGTGTGTGTGTGTGTGTGTGTGTGTGCGCGCTTCAACAATCATTTGAATAAATAGAGCAAAAAGCATCGAAATACATGGCATATCTTAGGGCATACATTTGAACGTTAACATATTTTCTGGTGCCTTTGTTTGCTAAAAACATTTTACTGCGTGCAAATTTCACACCCAAAATTGCAATTCGTTGACTTAAATGCAAAATATGCATAATTACATTTTCGCCCATGTGTTTTATATTGAATTAAGAATTAAAATAGCATTATACCACGTTTAAAATGATGTTTTCTATCAATGTGGTGTTTGTTTTGGGGCAGGGCTTTTCTAAAATTTGATTTTAATTCATCCGCATTAACACGAATTACGATTGAATTTTAGATTCTATCATTTTGATCGTTTTTTCTTCGATTCCATTTCGAAAAAACTATTCGTTCATTTATATCAGCCGATTTCAAGCGTTTTTGTTTCTATTCATTTATTCGTCTTCTTTACTCATATTTCGCATATTTTGCATGACAAATTTGCTACGAAAAAAAAAACGACAGATGTTTTATTTATTTAAATTGCAACACAATTTCAATGCACAATGTTCGGCAACACCTCAGCAAGACTTGTCATTGTTTGTTTATATTTGTTTTTTTTTTTTTAATAAAATTCCGAACGAAATGACCAACCGAAACAGTGTCTTGCTGAAAAACCCTGTTCAATTGAAATGAATTTATTGAATGCATTTGCAGACATTGTACATTAGTTTTGAATCCATTTTCTGAATTTCAATGAGTGTATTGCAATGCACAAAATAGTCCAAAAACCGCATAATATTGCATAGATTCTAACGATAATTTTTATTTCGTTGTTTTTTTGGTGTTGTTCCCAGCCGTTGTTGTTTCGTGTGTGTGTGTGTGTGTGCATGAAAATGCTCAAAGCGGTAAATAAACTGTATATTTGTGTAATTAAACAAGTCAAAAATCTGTACAATGTGTAACGGTATCGGGGCAGGGTGTGACAAAGCCACGACGACAAACTTTGATGACGACAATGGCACACCACTGTTTCGTTTTCAATTCTGTATGCTCACGATTTTTTCTCTTCTTTCTGTTCACACAATTTACACACTCGCTATGTACACTTTTTTACGCATTAGAAGGATAGCATATGCAATTTACTTTTCATTGTGTTCAAATTCAATGTACGTTGAACGAATGAAAAAAAAACCTCGATAGCGCGAGAGAGAGAGAGAGAGAGAGAGAGAGAGAGAGAGAGAGAGAGAGAGAGATTGAGCGAAAAGGAATACAAAAAAAAACAAACAAACACCCACACATATTGAGTTATTGTCATTGGATATTCGGTATTTGTACATTCGTGGATGATCTGAATTGCCAGTCTTGTGCCTATTCGACCAAACATTGAAACGTGAAATATATTATTTGAGTAAGTAAAATCGATCAGATCATATGAAAAGTTAAATGAAACATTGAAATATTTACGCTTGATTTGTTTGATGCCTGGACAAAAAGCAACAACAACATTGAATTTGTAAGTTGTTTTTGTGCCTAACTTTCACAATAATAAATTGGGGCGCTTAAATCATGATTTCTCACTTGTTTTTTTTTTATATTATTCTGCGCTCTTTCTCTCTTCCCTCTGTTTAATTTTAAATGAAACTGGTATAGAATCGAATTGATGAAATTGCAGAAAGAAAAAAAAAACAGAAGGTAGAAGTTGCACGTATTCATTAGGATTTTCATCATCGAAAAAGTGGTATAAAGTTCATGGAATGGAACGCACCAAATTATTATCGTGTCTCTCGGTATCGATGTATATATGCGTTTGTGTGTGTGTGTGTGTGTGTGTGTGTGTGTGTGTGTGTGTGTGTGTGTGTGTGAATCTATGTGATGATAAAAAGGGAGAGGAACCAAAGTGATAGTTTCCCATAAAACATCAATTGCAATGGTATTTATAGTGTTTGAGAAAAGTGTCGTCGAATAAATGGGAATAGATTCGAAAGCATGAGGGAAAAACATACGGGCAAAAAGTGAATGCATTTGGTTTTCCTCGACATCTCTGGTGTCTCATTTTTCGATAGAAATTATTGCAACAACTACACAACAGTAAAAAAAAAACCAAAAACAAAAACAAAAACACAGACACACATACACAAACAAGAACGGAAGATACACCGAACGACAGAGGGAAAAATCACGAAGAAAAATACCGAATTGAGAAAAGTGGAAAACTCATTCGGATGCGACTAATGAAAACAAAATAAAATAAAAAAAAAAAAACAACAACAAAAACAACAACAACGATGACGACGACAAGAGCAACAGCAACAGCACGAACGACCACACGGCATCGACAACGAAAACGACAGCAAACCACTATCTATACCAACACGAATCGAAATAAACATGAAAAGTTCATTGTACATTAGTATAAATTGATTCCTTTCTATCTGGCACCTCGTACATTTCGTACATTTCGTATACACCGAATATACCCGATGCAACTATATAAACGAACGCCCCCAAAATACAAGGCACACGGGGAGTGAAAGAAATGGGGGTAAGGGGGAAACGAAACTAACGTAAAACGAGTGAACGAAAAAGAGAGAGAGAAAAAAAAACAACCAACAACTACAACAATATTTGCACGAATTCCTATTTATGGTGTGCAGTGAAACAGGTTTTCGGTCGTGCATTTATTTGTATCAAAAACACACAAACACACATCAAATGAACGACACACCAAATAAAAACACCGAAAATAAAACCCAACATCATACATAGGATTCGGCAGCTTGTGCCCTGCATGGTTGTGCCTAGTCATGTTAGCGTGTGAATGGCTGAAAATTGAAAACAATCAAATTTTCCCGAAATAAAATAAAATTTAGTAAAATATGTGCAGGGTTTTTGGATGCAAAGTGTCGATTCACACCCATATGAGATGCTGTGACGTGTCTATTACTGTGTAAAAGATACACACAGATAAATTATGTTCACACTATCATCGTGGTTAAGGTGGAAATGTTTTTGAAAGACTCGGCACCGAACGAAAGAGAGAGAGAAAGAGAGAGAGAAAAGAAGGGAACGGGTTTTTGGGATTGTTGCAGGCAAAACATAATCAATGTAATGGAATTTCGAATGAAACGCTAGAATATTGAACAACATAAGAAAATTCATCACGGAAATATATTGATGCTGAACAATTTGCGGTGTTTTTTCAGTTTTGCATGATACATCATCGCTGAGATTTACCACGCCAATTAAAATCAGACGCATTTTTCTCTGTGTTCGATTGTGTGTGTGTGTGTGTGTGTGTGTGTGTGTGCCTGTATGTGCGGAGGGTTTGGTTCGCTCATGTAAAACAATATCGGATGCAGTGTTGTTTTGTTTCAGCTTCTCTTTTTTGTTTTTACATGTTTGAATATATTTGTCCTGTATTCATGCTAAATTGCTAATGTTTTGTTAATAATATGGTATATATGTGTGCATACAAAATGATCAACTATTTATACGTACTTTGAATAATAAGAAGAATGCTGATAGTTATTGATAACACCATGGTTGTTTTCCTGCTTTTGCGTTGTCCCTCCTCTTCGTCTATGTTAATATTTTCTCGGAAATGATGTCGATTCTAATTCCTTCTCGTTATCTCTTTATGCGTTTCTTTTTCGCTCTGCTGGGCTTGTTCTATCAAATTTTGTACTATCGGTATTTTTTTGTTTTGTTTTGTTTTGTTTTGCACCCCAAAAACAAACGAAAACACACACAGCAATTATTCGTACTTATAAAATGAAAATCGCGAATGTACACAAAACTTATAAATGCTACGTGTTTGCTTTATTTTGCTATTTATTATTGGGTTATTATAATTTTCAGTTGGTGTTTCGCAATATTTCAATATTACATTTAAAATTTAATAAATATTTTAATTAATTTGCTATGAGTAAGAGGTAATAATATTGGATGATTGATTTTGTTAGTTGATGTTGCTTTCAATAGTGTGTGTGTGTGTGTATCGATTGTTGTTTGTGTTGTTGTTTTCCTTTTGTTGTGCCGAAAAATGTTCAATATTTTGAGTGGAGTTTACAAAGAGATAGCAAACACCTGATATTACTTTTGCATTGCATTGCTTTTCTGGTTGTATATCAATTTGAAAATGCATTCAATTTTTGATGTGAAGTGAATTTTGGTGAATGCGTACGTGCGCGAATGCGTGTGTGTGCATCAGAGATCCTCTTTTTATTTTATTTTGGTATGATTGCAAAAAAAAAAAAAAAATGTTATTCACTTCGCTTCTCAAAGCAAACGTCGAAAAATTTTGTCTAATTAGTTTTCATATGTCAGTTGCATTGATATTCATTAATATGTGCGTCAGTTCAGTTCAGTTCAGTTCCACTGTGTGTGCATAACCAAACACGTACAACACCACTCTTGCTCTCCATATAGTTTACCATTCATATATAGATGGTACAAGTACAGATCGAGTTGCACACACATCCGACTAGTTGGTTTGAATTTTTAAAATCCTCGCCCTTTTTCCAAGCTTTTGCTATGTATGCGAAACACTTTATGGCTTTTGATGCCTTAGTTTTTAATGTTCATACGTTGTGCTGTTGCGTTTACTCATTCATATGATGGTTTTTCGTTCTCTTGGTTTTGTTATTTTCTCTTTTTTTTGGGGGGAATGTTTTGGTTTATCCATTTATTGCATACGTATTTTTGGTTTTGTTTGTGTGTTTGTGTCTTTGGATGATCAAAAATGCTCAACACTTTAAGATCAGCATACACTTAAATCGATTTAAATTCGACAATTGATTCGATTGCATTTACACGATCCACGACTTTATTTTCAAGTATGTTTATATGTGAATGTCGGGGGCACAAGTAGCACACGTCACTTTCACTTAATTCCGTTTCGTGGTTGTTATTTTCTTTTTCTTCTTCACTCTTTCACTCTATCTATCTTTGTCTGTCTCTCTCTCTGTGTGTGTTTTGCTCGCAATATTTATTATTTGTTTACATATTGCCGTAAAACAAGATTTATTATATGCATTGGTGAGGGATAAGTGAGCACATCAAGGACATACAAAACGGCAATTGCATGCATGAGTGGGAAAATCAAAGCATATTTATTATCCTTTGATTCGGTGTGCACAATACATTTAATTCGTTTCACTTTGCTTTAATTTAAGTGAATGAGTTCCGTTTTTTTCTTGTTACTTTTTTCTTAATTGGAATCTATTTTATTCTGTGGAATGCAATTTTCGTTTCGATATTATTAAGGAAGTTTTTGATTTGTTTTGTTTTTTTTTTTTTTTGTTCCTGTTTCAAAGTTTTAAGCTGTTTGTTGTGCGCATCAACGGCAACATAAGATAAATATAATTGTCGGTGTGTTATTTGTTTGTACAAAAAGTCAAAATGTTTTTGTGCTTTAGATATATGTATTTTTGTTGTTAATTTTATTGCTTTCTTTTCTAGTTTTGCCGACACATTTGGGATGTTTGAATTACAAATTACATGAATTTATCATCGATCGATGCATCGATGTTGACTGATTGCTGCTTTATAACGACTATAATTCAAATGTTATCCAAATGAATTTGAAGTGTATCTGTGTGCGGTTCAGGTATTTGATGTGCTGCATTTTAATAGAATCAATTTTGAAACTTTTTACGGTGTTTTTTTTTTTGGTGTTGTTGAATGATTTGATTTCGGTTGAAATTTTATTTTGTTTGTTTTGTTGTTGTTGTTGTTGTTGGTTATTTTGCTGTCCATAAAAGTGAATTTCTTTCCATCGAAATTCCTGTTTTAATTGGAAAACGATGAATTTTTGTGTTGTTTGTGTTGTTTTTGATTTGAACGTGTTTCGAGAAAAAGTTGTTAACGAATACCGTATTTTTTTGGTTGTTGTTGTTGTTGTTATTGTTATTGTAAATTTTCCCGATTTCGGAAAATTTTATTATTATTTTGTAGAAAATGCTGGTTGTTTATTTTTCAAAACGAAAAAGGTTCGTTATTATTTCTCGTCTGTATACACACTGGGGCGTGGCAGTGATATTACACGAAACAAAACGCACCGAGTAAGTTATTTGAACGTCAAGTAGCCGAGTAGCTGGAGAGAGCACTAGAGCATCCAAATTAATGCCACAAGATTCAAGAAAAGACTAAAAAGGCTCGCCCATTTTTTTAACATTTTGTATACATTGTAACCATCCGAGAAAATTGCGAATTTCATACGAGAACATCGTTATCTACTCTAGTTTGATAGCATCCTGCGCAGAATACATATACTATTATCCATATTGTACATATTCGCGACAAGCGAAAGCACACCAACGATACACCGAACACCGAACACCGAACAACGGGAGAACCGTATGCATTGCAATTTTCCATCCACATGAATAGTATCCATCTACATCCCTGTGCCGTATAAAGCGTATAATATCAGGTCCGACTGACTAACTGACACACACTGGGAGATAGAGGGAGATAGAGAGAGAGAGAGAGAGAGAGAGAGAGAGAGAGAGAGATTGAGAAAGAAAGAACGCGCGTGGAAGCGAACAGCGAACGAAGCAACGGTATGAACGAGTCGAGCCAGCGAACAAGCAAACGAACAAATGAACTTTCTATCGAGAAACGTACAGCGAGAGTCGAACACGATAGCGAAAAAATGTGCCAGGCAATAAATCGGTGTATGGTGCCGTTGCATGATACGTAACTGTGGCGCTCTGCACGTTAACTGCTTGTTCGGATGCTGTGTAAAATGCTTTTATACATTTGATGCTTTTCATCTTCGTACCCCATCACCCCGTCGCTTGGTGTATTTTACACCAAACGTGCGCTTTGCACACAACACACAACAATACCCATTGCCGAAATCCGAAGCAGAAAAACGCCAAAAAAAAACGCCTGTAAAACGGGCATCGTGTGTGTATCTGTATATGCATGCACACGTTTGCATGCCGATGCTGTTGCCGTTGACGTTGCCGATGCCATAGATTTGTATTTTTCGGTGATGGCACATTGTACCTTTTGCACTAGAAAATATACTCACACATTGGTTTCGCGCGTGCTCTGCATTGTATAGAAGTGTGTCAGTACAATTTGCCACCCGAGCTATATTAACTGCATTCCATTCTGGTGTGTATGAACAGATTGCCCGTGTGTATCGACGCTACACCGGTATATGTTACTGTTTATTGTTATGCAGCGCTAGTGTGTGCAATGTGCATGGGGTATCTGGTTGTTCGGGGTCTGGTGTATGTATAATGCTTTCAATGTTGTGCGCTGCATTTTGCATTATCATTACTTCGTTTCTCTAATGTAATGCATTTCATGACCAAAAATTAGTGCGAATTAATTGTTGTTCGGATCGTTCGGCTACTTATTATTTTATGAAAACCAAACGGATTGTTGGCCTGATACTATTTTAAATAGATACTATCGATTGGTTGTCTTTTGGATTTTATTCTTTTTTTTCTTTTTTTTTTTTAATTTCAGCTATATTGCAATGATTGGTCCATGCCATTAAAGCGTTCAATGAATATGAGCACAGTTAATGGCTAATTTGTGTATGTATCGCTATCGCGTGAGCTCTTTTCATTCGTTTCTGCAGCATTTCGCAGCGTGCTCATGAACGAATCCCAAAATTCACTTTATATCTGAACTTACAATTGTGAATTTGAATTTATGTGGGCACATATCAGTTTGGCGTGGTTTAGCATTTTGACTCGGGATTTTCACCATTAAAAACAGTCAAACTAAATAATATTATTACATAAATATATGTATATATTTTTGGGTGTTGTTGTTCTTAAAATCGCGTATTCATAAGCGTTAAAACAAGCAATGGAAAGTCGCAAACGAAGAAGATGACGAATAAATTAGCTTGGCTGCCTAAGCTCTCTAATACGGATGCAGTACATGCAGACGTTTGCTGCACCCCGAAAAACTATATCACACATGAATAGGTTTTCATTTGGGGATGGGCAATTCAAGCAACGGTGCACACAGCATCGGCAACATCTACTCTCGGCCATGTTATGCAGTAAAATTATCACATGTCACATGTGCATGACTCTCAGATAGAGACTGATAGAGTGTCAATCGGGCAGACTTACGCTCTACATTTACGCTCTGTACATGTATGAAAAATCTATTTTGACTATAAACACTTTGAAAATCATTGGCACTTTTTCCTCTCTTTCGGGCGTATATACAACACTCACACACGCTAGCCGCTGTCTCTTTGTTTAGTGTTCGGATCGTAATGCATTTTCCCATTGCTCGCCTCTTATTTATCAACGCCAAGTAGCGTAAAAGCGGTGATATATCATTTTTGTTGTTTTTTGTTTTTTGTTTTTTTTTTGTTTGCTCTCGCCAGTTCTCTTCCACTTTCCACTTGAATAAATATAGAAATGTTAAATGCTAAATGACATCACTTTCGAAGCACAGCCAATTAATTTATATTCATTTAATACTTGACTTTTCGTTAGCTCATATTCTGATTATCGTTGCCGAAAACAATTTAACACCCATTTTTGCGTGTTCGATACATTTAAAACGCTCAACTAAAATGGCAAAAGCATAATGAAGCACACACACAAAAAAAGGGGGGAAACATATGAATGAAATCCGACTGGCTAGACGAGCTCGTAAATAAATGATATAGTAAGATGTATGAACAAAACCAAATTTTTTTTTTTTTTTTGTTGTTGAAATAGATGCACATGCAAACGAATATTGGATTTACAGCTTAAGAATATCGCGCAAACGCAACAAACACTGAGAGCTAGTCAATGTATCATATAATAAATAATATATTTTGTTATGTAGTGTTAAATTTCATTCTCCGAGTAGAGTTCAGTATTCGTTAGACTATCGGCAGTGTGCCACATCAACCATTTGCCAACATCTGATGATGACAAATCAGAGACAATGAAATGTGTAAATATCTAACATTGTAGACGATTTTATGATTTTCTCTCAGCTTCTCTCATAATATGTTAATAATAATAGTTAGAAAGCAAGCAAGCAAGCGAAAAAATAAAAAAAAACCTTGAATATGTGGAAACCACCCCCGAATCAGAGTCGGTGTTGCAACAGATAAGCGTGCTGAATCGTTGAGAGCGTGGCGAATGCCATGCCATCGTACGAAATATATATACACGAAGCAGCAGGCATGGCAATTCAATCAACAATATGAGACTTAGCAAAAGCAGCTACATCAGTTGAAATATGGCCGTTGGAATTCTATTTGTATGAATGCGAAAGCTACACAGATACCAAAATCGTATAATAAAAGAGCATACATTCGCATAAAATGCGAATTTATGAAATTTCAAAGTAGGGTCGATCGAGAATGGACAAATTAACAAGTAATAGTCAATTCGATGACAACCACAATGATGATTGATCAATCGATCGTAGACTGTCTCAATCACACCCACACACATTGTTATATTAGCCATAGCCACACTATCCGAACACATTGTTTAAGTTTGAAAGTAGTAAAACTAAATATTATTTCAATCAACAAATCTTGTTCGCCAATATTCATGCATTGCTGTGAAATAAAAGAAAAAAACTGTCATTAGTCAAGCCAAAGGAGCGCTGCGATGGAGTTTTTTTTTTTTTTTTTTTTTTTTGTTGTCTCGTTTGTCTTAAACAATGGATCTTTAGATGAATTGTGTGAATATATTTTAACAAAGATATCGTATTGCGAGCATGTGTTTGCCAAAACATGAAGCGTATTCTGTGAATTTATCATCGTATCACTAATACAAGTGGCTTTTGAGCCAGGGTGGAAGAGAGAAAGGGAAGAGGAAGGGGAAACGGAAGGATTTTAACCGTAAAATTGTGCAAAGAAGCACGTCTGTAGGAAGTTTTGTGTTGGCAATTGTAAATGTTCATATTGAATGTGTGGCTAGACGCTAAGTAGTCGGCAAATACATAATTTCTGCCTACAAGCTCATGTCACTGTTGATGTTTCACAAAAACCGCAATGAAAACTACATCACCACCATTCACATCAAGGCTCAGAGTGTTTTTGTTTTACATGGGGAAGGCGAATGTGTGGTATATTGTTCCACCCTACTGAGCTTTCAAACGTACAACGCACAACGCAGTATATATGTGGCTAGGCAATCTTGAATTTTATTTTGCCGCATATTTAGCAGTGTGGATTATCATTCTCAGTTCATATTCTGTTATTATTATTACATTTTATTACAATTTATATGTAAAATCTGCTGGAAGCTATGAGATGAAAACATATTCGACTTTTTCTTGTGGATATATGTGTGTATGTGTATTTCTATGCGTTTTTTTTTTTGCTGTTGTTGTTGTTGCCTCCATTCCCAGTCCCCTTCTGATTCAGTTTCACAGTTCTTTTCTCTCCATTTTCTTTTTTTTTTTGATTCTCAGTTATTTTGTTTTGGTTATGTGTGAATCCTCTATAGGAACTTTCATGTCTCGACCTCCCACACCCGTCACCCTTCAAAATAGCGTTCTAACGCTTAAACTGCAATCGCTTCTATTTGTCGCGTTGCTTATTTTATGCTCTCTCTCCTCGTCTTTGTTGGCTCACTTTCACACATCCCTCGTTCCGCATTTGAAATACGATGGCATGGTAAAATTTATGTGGTTTTGTTTAAAACGATATAAAGTTTTGTGTATTACAAGGTAACATAATATATGTATATGCGTTTTTGGTTGGGTGGTACGGATTCATCAGCAAGTAAAGCAAGCTACAACAAAAACCAGAGCTTACACTTTACAAGTAATATGTGCAGTAATATATTTCCAAAATTGAGTTGACTGCTGTGTGAGCGAGCGCCCGCATGTGTGTGTGTGTGTGTGTGTGTATGCGTTGTATGATTGTATGCTTAAACAGCGACTTAGCTTTTAGGGCGTGCGCTTCGTGTGTTTCACCTTTTTGAGCACTGCTTGTCAAATTGTTTATCTCATGCACCATTCCACGAAACCAATGAAGAATTACGCCCAATTTTTACCCTTTTGTGGATTCAATATGTCAGACTGACCATTTCAACAACATTTATTAGCAGCCATCTCAAGCTCCTTAAATAAGCTCAAGCAAATTGTTTCTTCGTAGGTTTTTTTTTTTGTTGGCTGCTACTGCTGTTGCGTCGTATTTTAATTGCTTTTGGTGAAAATTAGTAATGTTTTTATGGTTTTTAGCCTTACAATTTGATCGATGTGTGCCATCATAGTATCAAACTCGAAAATCTAAGCAAATGATGTTGAGAGACGAAGCAATGAAGCAAAAAAAAAAAAAAAACAAAAAAATGATGCATTACATGGAATTAATTTGCAGCACATACTAATAAGCTTAGCAACACAATGTCCAAACGGAATGGCAACAGTGGTTTGAGGGCGAGGCAACGATAAATGTCGTCATTTTGATGAACGTGCAAACCGCTTACGCGTTTTGATTTTGTTGGCGCTTTTCTTTTTTCTTTTATTTTATGCTGTTGTTGTTGTTGTTGTTGTTGTTGTTTTAGCCGCTAGTTTTGCGAATTGTCGTTTCAGTTTGTGCAGAAGTTTTGGTTCCCGATTAAAGCGGTATAGGTATACCTATTGCGTCAATCGATATCATGCCATACCGTAGTGTAAGACGTCAGTCAGTGTGGCCATTTAATTACTCGCACGTATACAGTTAAGAATCAACTAATACCATCATTATGCGAAGTACAGCGCTAATATTCTCACGATTTTGGTGAAAACGGTTAAAAGTCTTAATGGGGCATTTATATTTGGTACGCGACAAATCAAAGTCGGGAGATGGCTTATGCTGCACACGAAACGATCGCTTACAACGCTCAGCTTTTTAGACAGTTTATCGCCCGAGCCACCACTAATGAAGAGGTTTTATATGTACACATTCAATACACATTCCTCCGGTATTCTGGCATCCGAAAGGAAAATGGTCTGCTTGACAAGCTGAGAAAACTGTACAAAACCAACATTGTTAGCATCACAGCACTTTTGGAATGGTCTAGTGTGTGTGTGTGTGTTTGGTTCATTTTTTTTTTTTTTTTTTTGGTTTCATTCGTATTGCAATTTACGCGCTATATTACATTAGTTTCGCAGATGTTATCGGATTTAGAATTGTAACAGCTGTAAAAAATGGTTGAAATTTTATTTTGTCAATATTTGACAAAGTTTATCCCTTTTTTGCTATGACACTCACTTCTCGTCGCCCGGTCGGGGGTTTTTTGCTCTTTTTTTTTTTGGTTGGTTGTTGTCTTCTATTTGCTACCCCATCTAATGATTGAGAACAATTACAGTTGGCAAACAAGAGATATTAGGAGCACATAAAATGGTACAAGTACTTCAAATATTGTATCGGTGGCGATTTTGTAAATCGGGAGTTAAATAGATTGAATGGTTCGGATTCATGTATTGTTGACCGATACGCCTTGTCACGTTTTCATACAACTTCATACAAAATACAATACACACTTGACGCTTACATCAAATAGTTCGGTATGGTGTACAGCCGAGGCAGCCGAGGCAGAGAGAGGTAGAGATATATAGAGAGAGAGAGATAGAGACAACGGAACAAAGCAGATATATTGCTTGGATAAAATGCAAGAGCAATGTGTTGAGTTTTTAGTTTAGCAGTTACAGTTGTTTGTTTATTTTAGCATTGGTTCTAAACTTTGGTGTTGGTGTTACCCATTTTGCGTTGCACATACACAAATTTACCATGCACATGCATACCAATTTTCTGCTCCACTTTGAATCGCTTCTCAGTTCACTTTGCTATTTCCGGCTCTCGTGGCATATTTGTGTGTATTTAGTTTGGATGCAGTGAACGGGGTAAATGATTAGCAGCTAGATATTTAAATTATTTATTTAATCCTGGGCTATCCTGGCACCTCATTTGTACGCTCCAAAACTTTCATAATATAAAATATAGTTTATGTAGTTATATATCGTTTGCCGTCATCTACATTCTTATATTTTCCAGAGAGCGATGATAATAATCACGAATTATTTTTTCTTGTTGTTTTTTTCTTTCTCGGTTCTATCACGCAACTTTTTCGACTTTTTCGGACTAGTGATAGTTCGTAATAATACGATTTTTGCTAGGTTCACTTTTTTCGTTATGATTGCAAAGCTATTTTCCATCTTCCGCTCACTGTACGCATCGTTCCGCACTTTGTCAGCCAGCATGAATGCTTTGTGATCTTTTTGCGTTTGTGGTGTTTTTTTTCTCTCTCTCTCTCTCTCTCTCTCTCTCTTTGGTGCTCTTTTCTCGTTCGTCTTCCAATCTTTGGTGTGTGCTTTTGCATGTGTATACGTGTGAACGCGAAGCATATCTTTGTGTGTGTGTGCGTGTGTGTGTTTGTGTACTATTTTGTTGTTGTGTTTGTCTTATTCTTGTGCCACTTCTTATAAATTTCCAAACGCTATTCAGTTGCTTGCTATTCACATAATTCCAACGTACTTTTACTACTATGTGTCTTATCATTCGGCATTTGTTTGCTTCTTTTTCGATCATCCGCACTTATTGGCCCATTTCACCTTCTTACTCTCTATCTATTGCACTATTCCCACATTTTCTCGATTCACTACGACGTATGTGTTTATGTGAATGTGTATTTGATATGATGCCGTTTGCGTTTCTCTTCGGTTTTTATTTTCTCTCTTGTGTTTTTTTTTTGTTGGTGTTGTTGCGTTCAGTCTCCACTTCTTCATTCGTTTCCGATTGCTGTGTGTGGAATCGTATGGTTTTTCTCTCTCTCTCTCTCTCTCGTTCGCTTTCTCTCTCTCTCTCTCTCTCTTGCTCTCTCCTTGGATATTTCAAATCGGTCTATATTGCGAAATGAAATCGGTTGGTGTCCGTTGTGTCGTGTCGCATTACTATGAAAGAAACATACCGAGAAACGTGTGCATTCGTTCAATGAAGCAGCAGGCACATCGACGTGTGTATGTGAAACGAATATTCGTTGCCACTTGATTAGATTTTAAAATAAATCCCTTTTATACAGCTTTATATCAAATACAATAAATATTCTGGAATGTCGCCAAATGAAAAATATTACAAACATTCAACGATAGACACATAGAAAATGGGTACCAAAAGCAAAAGCAAAAGCAGTTAGATACCAATCGTCTAGTCGCATCATACTAACCGTATACTTATCCGAATTGTATACTCATCCACCGTATTTTTAAGCAGTTGTAACGACGAACGAGAAACAGATACGGAGCACGCAGAACTAAACGAGCAACTGAATGAGCTAAGCCAAAAAGAGATAGAGAGAGTGAGAAAATGTCCCAAGTAAAATGCGAACCGACTAAAAAATCATTTGAAAACAGCACCAGATCTCTGAAATATATGTCTTTACGTGGATAAAAGGGTGGGGCCGCAGCAATGTCTTTACGATGGCTCAACATAACATACATGTGTGAAACGAAAAATAAAATAAAAAAAAAAAAAAAAAAACGAAAATAACGAACGAATAAAGAAATAAAATGAAAAAGCACTGCTTTCGTTCTCTCTTCCGTTTTCGCTCTGTTGTTGTCCTTTTTTACGCTTTTTGGTCATCATTTTCCTCTGTCGCTGAATCTTCGCTCTCTCTCTCTCTCTCCCTCTCTTTCATTCATTTGCCACTTTCTCTCTTTCTCACTCTATCGCTCTCTGACGTTACTGATCCTGGAAATTGCTAATTTTGGTCAAACGGCGTATAAAAACTAAGTCAAATCATGAAATAACTTTTTTGCAGTTTCGAATAATTTATAAACAATAAACGCTAGCTATTTCAGTGATATATGGTCATGGCAAAAGCTATCGAATCTCTGGCCTCAAAACAGCAGCAATACAGAAGACAAGCAATAACGACGAAACATTACGTCGAAAAATGAACAGAAATAAATATGAAAAAAAAAAATAGATAGAAATATAAACACACACAAAAAAAAACAACAACAACTTATAATACAGCGAAAGCAACATCACAAAAGACGCATTGAGAATTCACTTCTTCCTTTGGCTGCCACGACAAACGAACACGAAAAGACGCAAAAAGAAATGGGGGAAATGGGAAATAAAATGAAATTTATTATTATTTTTCAATTTGTTGATGATTGGTTATAATGAAACTGCACATCTCCGACACATGCACAAATGGCCATGCGAACGAGCGAGAATGAGACAGAGGCCATCGCAACGCATTTATAACAACAAAAAAGAACCAACTTAATAGAATACTCCGTTTCAAACATTTCACATGATTTGCACGCACACATCCACACAACTGGAGAGTTAGTTCGATTTAGAATGTTGGCGCGCTTTTGGCACAAAACAACAATTTATTTCGTTTTGGCATTCCATTTTTGTTACACAATAAAAATGAATTATCTACTAATTATTTGTCAATGAATGGACTATTTGATCGATGAAAATAGGTAAATAAATTCCGTAACGGAACTTTTCGATGTTTATAAATCAGTGCGATTATCCATTTGCTTCTTGATTTTCGTTATTTCTTTGTTTTTTTTTTTTTTTTGGAGTTCATAAACTGAGTTCAAACAATATAGCACTTGATGTTTTTCGTATGTTCCTTTTCGTAATCGTTTTTATTGCATTGAATCCTGTTGAAAATGCCAAAAAAATACGGTCATTCGATGCAGGTGTAAAAATTGGCAAAGCATTGACTCATGAAAACAATTTTAAATGTGTCTTCCATGAATGCAGCAGCAAGCAAAATAGCTGCTTGGTAATGTGATGAAAATAATGTAAAAGTATCAAATTATCGAAGATTATACATAGTTTCAAGTGGCACCTCAAGTCAATAGTTGCCGGTTTTTATGTGACAATTTAAAACTCGATGTTGCTAAAATGTGTCCAAATGTGAAAACAACAGCAGCATGGATGAAGAAAAAAGGAATAAAATTGCTCAAGTCTTATGTGTGCTCACGTTTTTGTTGCTGTTGTTGTTCTTACTTTGTCGTTTTTGCCGTACATACAAATTGTTGTGGAATTTGCTTGTTTAGTAAACAATGTTTACCAATCCGATACAAATGCTAATGAGCGATGATTTACCAAAAATCCCTTCCGTTAACTTGTTTAAATCTTAATTCGTTACGAAAATCTTGTGCGTTTTTCTTGAATTCATTGTAAATGATTTTCTTTGCCGGTTCTGTGTGTGTGCGTTTTTTTTTTTTTTTTGGTTGCTCTTCTTTCTTTTGGCTACGTCCGAACACGTAGACATGGGAAACGAGCCGAAAAACGGCAAATCCAAGCGCACACATTGAAACGGAACGTACACAAAAAGACTATAGGCTGAGAAGCAGAGAATATTAGCAATGAATAAATTTACTGGTATGTGGCTGTATAAATGTTGAATAGAAAAAAAAAAAAAAAAACCGTTCCAAAATATCGATATACTCGAGTGTACAGTGTACTGGCACACAGTGAATAAAATAGTCGGTGGCAAGAGGAAGGGACAGAGAGCAAAAGCACGCTCGATAGAATGCCAACTGTCATTTCGAGTGAGATGCTTCTTTAATCATGCCCTCGACTACATATATTTGCATTATTTTTGCTTTGCATTTGCAAAACCGACTTTTTTTTCTCTTCTCCTCCGTCGTCGTTTGTTGTTTGTTAATTTGAGAAAAATAAATCCACATGAATTTTAATTTATATGAAATTAAATTGAATAAATAACATTTGTATAGTTATTTTATTTTGCTATTAAAAAGAAAACAACAAGAATTCGAAATACACACAATTTTTTTTTATGATGTAACACACACACAAAAAGTGAAATAAGAAATAATCACAAAATTCCGAATTTTGCCTGTGCGCTTGAATCCATTGTTAGTTCATAAAATGTTAAAAAGTTGCCTCATAATTTTCGATTTACTAGAACAACGGTGTTGGGCCGTTTACAATGCTTTTAATGCACACATAAACACAAGCGCGCACGCACACACAACCAGCGATGGCAAATATGCGAGAGGGAAAAAAAAAGAAACGTTAAAATAAAATAAATGAATCTGTGTTGTTGGGGGGCGTGTGTTATAGCCGAAGCGCTTGAATACTGGCACGTATTTTGCCTCGTTTGTAAGGCATAAATTTTATAAAATTCAGAGCATTACCGAATTTAACAAAAATTATGCATGTTTAACCGCATGTGATTGTCGATTTGTACAATCGATATTTTATTTTTTTATTTTGTTTTCAGTTTGTTTGTTTGTTATTGCCATATCTTTCTCATGTACACGCTCACGTAACGTTCAAAGGACTGAATTTCACTTAAACGAGTATTTTATCACTCATACTACATTAAAACTATCAACGTTGAATATTTGGTGATGAAAATGATAACAGTAATTTGAAATGGAAGGTAGCAAATGACAGACGGCCAATTCAAGTGCACAAGGTAATAAAACGGTAAATCTGTGTAACAGCAGCAACAACAACAGCAGCAGCAGCAGCAGCAGCAGCAGCAGCAGCAGCAGCAGAAACAGCAGCATCGGCCAAAAACGACAATATTCTGCGCGTATATAATGTTCTCTCACATCAGCATGCATGGATTTCCACTGACTAAATGAATTAAATCTGTTTTGTTTTATGTACTTGAGTACTTTTAATAGACGAACAACTGATTCCGGACGACTGTTTGCTCTCTAGGTCCTGCCATTTTCCGTGTGTTTAATGCACGGCGCTTTAATATTTTAAATACGCAAAGCGAGACAGAGGCAGCTAACTAGAGATCGCGTCGAGCGTAGCTGAGTACAAAATACTGTACACATATACATCCAATTAATAAACATAACAAGTAATTTGGAATATTTACACACAGACATCCTCACCCAAGGGCTCTCTCATCCTGCCATCATATTCCATATAATACGATTTTATGCACACATTTCGCCTCATTTTCAACTGTTTCCGTCTGCACTGCAACGCCAATGAATGAAAACAGTTTGTGCCGATTTATGTCAAGTTTTTGTCACACATATACACATACACAAACATACAGCCATTTCTTCAACGTCAAGTGGAAAAGTGCGTGTAAATGCAATGTCACATCAACAGTGATGGCCCAACCGAGAATAAATCTTTTAAAATATTCCTTCGCTACAAGTTAATTTGTTATCTCAACGCCATCACAAACTCTCAATGCTCGATGTGGAGGCCGAATGAGACACACACACACAAACACACCAGCAAACAACATCACATGTACATCTGAGTGCATGTTGGATGTGTATAAAAGCCCCCCAAGTATTTACTTACCGGGATTTCTTGATCATTGCATGTTGGAATTGGTGGTGTGCTCTTTTAGTTTCTGTTGAAATTCAGTGCTCTTGGATATTATTGTTGGTGTGTTGTTGGCTGTGCTGTTGCGTTGTTTTGTTGCACTATTTTGCGGTTTCAACAGCAACATCAGCAGCAATGACGACGACGACGACGATGACGACGACGACGACAACAACCGTAGAAGAAAAGTGACATTCGTGTATCTTTAATCAATTTCCAAACATCACAATTCCATACCACTGATTCACAAGTCGACATTATGTATACAAATGTACGTGTACGGCAATGAATCACAAATCACAATCACATATCTCTAGTTTCAGAATCGGTGGTGGTGTACTATGTGTATGCTCTCGTACGGGTAGTACGGTATTACGGTACTCGTATACCGAGGTCTAGTCGCCTTATCATGGTATCTTTAAATCAACGATGCCTTAAATTCAAATGGTTTCAAATACAGTGTGCGCGTATCACAATTATGTGCGCTTTAGATAGAAATTTAACCCCCAAAAAAACATTGGGTTATTTACTTGGTTCAATTTTCCCGCATCACATAAACAGCATGTTGTGTGGACCACAACAATGAAAATGTTTATTCCTGAAGGATGTGCCGAAATGTGATTTGTCTTTTTTTTTCTCTCGTCTCTTTATGCTTGTTCTATATGCGATGACGCAATGATGATAGCACACAGCAATTGACACTTCGTTTTTTTTTCTGTTGTTGTTGTCCAAACTGATGTTGAAATGAAATCGTACACAAGAATAATACAAACCAGAATGCACAACACTCATTCAATATTCTAACTTTAAAGATTCCATTTTTGCTGTTGCAGTGTAAAGTGAAAATGAATTGTCATTGTGATGTTCGTTTCGTGTTCAATGTTGTTTCTATTTCTTTCGCTCGCTCGCTCGCTCGTTTGCTCTTACTCTCTTCAATATGTCTTCAGTTGGTCTTTATAGTGCTCTTTTTATCAAGTGATTCGATGCTATTCTTCCCCTCAATGAATCGAATATAACGATTTCCTGAGCGATTCGTCGTCATGACGTTTATCTTTGTTGCATTGAAGGCGACGCTCATTCCCTTGCACTCCACAATACACCGGTAACCGCTTGATGGCGATAAGAGTTCAAACCCCCCGTATATACGCCATACCGATTCAATAACGCACGGCCGCATAGGTGCGAGAAATTCTGTTTGATTTCTATTGTAATCGGTCGGCTCAAAATTTTCCCACTTCTCGTTCCAATCGGGTTCGGTGGTTTGATATGCCGTTGCCATGTTATGTTTGTTCTGCCAAATGCACTTTGCGGTTCTTGCCTTCGAAATATGTTTTTATGCATTCGTCTCGGTGGCTAATATCCTCTTTCAGCACTTGTAGCAAACATGTTAACAAATAAATTACGGAAACTTTACGCTATTTTATAGCGTGAGCTATACGAATACATGGAGGGGTGGAGGAAATGAAATATCGATCAATTTGATCAGTGTATGAATTGTTCAGCGACCTTGTGTCACTTCTTTGCCACCCCCGACCTCTGTCACTTGAACTGGTAACATTGTGAAATGCACCTATTGGAATGGGGAATGAAGTTCATTTAGAATGTGAATTAACTGCCATTTGCTTGCTACTGACAAGATAATTATCGTCCTTATCATGGTTGGTTTGTTCATTATGGGAATGGAAATTAATTACCCTTTACTTGGGGATTTTATCGGTAATTTTTTTTCCCCGTCAACGCCATTAATTCATATCGACAGAGAATCTTTTGAAGACTTGAAAGCCATTAATACGCACTTTAAACAACATCATTTTAGAGTTCAATTTCATCGCATTAAATCCCAAAAAGCTTGCATAGAATATTGAAGGAATTTCTTCGTTTTTTTTTTTTAAACCCTGTACTGGGTTTCGGATTATTATTCGTATTATTGATTGATTTCTTTACAGTTGACTTAATTCTGGCTGTCCATAGATCTAGGGGGAAGGAAACAGTTTAGAACGGAATATCTTGATCTAAAGAAACAACCAAATAGTCCCAGTTTGAAATGGGAAAATTAGGTGTTTCAGTTCTTTAATTACAGATATCGTTTTTTTTTCTTTAATATGGCAATAAAAAATGGGTATAAATCACAGAAATAAATTACAAATAACAGTTATGATATCCTGATATAGGCTATAAAATATTGCTGAAATAGAATTTACAAGTATAGAACGAAATTTAAACACAAAAAAAATCCCTATAAATTCATACGCTGACAAATGTTAATGTAAAGCAAATTGAAAGTCTATAAATTATGGATATTATGTCGATGATAATTTGAGATCATTTCATTGTATAGGTTCAAATGTATCCAATTCGTAACCAATTTGCACGAATATGGAATATTAACCGTGCTATCACCCGGCTATCACAGCGATATTATCATCCAAACATCTATGGGTACACGGTGTAATTGAAAGTGTAAAAAAGTTTTTTTTTTTTTTTTTTAAAAGTAATCAATGAATATTTTAAACACACATACACCGGCAAAGAGAAAAGAAAAACGTGAATCGGAGATGGAAATATGCTACTGATATATACCGACGTATGCACAACGGAAATGTGAAAATGCGTGCAAAAAAGTGAGAGCAAAAATAAACGTAAAGAAGCAACAGAAAAAAAATGGAAAATAGAAAAAAAAAAAAAAATAGATAGCGGAAGACGGAACGAAGCATGGAACGAAGTGAATGAGCCGTCGAGCGGTGAGCTTTCATTTGAGACCTGAATAAAGAAGGGAAGAAAAGGAAGAAACGAAAATGGAAATAACCGAAAAATAGCACGTGCACGGCAAGGCAGAGGCCCGGATATGATGTTTTAAATTTATTTTCCGTTTGCAATATTTTCAGTTTCTCTTGTTGATGTACTTGCTTATATTGTAACGCTATTTTCCGAAACTCTATGGAGTTTCCTCCTTCATTGTTGTTTGAGGAACAAAAATGGTCGGTTGCTCCCACTCTTCTCCTCGCTTTCGTTTGTGGCGTTCATTCTGTCCACCCCCCCCGTTCACCCGCTCAACTTTTATCTCAACCACTAATTTGGTGTTTTCTGCTCTATTCGATGCGCTCTCTCTCTCTCTCTGTGTGTCCCCCTCACTTCTCCTCAACCCTCACCCTCATGCAGTGGTGGAATGTCAACAGATGAATTGAACTGTGATAATAGTTTAATTTCATTGTTATTTATTTCCGTGATTTGTATCATTTGATGCGTATTTATACATTATTCCCGAATATTGGCTTTTATCGGTCGACGTTATCTCATGATGGCATATCCTATTACAATTCGTAAAAGCCAGCCGGATTTTTCAGGGCCGTTAGACTAAAATGTGTACAGCATTTATGTGCAACATTTAATGTGTTGTCTTTTTCTATCGCTCTTTCTCTCACCCTCTTTTACGCCGCTGTACGGTGAAATGTAGCATTTTCCGCTCAAAATACCAATCACACCAACACTCAATTTCGATTCATGCCATTCTCTCTCTCTCTCTCTCTCTCTCTCTCTCTCTCTCTTTCTCTGTGTGTGTGTGTTTTGACCAAAATACATGCACTGTAAATTGCTTGCTGATAGATTTCCAAGCCATTTTATGCCAATTAGCAATTGGAGAGATTCAAAAGCGATTACCCCACAGAATAAGCGGAAGCTATCTTTTACGAGATTTCATTCGGTTAAAGTGTATTTGATGATGAAGACAATTACGATGTGTGATTCGAAAATGTTCCAGTTTTTCCACACACACACTCACACACACACAACGAGATCGTGTGTATGATTTTCATGAGATTGATTCGTTGGTCTGTTTTAGTGCACTTGATTTTATGAAAATAGCAAAAGTTAAGTTAAATTAATTTAAATAAAATGCTTCCAATATTCACATGAAAATGTACACACACACACGCAATTTGTATATATACCACAAAAATTACGTTTAATGCATGGCATCTGATTATTTTGTGTGTACGTTTATAACAAGCTCTGGTTTACATAGTTAAATGTGTGTGTGTACAATTTTTCATTTTCTTTCTCTATCTCTCTCTCTCTGTCTCTGTATCTCTTTTTTTTTGTCATAGATTTTGTAAATATGTGTTACTCACACGTTCAACACACAGCAACCAAGCAAAATTTTGACCAAGCAGCTTATCCAGTTATCTAACGAGCGCTATACTCATGGAAATAATAAATCTATTCGAAACATATGCTTCTCACTGTAATAACCATAAAATTATAATACGAAGCGTGTTCGAAAAATTGGGCGAGACTCACAAATGTCTATGGTTCAGATGTACCCGAGCGTTTGTTTGAAATATTGATATTGATTTAAGCCCAAACAAGATAAAAATAAAACCATTCGAACCAACGAGAGTACCAACCAAACAAAAAAAAAGCGTTCACACACAACAGAAAAATAAAATCGGTCACATCGTCTCTGCATCGTCTAGCACTTTGCTTTGAACAAAATATTGACACACAACAGCAATACGGTCGAATTAAAGTCAATACAATACAATACGTGATACTAAATACATTTCATGCTATAATATTAATCGAACAAAATAACATATGCTTCTGTGTGTCGACAAAAACGTTGTAAATATATATACACATTGGAGTGTGTGTGTGTGTGCTAGCGCGCGCTCTCATCGCTCTTTATTATCTATGTAACCGATGTGCCACTTTCAATGCATCAAAAGTGCAACGAAAAACCTCAACGCAAGCCAATTTCATAATGTACTATGTTTTATTTTGTGCGCAGCGATAAAAAAAAACACGCCCGGGTGGTGAGAGAGAGAGAGAGAGAATGGGAGCGTTGATGATAGACACAGACACTGTTATCTGTGGGGCTTACCGGGGGGCACTTTGTGAAGCCTCATCCAAAAGGTGTGCAGTTTTGTCGCTTTTGAACACAATTTTACCAAGACTTTATGTTTCAATTCGCCACATAAAATAAAAATCGTATTACATCTCGATAGCATTTTATTATGTGTGTTTGCATTAATCGAGTAATACAAGTGATTGCCTAATTTTGAATTGTTTATGTGCCAAATTTGGTTGAATTCACTTGAAATGGCATTGAATGCACAATTGTAATTTGAAATACATCAATTCAACTAGAAACGATGTGTTCAATTGATAAGTTATAACTTCTAATTAAACTAAGTCTCCGAAGGCGCTGCATTTAAAGCTATTAGTTACGCTTGAAATTGTGACTGGAAATTAAGTTGAAACACACACACACACACACACACAATGATTCGGTTCGTTTAGACTGAAGTTAAAACTTAAACATAAAAGTTATGTGTTAACGTTTGTTAAGTCGTTATTTGATGTTGAATTAAATTGACACTTAAATCATCCATTCTTCACTGTAAATTGCAGCTATTCTAACTATAGTTTGTCTGTCAAACGGCATTTGTTTACTCATCTTGACTTTTTCCATAATAATTTGTCTGTTTTTTTTTTGTCGCGTCTTTTTTTGCTCTCTTAGTCTTTCAGTCGATTAAAGTTTTTCTTTTCTTTTTTTTTCAAAAGATAATAAAACTGCCGCGTTTCATAATTCTCTATTTATTTACGCCAACTACCGCATGGATGAAGAAGATGCTTGTTATACTGGTGTGTGTGTGTGTGTGTGATTTGAATGGTGAGTGCTGTCGCTAGAGTGGTTAAAAAGCAATTGAGACCATTCAAAGCATAGTGTTTCAGACCAGCTCAGCGCTCACTCGGTCTCCTTCTCTCTATCTGGTGCTGCTGATGCTGGTGCTGCTTTCTTTTTTGTTTATTGCACGAAGTGACAGCGATTATTTGAAAGTGTAAGGACTACTAGCTTTATGCCAGTCAGGCTTTCAAACTGTGGGGAATAGTTGTTGTTTTATGTGGCATTTCTAAGGTTTTTAGCCGCACTCAAATGGTGCACACGTACCGAATCTTTTGAGCATTATTGGGCAGCATTCGGTATATATAAATATATATATTGAATGTTATACTAAGATGTTCGGCGATCCATTGTCGTGTGCTTGGTGCGTAGTGCAAAAGCTTAGCATCCTTAATTTAGTCATAAAAATAACAGAAAACAACAGCAAATATGCGCAAGCAATACAAATACGACAATGAATACGATATAGTATTCGGTTAAATGATAATAATCGTGTATATTTACAAGATCTAATGAATATGTATTTTGTGATTATTTAAGCGTATCGACTTTTAAATACGTCTACAGCATATACACTGGATAAACTAGTGCTAATAAATATAAAACATACAAAAAATAGCATGCACACACAAACACACACACACCGGGAGAGAGATAGAAGAAAATACACAGCGAGAGAAAGAGAGAGAGAAAGAGAGAGAATAAGGCAAAATAAGAGAAGAAGAAAAAAAAACTGTATTTGAACAGCAAAAGCCTACGACTCAACAAATGAATGAATGAATGAATGAATGAACGCACGAACGAGCGAATTTCAGCAATTCAACTACTGCCTTTCGTTATCCTCGATGATGCTGTTTATCCATTCACATTTTCCATGTTTATTTGGCTCATAGATTTTCAAGTGTTTCGCTTTCAAATATGACCGGGCGTGTGTATGTATGTGTGTGTCGGGGTTTCTGTATCATGATAGGAAAATATGTATAAAATGCCAGAGCAACAGCGAAACAAGAAAGCGAGTCAAGCCGCAGATTTGCAGAATGAAACAGAATCACACAAAGAGACATAAACAAACACACGACGCAATGATATTCGCATGTTAAATTGTTGATGTTGAATTTTTCCGTAAGCATTTTGTGATATGACAATTTGTATTCCAAGCAGATGACAATGCTCGTACCATTGAGTACTTCAACGCTTCTACTGCTTGAAGAGTGAAATGACTCAAAACCATAGCAGAAACGAACGAGCGCAATGGAAAATAGAGAGATAGAGAGAGAAGGAGAGAGATAGCGGGTGAGAGAGAGAGAGAGAAATGGGAGAAAGAGAGAACAGAACTAGCTAAAGAGATTTCAGCGTATCGTAGACATTTTATGCCGTTCAGAGAGATAAGATTTATTTTTAATTACAAAATCAATGGAGTGAAAAAAAATCAACAGCGACAGTTGAATACTATCAGCATCTTCATTTTCCATGTGGTAATTAAATGCCATCTTTGCAACAATTTCAATGTACTTTTGTACTGTTACACTGTTGTACTTGTAATTTTACCATTACATTTCATGTCTTGAATTTTACCGAACATTTCTCCAATGTTCGCGATTTAAAATTCTCGGCTCTCTCGGTTTTTATATTTTATTTTTATTTTTTTTTCATATTCTTTCACTCCCATTTTTATTTGTTCACATGAATATTTCCACGGCTGTATTTTAAGAAGCATGCAGAACACACAAAAAAAAAATTATAGATGAATTTCGTTGGGATCATTCGGGAAGTTTTGTGGTAATCTGTTGTAATAAATTTTATGTCAAAACAAACATAAAAAAGGCACGTTAAGTTTTGTGCCTGGAAATAAATTAAATTCGGTGTGGCCACGTTCAGTTCTGTTCAATTGTTAGCATATTCATCCATGCGATGAAAACAAGTTAAATTCTAACTTTATTGGAGGTATTTCAATACGGAAAATGTACACAGTATTATGTTTTCATTCTTTCCTTGCAATTGATGCAGAAAAGTTTTTTTTCTTTTTAATTTTTTTTGTTTTGTGTTTTGAATATATTTCGTTTAAAATGTTCCAATCTTTGGAATATTAAGCTTTTCAGCCAGTTTATCGCAGGCGCTAAGTTGATTGACGACATATCGGATACCACCCTCTTGGTCAACTTTATTCATGTGTGCACGCTCTGGATCTCCAGGAACTAAAACTGGCTTCCCTTCGTCCACCTGCAACGTGTTTTGGGTTTAAGTACATTTTACATGTTATTTTGGAAGGAACATTTTTTTTTTTTTTTTTTTTTTTGCTTAAAAGTACTTACAGGTGGCATATTACGTAGAATGCCATTTAAGTCGGTCATACGATCTTCAAATCCTGGTGCAAAGCAATTTGGATCGACAGCAATGAATACTTGGCCAAGGTCGGCAGGCCCATCATCATCCAAAGACCATTTTCTGATGTTGGACGCATAATGAGAACCCGCCGTAATGCCACACAGCACTTCAACCATGGCACTCAAACCATAACCTTTATCGAACCACATTGATAGAGATTGAATTAAACTGGTTTAAGATTTGTTCTTTTTTTTTTTCTCGAAAATTGTGCCAGATAAACAGACCTTTATAGCCGGAGGTAACTTCCATACCACCCAGAGGTAATAGTTTATTTGCTTGAAAAGCCTCAGCTGCATCAGTGGTAACATTACCATCTTTACCTAACGCCCATCCCACCGGTATGGGTTGCTCTTTACGTCGCTGCATTTCAATTTTTCCCATTGCCACTACTGTCATTGCCATATCTTCATATGCATCAACGATGACATTGTATAAATTAGAAAATCTGGTAAAATATTTTCTTCTACATGTAAAATATGGTAACAAGAAAATCTCTTCCACATACCCAAAACAAAACTATCTCCACCCGTTGCTGGTGCTGCCAAACTGATTGGATTTGTTCCCAGTGCAGTTGTCTGTGTTCGTGTGGGACATAGTGATGGTGATGTATTTGTCATACTGATACCAATCAAACCCTCCTTCTGTGCTTGTATTGAATATGAACCGCAAATGCCTTAACAGTTTTCAATTAAAAATGCAAAACAAATGACAAAATGACATCTTTTGTTAGCATAACGTTATTATATAGCTTATCAGGTATTACCGTAATGATTTGAATTATTTGCACAAACCCATCCAACGCCGACATTCTTTGCCTTTTTTATAGCCAATTCCATACAGAAACTTTATTTAAATGAGATGGAGAGAGAGAGGGAGAGAGAGAGAGAGAGAGAGGGAGAGAGAGAGAGAGAGAGGGAGAGAGAGAGAGAGAGAGAGATAGGGAGCGAGCGAGCGAGTCAGCGAGCGAATGACACGTTGAATAAATTTTGAATATTCAAGTAGCATTAAGTTCACAGCTTGAGTTCAATTAAATGCGATAGTTAAACACTTACCGTCCAACCACAGCACCCAGACCATTATTGCCAATGACCCAAGCGGTTGCGGGCGTTTCCTTATTGCGTATAATCAAATTGAAGTAGAAAATCACTTAAACGATCGAAGTATTTGCTAAATTGCTTGACATTTACTTTGAGTATTGTTGGCTTCGAATCGGCACAAAGTATCCCAGATGTTATATCATTCAAATAGAATTCAATGCGATTCATACCGTGACTGTAGTGACCACGGTAATCAGCTTCAGCCAGTAAATCAGCCATCATTTCAGCATGTTCTTTTGGTGTTTTCACCGCAACAAAACAATCAATCATGAAACGTTTAACTTCAGCAAGTGGAATTGTATCACGCATCAAATTATTTGCTATAACAATTGATCAATTAATAAAATACCACAATTCGAAATTGGTACTTAACATATTTTTTTTTTTTTTCAGAGTAAAAAGTGAACAACTGGTAAAATTTATTGGCAAAAAATATCAGGTTTTAAACCAACATTTGTTCATACTGACCCATTTTTTAAAAATATTTTTACAAACTGTCCCAGACAGTTTCTTCGGTAAAATAAGACAACTGACAAGATGATGAACAACGTCAAAACATCGAATATATCAAGTACCTTATCTTATCAATCTCTATCACCTATTATTATCTAGTAAATAATGTCTACCTACTTCTACACAACGGCATATACTAGTAGTTTCAACGATTTTTTATCGCGTCCAATTTTAATCATTACAAGAAAAAAAAACAAACTCAAACAACATTTATTTGTTGGTAATAATTGCATAGTTTCACAAACAAATTTATTGAAATTAACAAAACTTCAAATACAGAGGAAAAAGGTGGAATGTTGGTAATGCTAATGGGACCAATGATATGATTCATCAAATTGATGAAGAAAATCTTTGTTTTAATGGAAATATTTTCAATTTGTAAAATATTATATAAAAAATAAATGTTCATTTAGATTCCACAGGTAAGTAGGTAAATGATTAATATTTTTAGTGTGCTCTTTGCACAATTTTTCGATTTGAATATATATTTCGTTTACAGTAAACCGATTTTTGGAATTTGTAGTTTTTCAGCCAATTTATCGCATGCTGTAATTTGATTGATATGATATTGGATACCTCCCTCTTCATCGACTTTTTTCATATGAGCACGTTCTGGATCACCAGGTACTAAAACTGGTTTCTCTTCCTCCGCCTTAAAAATAGATATTTCGTGTGAATATTTAAAATGGGTTTTAAGAGAACGAGTGCATCAATTCGTTAAATGTTTCATACCGGTGGTAAGTTACGAAGAATACCATTCAAATCCGTCATACGATCTTCAAATCCTGGTGCAAAGCAATTTGGATCGACAGCGATGAACACCTGACCGAGATTTGGAGCACCGTCTTTTGATCCATCCAGAGTCCATTTTCTTACTTTTGTTGAGAAATGTGCACCCGACAAAACACCAGTTAAAATATCGACCATTGCAGCCAAACCGTAGCCTTTAGCATACACACACACACAAAACATAAAAATATATGGCATTTGTTTAAATTCTTCAAAAATTGTAAAGTCAATCATATGTTGACATACCTTTGTAACCAGATGTAACTTCCAAACCACCCAATGGCAAGAGAAGGCCAGCATCAAAGCCTTCTTTAGCGTCTGTGGTAACGTTACCATCTTTTCCCAATGCCCATCCAGCCGGAATAGGTTGCTCTTTGCGCACCTGAAGCTCAATTTTACCAATTGCTACCGCAGTCGTTGCCATATCTTTTGAAATTGCAATAGAATATATCGGTCATTTCAATAATAATTGATGTTGTATGGAGGGGGGGAAAAAAAATTGATACTAATATCAGTAGTATCAATAAACAATTCATACCCAAAACAAGACTATCTCCATCTTTTGCCGGAGCAGCCAAACTAATAGGATTCGTTCCTAATGCAGCTTGCTTACTACGAGTCGGACATAAAATTGGCGATGTATTCGTCATACTAATACCAATCAAACCTTGTTCTTCGGCTCGTATTGAATGCCAACCAGCAATACCTACACATTTTTTTTCCAGAACAACATACAAAACAAATGAAATTTTTATAAGGTTTCTCATTTCTATTGGAAAGCATTACCGTAATGGTTTGAATTATTTGCACAAACCCAACCGACGCCAACGTTCTTTGCTTTCTTAATAGCCAGGTCCATGCAGTAACTTTCAATTGGAAGAACATATTGGAATTTTTTTTTATTTTTTTTATTTTTTTTTTTTTATTCAAGTATCCCATTAGAATTGTATGTCAGTTTGGTAAAACTTTTTCCAAAGTTTTGATCGAATTTGATAATTTAATACTTACCGGCCAACCACCGCACCAAGACCATTGTTACCATTTACCCAAGCGGTTGAAGGAGATTCCTTATTTTTGTACAATAAAATGGCAATCGAGAAAGAAAAAAAAAATGAAGAAATTCCATGATATTATTTGATTAAGGCATATAAGTAAAATGGTAATTACTTTGAGCAATGTCGGTTCAGCTGCTGCATTCATGGCACCCGCTAAAATGTCATTTAAATACATTTCAAGACGATTCATACCATGGCTAAAGTGACCACGATGATCAGCTGAAACCAACAAATCGGCCATGAGCTCAGCATGGTTTTTAGGTGTTTTTACCGCAACAAAGCAATCAACAATAAAACGTTTTACTTCATCGATTGGAATAACATCACGCTTAGAACTATCAGCTGCAAAGATGGATTACGTGTTAAGTAAACAACAGAAACAGACAGAGAGAGAAAGAGAGAGAGAGAGAGAGAGAGAGAGAGAGAGAGAGAGAGAGAGAGAGAGTGAAAAAATAACAAATTTGAAATTGAAAATAGTGTAACTTTCAGAATGGTCTGTCCTTATGTTCTAGTTTTAGCATTTTGGAATTAATTATTTTCTAATTGGATATTTTCCTTCCGAAATGTATTGTCGCACACCTACCCATTTTACTTTAACTGTCAATTTAAATGTTAATTTAACTTGAACTAAATAAATTTGAAAACCGCAAACCACTTGTAATCGAATGTGACTTCTCGATCAAAATGAAACGATTAAAACGAAAAGACACATATGGAAGATGATTGTTGAAATGAATTCGTATTTCAAATCTATATGGACTATGCAAAAAATGCCGATAACAAGAAAAAAAAACAAAACAAAACAAATAACAGCACACACAGTTGTGCGCGCGATTGCGAATTTATAATTCCATATTTTTGATACACGTACTTGTCTCTACTCTACATAACAATCAGGCTGATAAAATTTGTTTGTTTCTTGTGTGCTGTTTTTTTCTTTCGTTTATTAACCATCGAATTGGTTGCTATGTGTGTGTGTTTTTGGAGGCGATTGTATTCATTAAAATGTTGTTCATCAATTTAAATTAAGCTCATTTGTATCGTATGGGCGATTGCCCAAACTATATCGTTTAATTTTATCGTATGAAATGTTAAAAGCGCTGATGTTATTGATAATTTCTATTTATTTATGGCAATTCATACAATTGAATTGTTTACACATTTTAAAAATCATACTCCAATTTAATTGTGTTCGTTCGCCTTGATCATGGCATTTATCGTTTAACCCGTTTATTTCATGAAATTTTTAATATTCATTCATTTCAAACTTACAATTTGTTGTGGAAGTGCCAAAAAGTTGCTTGCACACGCGAGAAATGTGTTTATCCTGATTTTGTTGTCGTATTACATTGAAAATGTGATATTCACGGACACATTGTACACTACAAAACGGTCGATAAAATTTGAAATGGCACACTTTTTGGGTCAATCGAACTACAGAACTAGACATGATTTTAATTTAAAAATTCATATCGCTACACACACTTAATGTTAACTATTCAATTTCGGAGACAAACGAAAAACAATTCTTTAAGTTTACTTTGTTACGCAAACTGAAGTTTACAACAAATTTACCATATGAACTAATAAACATAAACATTATCAATGACACACATTTCAATGCATGTAATGTGCGAGTCGTACTAGATCATTTGTTATTATCATTCGTATGCAGCTATTTTTGTGTTGGATGGTGTTTAGTGCGCATAAAGCGTTTGATGTTTGTCAATCGTAGTTGAGTTCGGTTTATTTCGTAATTGAAATTGAAATTACCAACGGGCAAATTAATGTCAATATTTCGTAGAATGTCAGCATTAGTGTTTCGTGAAGTTGAAGGTGACCTATTTTCGGCACCAAATACATATTCATTGGCACATTGTGTTGCGGCTGATCTGAAAATGGGTGCCGGCATTGCCGTCAAATTTCGTGATACATACGATCAAATTGATAAGCTCAGAGAACAAGGCATCAAAGCTGGCGGTGTTGCAGTTTTGAAGGATAATGCACGATTTATTTACTATCTGATTTCAAAGAATGATACATACAAGAAACCAACATATCAAGATTTATATTTGTCACTTCATGCAATGAAAAGTCATATGGTAAACCATTTTGATCGACCATTTTTATGTTTGGCATTTTCAATTTTCGTTTGTTTGTTTGTTTTTTTTTTCTTCTTTCAATTCCATTTTGTTTTGTTTTGTAGCAACAAAATAACGTTACACAGTTGGCCATTCCACGAATTGGATGCGGTTTAGATGGATTGGAATGGGATAAGGTCAAAGACCAATTACATGATGTTTTTGGTGATGTTCCATGCGAAATTGTTGTCTACACTTTCAAGCGTTCGTAGATTGAAATGATGTAAAGATAAACAAAAAAAAAACAACAAATAAATTACTCAAAATAAAATACAAATGCCATAGCATACAAATCTAGTACTTTTCTTTGCATTCTATGCCGTTGATTGTAATGTCAAATTCAGCTGTCAAACGTACTCACTGAAACGTGCTCTAGTTGGACACATATTTAAAACTGTTTGTTGTTTGCGCCTTTTTGTGTTCCCTTATTTCTCAACACAATTTGTAAGACATGAAGCTCTTAACATACAATTTTTTAACTTCAGCCGCTATCAAAGGTGTTAAAGTTGGCTATCCATTGTTACTTCATGTAAGCCATTATTGATTTGGATCATTTGAGTTGGTCTTTATTTTCGTTAAAAATGTGCATTTTAATTTCAATGGATTTCTCTCCAGGTTACTACCAAACAAGAAGTTGAGACTGATTTTAATGCGGAATTTCTTACACGTATGATTCCACGGCTTGAATGGCCAGCACTATTGGAAGGAGCAAAAGCGGTTAGTAAACATCAACAATTAATTATGTTAACATATATTTTGTTTGGTGTTTCATTGCGTCTCTCGTTTTTCGTATAATGTCAAATAAAACGATTCACGTTGGAATTATGTTTTTTTTTTTTTTTCTGTGTGTTTCAGATCGGATGCGCAGACACATTACCTGCTGAACCTCCACAAAAGCCAAGTGAGGACAGCGATTTCCTTCAAAAACTCCACCATGTATTATTAGAAATCGATGTTACCGAAGGCCATCTGGAATGTCCAGAAACTGGCCGAAAATTTCCCATCACAAACGGAATACCCAATATGTTGCTAAATGAAGACGAAGTTTAGGATATTCAATAAAACTAATTTCCATCAAATAAAAAATACTGAATTTTTATTCATTCCTTTGCCAATTAGTAGGAAATTGTACGACTTATTGAAAACACGACCACACGAACTCAGGTCCCTGAGAGGAGTGAACCTAATTTGTTGACTCTGAAAGATAATGGTTTTCCATAGTTCCATAGTAATTGCTTTGATAGCTCAAATTTGATGCATCGCTACAGTACAACACCTCAGAGCACTTTTGAGAGACAATCCTCAGAGCTCTGTTCAAGGCAATGTCTATACAAATAATTCGAAGTCTTAGTGACCGGAGATACTTCTTAAATGTCCAACAATTAGCCAAGAATGCGTTATTTCAGACAAGATATCAAGCATAAAGTGAACCCTTAATCTAAAAAAAAAACACACACACACACATATAAATTGCCATATGTTTGTTTCTCATTTTCAATTACTAATTTCTTTAATTCGAGCGAAATTATACAGAGTTTTTTTACAGAGATTATTTTGGTAAAGTTGAGAAAAAAAACGTTGCATTTTTATTTTATTACATTTTTGTATTTTTTTTTTTTAAATATATTTTAATCTTAATTCGTGAACATTTCGACTTTTAAAACTGTGTTAGAAAAAGTATTAGATTTAGTTTAAATTATTACTCTATCGAAATGGAAATGAAAAAAAAAGCGAAGTCTCTAGACTAAATGGCTATGCACAATCCATCATAAATTTTCTCTTTTTCTGTTGAACATTAATTTGTTTGTTTGTTTGTTTTCTTATGTTTCGACAGCCATTTACTAGTTTATGGTAACTTATTATCAGCTAAAGATTCTCGAAAGTGTTTGATTTTTTGTACAAAAAAGCCTTCGAGGCTTTCGGCGCATCGATAAAACGGTGATTCCTTTGGATTATAAAATCGGCAATTATCAAATATTTTCGTCATATCTGCGATGAATTCGGACAGTTTTTTGTAATTTTTTTCGTTGATTTTTGTTTCGACTTTTTGCAAGTCTGTGAAAATGAAAAGATACAACATACAGATTTGATTAGAATGATAACGAAAACGAAAAAAAAGCAATTCGCTCGGAAAAACAAATGGAATGATTGACTCTTACCCATTGGATCTTTGATGAGAACGTAATAGTCAGGCGCCTCATTTTGATCGACTGGCTCCATAAATGGCCAGGCGCTTTTATGGCTCTAAAATATTTGAATAAAATCATCCGTATTTAGTATTTGAATGATTATTGGTGTGCAAATAAATGAACAGCAAATTTTCGAGCAAGAGTTGTATTTTACCTGAATTTGTTTGATAAGCTTTTTAAGTTCATCGTATTCTTTGCTGCCCATATCTTTCATATTTGCAAAATTTACAGAACTATTCTTTTGGCAATTCGGACAAATATATTCATCAATGTTTTCGGCTTCGCATTGCAAAATGCCAACACATCGGCCATGAAACCAGTCCTGGCATTTATCACAGCAAATATAAAACTGTGTTTCATCGTATGGTTGACGGCACAAACAGAACAACTCCTGGGTGTCACGAGCATGTTTGCATTCGCTGCATATGAATTCCGATAAGTCTTTTGATTCTTCTTCGGTAATATTGACACAATCACCATGGAACCAATTGTTACACAGATCACAGCCAACATAAAATCTAAAAATAAACATTCAAGAAATCAAATCAATAAATTTACACTTGGTGGGGAAAATGTGTGCGTCATACTTGGAATCATCGTATGGTGTTTGACAAATGCAATACAGTTTCTTCTTTTTCTTGGCCAAACTGGACATTTTTTGTGATCTTCGTTTCACTTTGGCCTTGGATGATGTGGTTCCGGTCGTTTTTCGCGCTGGTTCAGTTGATATGGCTTTTGATTTTGCAGTTTTTGCCTCTTCGGCTGCTTGCTTCTTCGCTGATGCCACACTAATTCTGTTGAAGCAACAGACAAAAAAAAAAAAAAAACAAAACAAAAACAAAACAAAATTAACCATTAAAATTTGATTTGATCAAATTAAAGAAAAATTCCATTTTTTTTGGTTTTCTAAACAAATGCAATTACCGTTTTTTCGATGGGCTGACCTCAGCATCTGATGCAACCTTGTCTTTTTCCTTGTCTCTGTCTTTTTCTTTATCTTTGTCGTCTGTCGTTTGTTCATCCTTTTCCATTTTTGCACGATTAGCCAGCTCCGTTGCAAGTTCCTTTTGGATTTCAATTTGTAGCTCCTTTTCGAGAACGATGCGCTTCTTCAAAATATCTTTCTTCAGTTGCTCTCTCTGACGATACAATTTCATCTATTTATTTTTTTACGGCAATTCATATAAAACCAAAGCAAAAACAAATCTTTACTACTTCCAATAAACTAAGAATAATCTTTTCTTGTTCACTAAATTTTACAGCAAATGATCAAAACAAAAACGAAACTACAACGAACAACAACAAAAAATATGTTGGATGCGCATCCAATTGGATGAAAATAATTCTAAAAAAAAAAATTAGCTCACCTGCATCTGTTTTTTCTTTTCATTGTCTTTTTTAGTTTGAGCTGCACGTCGATTGGGGCTAATTTCATTGACCAGATCGTTAGCTGGTTTAATTTCATTGACAACTGTACTCTTGATGGGTGTGGTTACTGTAGTAGTAGTTACAACAGGTACTATTGGCTGCTTTTTGATCGGACTTGGTGGCGCAATTTTCACTGGAGTTTTGGTCACTGGTGAAACGCCACTCTCTTCGGCCACCGATCGTATGATTCGATTTACATCATTCTCAATGACAGCCGCATTTTGTGCGTTTTTCTTCTCCGAAAAGCTGGTGCCACGCGGTGGTCGACGTTTTGGTGTGTCCATAATCCAATCATCATCCGTGTCAATCGGTCGATTTGCCAAATGTTTGCGAGATGCACCTTTGCCCGGTGACGTGTACTCATGATGATTGTTTGCCAATGCAACGGCTGTTGGCCGTTGAATGCCTTTCATTTGTTTTTCATGGCATCGCTGTAAATTGAGCAGCTTCTCTTCAATTTCTGGATTTAAATTGTCTTGACGCAAAGCATTTTGAATGGCTATAAATCGAAAATGAATTTCAAAATAATTAATCGATTGAACTACACTATACACATTTGACATCTTCATCTCGATACCAAATCAATCGTTTTTGAATTTAAACTTGTCCATGTGCTACGAAATACGCATCAGAACATGAAATGTCAAAAGATTTGTATGGTTACAAACATACACGGCCATTTGTTTGATGCTGTTTTTGATAGTACCATAAAATCATTTCAAAATAAAACATAAAAAACATACTTTGTTGAATATAATCCGCTGTAACAATAGACGACTCTTCGACATCCACATCTTTTTCTTTAGTCTTTTCCTTTTCATTGTCCTTTTCATCAGATTTGGTTGGTGTTGCAGCAACGGTGGTTGGTGTTTGCGGTGGTTGTTCGGTAATTTTTTGTTCCAATACTTTTGGTTCTGTTTTCACTTCAACCGTTTGATTTGCATTTGGATTTAATTTATTTTCGATGACCTCAATTCGAGATACTTTCACCGGTTGATCGCTGCTCACTTCCTTTCCGTTCACGAACACTTTATCATCCGGTCGAATTGCGGAAATTGTTGCAATTGCCGTTTGTTGCTCCTATTTTAAATTTTAAAAAAAAAAATAGAAAGAGAGAGAAAAAAAAGACACAATTGGAAAAATGCGTTCAATTTCGAAGAATGCGTTCTCAACCACTATAGAAAAAAAGCCGTGCAAAAAAATCAGTGCATTTTATTTTCTTTAGCTCGGAAACTCCATCACATTCGTCGGCATTTGCTTGCTCCGAAAAGAAAGTCAAATCAACAGAATTTGATGATTGTGTGCACTAGTTTGGAAATATATATATATATATATATAAACATATGTTTAGATATATAGATTTTTTTTTTTTTTTTGGTTTAGTTTTGAATTGTGTGTGGTGTGCTCATAAAAGTGAGCGCAGAAGGATACAAAATACCTTTGATGTGTGTATGCATTCCAGTTGGCCGGAAAATTAGATGAATGCTTAAAACATAAACTGTATGCTCATTTCGGTTTTTTTTTCTTTTGTTCTTTTTTTTTTTATTTCGCATCATTAATGATTGTCAGCTATCCTCGAATTAGACTGAGATTGAGTTGATGAAAGCAAAATTTGAATGCCTATGCAAGTACTCAAAGTGTAAGCCACATTAAATAATTATGGGTATGGCTGCTTGAGTGAAACACCAGAGAAATGAGTTTCGAACGAGCACTTGGATAAACACAGAGTGAATAGAATGGGAATGGAATCCATGAACAAATTATGAATGAAGAGAATGTAAATAAGAGGCAATAAAACATTCAAATATCACGAGAAAAAAGAACGAAAGAAATTTTACTTTGTCAAGAAGTAAGAGAGAGAGAGTGAATAAAACAAAAAAACAAAAACGCCAGCAAGAGACAAGATGAGCAAAAACAACAACAGTTTAATAAAAAAAAAATGAAACGACCAAGGATGAAAAAGTACAAACAAAAATCACGGCCCAATAGCGATTTTAAGAAGTTAAACATCATTATTTAGGCAAAATAACACAGTAAAAAAGGGGTAAATTCCATTGATGATCATTTATGATTGGTTTTTTGTTTTTTGGTTTTCATTTCTATTTTCTTCGCAATGTTTTCAGAGATTTCACGTATGCAAGCAAACAACACAACAAATTTTTTTTTTTTTTTTGTTCAATTTCATTTCAATGTTTTCCAATTGAAAGAGATTGATGCCGACCGAAAGTCATAGAATTCTTACCGGAAAATCAAATTACACTTCATTCATGCTAAAAAAAAAATTGATAAAATACCGAGAAAAAAAATGTGCAAACAAAAAAAAAATTGTTTTTCAAGTGAAAAATTCTGTGGCTCATTCTGTGACACACTTAAATTGAAAAAAGAAGAGAAAAAAAAATGAAATTTTCTTATGAAATTAGTAAATTTTTCAAAGAAATTAATGCAAATTCTCAGCCTTCAATGAACTAAATGAATTTTCTTTCGTGTTTTTGTTGTTGTTGTTGAGAGAAAAAAAAACCATTAGGAAACCTGCCGTTAATTTAAGCAATAAAATTATTGTAAAATTTGCAAAGGATCTGCTTAATTTGTATCCGAAAATTGTATATTTTATCACATTTAACAGAAGTTTTAACGCGCAAAAATGTGTAATTTATGAGTTTAAAAGAAACAAAAAACAAGTCATCTGGAACCGAAACAAAAAATTACTTGCTATACGTCCTACGTTGAATAAATTATACGTTTGGATTTAGATGGAAAATAAAAGCGCTATGAACACTCTGTTAAACGTGATATAAATATAAAATTGCATTTTAAATGATTAACGAATTGTATGCATAGCGCTTTTGCAATTTCAACGATTATTGTTTTTTATTGGTTGTTTTCTAACGAAAATCAAGTATCAAACCAAATTGATGCATACGACTAAATTCAAAGTGTAGATGATTTCACTATTTAGTCATTCTCTTGGTTTCAATTTGTGAATTTAAACAAGAAAAAGAAACAACAAAAAAAAAAATTACTATATTAAATCCGACTTAAGTGATTTTGGATTCGAACAAGTGGATTTAGTGCGTTAAAATTGTTAAATTAATCATTTTTATTGGTAATCGAAATAACAAAAAAAAAATTCGATTAAAGTGTCGATTGTGTGCGTTTTGCTCAAAACATTTGTTGATTAAACAAATGTTTAGCTCGACACATCGAAACGATGCCATACAATTTAAAATCGAAAAATTTGAAATTGAACATTTTCGACCGAAAAATCGATTTGTGAAATTTGTGCCTTGATTTTCTGTTTGCTTTGCGTGTATTTTGATGTGTTGTTTGCTTCACAAAGTAACTATGTAAATTATTTACATAATCATAAATGAAAAATGATAAAGGAACGGAATGAAAAAAAAAGAAGAATAAACAATCTCAAATCAATCAAATGGTTTGATCCAATCGTAAACAATCGTCAGTTATTTCGTGTCCAATAATGTCCATATGGCACACAAATTACGAGGCAATCAAAACAAATACATAATTTAGTAATATTAACGCAATTTATTGCAAAAAGCGCATACACTTTACAATTTGCTTAATACATTTTGTTTCCGTCTTAATTGGTTGTTAGATTCATTTGTTTGTCACTTTGCTGTTTTGTTTTTTTTTTCTTATTGAATTGAATAACTTTCTACCTGTTCGTCTGCCATTTCTCTGTAGCCAATGTTCATTGTTCATTTGGTTTTTTATCTTTTTCAATCATGTTGAGCTATAAACTATTTTCTTCCATTGTTTTTGTTGTTGTTTGTTTGTTTTTCAAATCAATATGAATTCAAGGAATTTTCTGTTTGAGTGTTTTTCTGTTTGGTTAAATGTATAAATTACTACCTACGTTGCGTGTTCAAAATTATTTTAAAATTTACTTTAAATTATTGTTACTTGGTTTTTGCTTTGTCATATCAGATTCGAATTTGTTTGTTTTTTGATCGAGTGGAAAAATAGCTCGTTTTATACTTAAAGCCTACTTTTTTTTTTATAATTCATAATTTCTGTTTTTTTTTTCTTCTTCAATTTTTATAGTGGTTAATCACGTTAATTTTGTTGAATGAGTGCCGTTGAACGATATTTTCTGATTCTTTTTTGTTTACTGTTATTTTAATTGATAAATTGATTCAATTTTACACTCATTCAATTCGATTAACGTCTTCTCTAATGTCACTGTCACATTTTAAAACCGTACGCTTTTCGGTTAATTTACAAAAGCTTTTATTTATTTATTTGTTGTTTTTTTTTTTTTTTTTGTTTCAAATAGTGTTATATGAAGTGTAAGTAAACAATTGAAAATTAATTAAAATGAAAATTAAAAAAAAAAAAGTGTGTCAAAGGAGGATCCGAAATTCTTCTTGGAAATATTGTTCACAAATTCACTTGAGCTAGTTTTAATATTTAAAAAAAAAAAAAAACCCAAATCAATTCGGTCAATCAGTTATACGCAAAAACAAAAATTGTATACAATTTCTTGTGAAAATCAAATGAAATGCATGAATTGATGCATACAAAAAAAAAAGAAATCCCAATGAAACAATGAAATGAGTTAAAAATGAGGCGTCGCCAACGAGGATCTATGCAAGCGAAATTTGAGCAACATTTGCAAGGCAAAAATAAACACACGCGCGCGCGCGCACAATCATATTATTTAACGAATATGATAGATTATTGAAAACAATGACAATGAAACGATCCGGTCAAAAATATGTATAAAATCAAGCGTAATGTGATAGATATTCATCAATGCATTTCTTTTGTTTGGTTTTTCGTCTTCTTTTTTTTCTCATCGAATTAATTTCTTTTCAACAAATTTCTGTCTCCTCGACTTCTTCTCATTCTTTGTCAATTTTAAGCGAGTTAAATTTAAAAGAATAAAAAAAATTAAATAAATTACTAAAATTAATTGTAAAACTATAGCCGAAAAAAAAACACAAAAATCGATTAGTTGAACAAAAAAAAAAAAAAAAAAAAAAAAATTCCAACATTAAAATCTAGTTGTCAAAAATTTGAAACAATTTTACGTTCTAAAAAAAATATATGAATGGGAAAAAAGACAAATAAAGACATTTTTTTTTGTTTTTTTTTCCAAAGAAAAGTCCATTGATTTGAGCCTGAATAAATTTATGCTAAATATTTTAACACGTTTTATAAATCCTATATTTCGAACGATAGTGGGTTTAAGTGTGTGTGTGTTCGTGTAACTATTTGCATTTATCGCATTTTCGTTCGTTAAATGCCATTTCATCTTTTAAAATAGTTTGTTTGTCTTTGATCACCAATGTTGGCATTGCAAGCGCTTTCATATTAATTTCCAATCTAAAGTGGTTTTTATTTCTTTTTCGGGAATTTTGTGTGTTTTTTTTTTCGTTTGTTTTTTGTTTTGTTCTCTATTTTCTGTTAATTTCGAGCCCGTTTTCTTTGGATGTGTTTGACAGTGTGTATTGTCGCTAACGACTTAAGCTTAAATACTCACTTGAGCCAATGGCGGTGGCTGCGTCTGAGGTGGCTGTACAGCCAAATAAATTTTTGTTGGGCCTAAGGCTTGATTACCATTTTGCTCTTGAGCTGCTCAATTCGAGGTGGGTGGCACACATGCAAATGAAAATAAAATCAATTCCCACAGATTAGTATACAAATCGTGAATCGTTAATGTACAAAATTTTTTACAAAACTGTTTGTCGATGGTTTCATACCTTTTTTCACCAATTGCTGTTTGACTTGTTGATGAACTAGACTCATTTGTTGCTCGGTTAATTCACTGCCTTGAATGCCAGTCAATTTGATGCATGGACCATTTTGATTTTTTGTCACTTCGGCTGTAACACATTTGATTATTGTACCGGGCGGTTGGCCTTGCAAAAGTGATTTTTCTATTGCTGGTGCGATTCCTGATTGGGTTTGATGTTGTTGTTGCTGTTGCTGTTGCTGTTGCTGTTGCTGTTGCTGTTGTTGCTGCTGTTGTTGTTGCTGTTGCTGTTGCTGTTGCTGTTGTTGCTGTTGTTGTTGTTGTTGTTGTTGTTGTTGGTGTTGTTGTTGTTGTTGTTGTTGTTGCTGCTGTTGCTGCTGTTGCTGCTGCTGATGATGCTGATGCTGTTGTACTTGCACTTGTGGCTGTTGTTGAATCACCACTTTTTGTTGTACTGTTGCCTGAGGTTTAACTTGAACAATTTTTTGTTGTTGCGCTTGTGGTTGTTCCGTTTGAGAGATCTGCTGGACGACTTGATTGTTTGTTGGAACGATTTGCATCGTACCATCCGGTTGGGACTTTAAGTTAGCGACGATTTGCCATTGATTATTTCCAATTGGTCTGAAAAGAAGTGTTTTATTTTAATTGTCGATGTCTGTGTTTGTATTCACTCCAATTTGTTACAATGTTGCCAAAACTATTGATGAATCATACCTGATGATGGCTTGTTGACCGCCGGCCAGCGTTACAACTTGTACTTTGCCTTGTGCTAGCATTTGACCCAATGAATTACCCACCACTATTTGCTGTTGTGTGTTGGTCACCGGAGGTGGTGATTGTTGCACAAGCTGAACCTGATTTATTGGCTGAGGTGAACGTTGAATTATGATTTGCTGCGGTTGTGATGTTTGCTGCACGGCTTGAACGAGTTGTGGCTAAACAAAAATGACAACATTATTATTTCATTAATTCACACTGCCGAATGTGCGGCACACCAAGGCACTATTTAATACAGTTGGTAGACCGTATTTTTACCTGTGATATTTGTTGAACAACTTGAGGCTGTTGCACAATTTGTTGTACTACTTGTGTTGGTTGCTGTGTAACCTGAATTCGTTGTCCTGGATTTAAAACGAATCGCTGACCGTGGAATATAATTTGCTGTTGTTGATTTGTTGGATTCACATATTCTTGGGCTTGTATCACCTTTTGCGTTGGCTGGCTAACGACTATCTGTTGTGGTGATTGAACGAGCTGCGTTGCGGTCGTATTTTGTACGATTGTTTGTTGTGGTGCAACAACTGTTGTATCCTGATTCGTTACTTGACTATTTGCACTCGATGTAATGATGATTTTATTTGGCGTACTCGATTGATTTATCACAAATTTTTGGGTGCCTTGATTTAATAATTGCTGTAAATTGGATGTTCGTACCACTTTTGGTGTATTATTGGCAAGCAATTGACGCTTTGATGTTATTATTTTCGGCGCATCATTTTGATTCTGAATATTCGAACCATCATTTTTAACCACTGTTGGTGCACACAAAAGTAAATGATGTTGAATTAATTACAATGTTATCTCAATCATTTCTCATCATGAAGAACATTGACATCAATATTCAAATATTTCCAATTTTATATTAAAATTTAACGAAATTGAAACTTACCAAGGACTTGTCCACTATTGAGCACAACCGGACGCGATTGAGGAGTACTTGATGTTACAGTTTTATTCGCAACCGATTTAACAATCATATTTGTTGGATTACCGCCAACTTGTTGCCGAACAACAATTGGTGTTTTTGGTGCTGGAGCACTGTCAATCTCCTGTGTACTGGACACTTTCGAAACCATTTTTGGTAGCTCCGATTTGACAATGACTTTGCGATCCGGCCGATTTGGTGCGGATGTTGTTACAATACGCAATCCAGTCGGTGATTCAATCAATTTTTGACCTGGCTGTAAACCAGTAACACTTGTAATTTTTCCATCAGGACCACGAATAATTCCAAGTTTTTGACGTTGACTTGGCATTGGAGACCGGATTTGTTGCTATATTCCAAATTGAATATGATGAATTTTGTTTTTTTTTTTTGTTTTCATATATTAAATATATAAATGAATTCCAAATTCATGGCGTCTAGAAATCTAGTCCTTACCTGTGAAGCCTGGAGAACATTTTGAACGATCACTTTTGTAGTGCCATCTGGATTTTGGACAATAACTCGTCGCTGTTGAATAACTGGTGTTTTTGGAGCATCTGATAAAGAAACAGAAAACCAAAATTAATTGTATGACAATTCGACTGCAGCATGTTTTAGGGTTTATGCTCATTTCAATGACATTAATACCTTGGACCGTTTTATTGGTATTTATTAAATCATCCTTAAATGTGGTAGCTTGTAAATTTAAATTAAAAACTCCATCATTTTCAATTATATGACAACATTTTTGATTTCGTTTTTCCAATTAAATTAAATTTAATGTAATGTGTACAAGTGTACATTTACACTGCAGTTAATACCGAATAAATCCAATAATGAAAAAAAAAAAATGCTTACCTTGTTTTTGTTTCATCATTTCGAGAGTGCGTTTTTTATGATGTTCAGCACGTTGAAGGCGTAATTCTTGTTCCATTTTCTCCTTAATTTCTTCAGCACTAGCTTTATGACCGACGCTAACTTGTTTTGAATTGTTAAGTGGTGATGCTGTCGATGTCGCTTTAGCAATTGCATTTGTTCGACTTTGTACTGGTGTTTCGGCATTGGCGCGTGTGGGTGGCAATTTTCCAGTTGATGTTCGTGTAACTGGCTGTAGCAATGCTTTTTCCAATCTATTGAAATGTTTCCACAACATGCATTTAATAAATTTTCACTAAAGTATTGAAAGCAAATAGATAAAGTAGCATTGTGACCACTTACTTTTCACCAAAAAGTTTAATTTCCCACAGCTGAAGTTGATCTTCTTCAACCCACTCTTCTGATACTTGTTTTTCAGTTTTCTGTGGTGTTTCGGGTCGTTTTCGTTTTCGTAAACCCGAACGGCTCGGTGTATTTTCTGATGTATCTACGACTGGATAGAATAAAACAAACCAAATATCCATTAACATTTTTTGTCAAGTAACATAAAATGCGCACCAAAGAAATGTCGATGATTACCTCGATTTGGCTGTGGATCTGCATATCCATATGGAATGAGTAAGGTTAATCGCAAATATTCAATTTTGTCCGAGAATCTGCCACGTGTGCGATGTTTTAATATCTCCATCGAGACAATGCCCGTATCAGTGTTATTCACAATTTTACCATTGCTGGTCGGTGGTTTGGCGGTCATATCATCCCATCGAAGGGAGCACCAAAGTATTCGTAATTGAAGTGCAACAGTAGCTAGAGTTCGTGCGCTTAATGTACGGAAGAGCCAACATGTTTTGAAGAATGGACGTGAGCATGGATATGGCCATACAGCCGTATTCGATTTACTCAATGGATTAAATCCAATAACAGTCATCTTTCCACCCATTCGGGCCAATTTTCGAAGTTCATAGATTTGTAATACCATAATTGATCTGAAGCCCTTTTTCGTGAGGAACGTATTCATTGCTGGATATTTGAGCGGTGGCAATGTTGCTTCAAGTTTAATTGGTTTCATGGGATCATGATCATGATTTGGAATTTTCACCAAATACACTTTTCCACTCGTTGATGTTGTTGAGTAGATACGTTCACTGCCATCGGGTGCCTGTTCTTTTTCAATTTTTAGCTCACGTTTTATCGTTCGCGATAAACCGGGAAAACGGCGATTTGGCTTGAAAAGTACACGCGGTTGAACAAATTCATTTGTTGGTGCTACATTTCCTGATACGTCTTTTGATCGTGTTTTATCATCAAAACCATCTGAGAATTTATTGGAAGTTTTGTGGCTCATTGATTTGTTGGCTGCTCGATTCTTTACCGATCGCCGTGATGAACGTCTCTCGCCACTAAACGAACAAAAATTGTTTATTGGATCAATCGATCAATATCCAATCCCATAATATGTACTTACCGTGAGTTTTCATCGACTGCTTCAAAACCATTTTTGTCAGTTACTTCTGTGTCCATTTTCTCACTAAATAATCAAATCAAACAAAATGTTCACGAAACAATTCCAGAATTATAAATAAAACATAAATTAATAAAACAAATTGAAATTGTACCTCTTTCCATCTTCCGGTTCGCTATCATCAGCAATGGTGCTAGTTGCGCCTTGTTGTGTGTCATCATCATCCACATCCATTTTGATCGGTCTTTCTACATCGTTCGCGTCCGATTGAGATACGGTGGTTTTAACTACATCATCCACTTCCATTTTACAATTTTCCTCTTGCTTCGTGACTGTTTCTTCATCGGCCTCCGAATTTATAATAAATCCATTAATATCACGATCAGCATTAATGGTGCAACTCTTTTCTAATGCATGAAGGAAACTTCGCTGCATTTTGGCTGGATTAATTTCACCCGTCGAATCACCACTACCAATTGTATTCAGTTTACTTTCTGGCTTACGATTCACAATTTTCATAATTTTCTCTTTCACAGCATCACCATGTGAAGCGGATTTCTTTAATGCAATCAATAGCTCTTCCTTAACACGAGCCTTTTGCAAGCACAACGGTGAATAGCAAACATCTTTTTTCATTTGTTGCAGTGAATAGCATGCATCATTCGCTTCACATGTTGTATAGCATTTGTACTGTTTGCCTAAACGATTGAGCCGAGCAAATTTATCACGAGCTCGTATTATTGTGTCGGCTATTTCATTGACATAATCGGCGTCAACATGTTGTGACTGTGATGCATTTGTTGTTGTATTTAAAGTACTTGAGCCACTTTTGATGCCGCACAAACGACGTAATTGTTTTTCAATATCCGTTGGTTTACGGCCTCGTGGTTTGGTGACCACAGTTGCCGATGGTTCAGCATCCGTGCCATCCGTTGACTTGGCACGTTCTATGCGTTGTTCTTCTTCCGTTTTCAATTGAACACGACGCTTTAATAAATCATCTAAAATGGATTTTTTCCCCACTTTTGGATAAAGTAGACGATTTTCAGCTGTCAATGCACCTGAAATGTCCAAACGATTGAACGAATTGATAACGGGTACAATGGTGGTTTTTTGTAATTCGGTTGGCACATTTGATGAATCTTTGCTGTGATTTTGTGTTTTTAAATACTCATAAGTAGCTGGCTCTAGTGTGATAATCTTATCGGTGTCGTTGTGTTTGACTTGTGTTATTATTTGCGTTGGTTCGATTCTATGGCCGAGATTATTTTTATTATTGTGCTGTCGTCGTCCATATGATACCCAAACCCAGCTCCATTGACCATGAATTCGATACTCTTCGCCTTTTTGTTTGGCCACTTGATGTCGCTGGCCCAATGGATATTTTACAAAATTGATCGCCAATCGATTTCGTTCCTCTTCATCATCACGTTCACGTTTTTCGCGTTTTTCCGTTTTCTTCTTTTCATCACGTTCGGCCGATGTGATGCGCTCCAACTTTGTATGGGCCAATTGTTCATGCCATGCATTCACATAGATGCAATTTTTCGTACAAATTTGATAAATGACAAGCACTTTTGCAAAATCGGCCGGTCGATTGCAATGCGACACGGCTTGAAGCCATAATTTTTTCAATGCCGGCCAATTTGGATGCATATACGGTGTTGCAATTGCTTGTTCGAGTGATATGAGCGTTTGCCGTAGCGTGCTGATCACATTGCTTCGGTTTCCATTTAAAATGCCACCCCATTTGAATTGAGATGCATCGGTCAATGAAAATTTATGTGATAATGGCCGTTTTTTATCGCGATCTTCATTACGTTGTGGCTTATTCAATGCATACACATTTGTTGTGTACTGATTAACATATGTTTTGAATGTTTGCTCATGCCCAAGCTTAAATGGACAATTCAAATTCGCATTTTTCAAACGTGTCATTCGACTGTCACTCTCATTTTCATCTTTGCTGGACATTTTTCGCTTTAGATCGTCGGTGTTGTAATTACGTGGTGTTAATGAGCCCGTTTTTAATCGGGTTGAAACGACATTTTTTGGTGCAACTCGTGTTGGTGATTCGTTCGGTTCGGTGTCACTGTCTTTCGTTTTATCCATAACATTTAATTCCTTTTCAACCGATTTTCGCTCATTTTGTTCATCACACTTTGAACTCTTATTATTCTCTGTATCACTTTGTTCACCCTTTTCATCTTTTTCTTTTTGCTTTTTGATGCGTTCATTGATATTTTGATTTTCCAACTCTAAATAGGATTTTTTGTGACCCTTAAACTTATTAGTCAGCGTCTCTGTAATGGCCATTTGTCGTTCAATTTCTTCACTGAAATCAATTATTTCCGCACACAATGCACGTTCCATATTATCTTCGTCCAGTTTTGATAGCATCTCTTTGTATTGTGGTACTGAACTGTAATACCAGATCTCTCCATTTTCTTCATCTTCAACAAAAATACGACGATTGATGAACCAAAATTTGCGACCATGTCGATCGTAGCCCAAGTGCTCGTGTCGACAAAGAAAACCTTGTTTTTCCAAACTCGATACACAATCATATACACCAGGAACTGAATGCGTTTTAAATAATAATAATAATAAAACAAATAAATAATTAATTAATGAATGATGACAAATCGTCTAGAGCTTACTAATCGATTTGGTTGAGTAATTGAATTATTATTGGGTTGTTGTTTTGACTTACCTTGTTGCAATTTACACAAATTGCATTGGTAATCGCCCGCTGGTACATTATCCAGTGGTGGATCAACACATTCCAAGTGAAATACTGCTGGGCATGTTTCACAGCACACCAAATCGCCTAATTTATGGCAGATGCGACAGTGATCATCGTAAATGATTGGAACCTCACGTGCCAAATCGCCGCGTACAATGTCCGTGATTAAAAATTGATCGGTCAAAAATTGTAAAACGGTTAAACGATCTTCGACACTAACGAATGGATAATCTTTCGTGGTCAATATGTTGAGTGAAGATTTGTCAAATGATTCATGGCTTTCCATGAAACTGCGCAATATTTCTGGCCACGTAAACTGATCGATTAAATACAATGAAATATTTATACTGTCTTTGTGATCTTGTGGACCGAATTGTGTGCCTTGTGCATCTTCTTCACGGAGTAATGCACGCAATAGCATCACATGGATTTCGGCCAACAATGAACTTTGCTCGTCGGACATTAGTGCAGCACAAAAATCTTCCAAACGAAACGGTGTTAAACGAATTAACTGTTTAAATCGTCGAAAGACTTCATAGATTGAGGCAGCTTTGAGGGCGTATTGCTTTGGAATCAATAGATCATCTGAAGAATCGGGTAAAACTAGTGGCGGCAGTTCAATTGGCTGCAACCATAATGGATCGGGACTGGGTATGCGATTGCTTTTCTTATTTATATTGCTTTCATTACTGAAGCTACTCAATGAGAAATCACTATCGTTGTTATCTTGGTCACCTTCCAAACTATCTGAGTCGCTGGGAGACAGCAAGAGGTCATCGTCTGGCTCATTATCGTCTGAGGAATCGCCAAAATCCGAACCATAATGATATTCGGTTTCGTAGCCTATTTAGAGGCGAGAACCATTTAAATTGTTGTCAATTTTCATTTATTCATAAATTGTCAAATTGTTCACACGCAAATTATGACTATTTTCCGTAGCAGAATTCCATTTCGATGATACGAAACAATAAATTACAACAAAAAATCAAACCAAACAATTTACTCACTTTTTCGGGCATTATGATGGCCACTGCCACGTTTTCGTCCTCGGCCTCTTGTGGTTACTTTACGTGATGTGGATGGTCGTCCTCGGCGGCTGCTATCGCTGCCCTGTGGAGATGATGCACGTGATGCAGACGGTGTACTGAACTGAGAATCTGTCACATATTTCGGTTTTCTCATCGAATTGTAATTATATTTTGCACTCTGTCGATCTAATGTTTGTGTTTTTGGCGGTCGACCACGCCGCTTGCCAGTTCCTCTTCCTGTCATTCTGCTGGCGTTATGGTATGAACCCTTTGTTCACCGAAAAAAATTCTCTTCTGCCTGTCTGCACCACCGAACCTTTTGCACAACTTAAGTTTTAATTTTTGGTTTGCTTTAGAACATAAGATATCGTTTATTTTATTTTCTCATGAACCCTCGGCATGAATAAAATGCAACGAAGGCAATTTTTTTTCACTCTCTTGCTTTCGTCTGAAATCTAAAGACACAAAAACACAAACCAAACATTCGTACGTGTTAATATCATTTCTAACGGAAATTCCATCATGTATGATTTCAGTTGAACATCGATTGAACATGATGAAATTAATGAAAACTAATGAAAACAAAAGCTTGAGCTGAATAAAATAAAATGTATTGGTGACCTTCAACACAGATTTGGCCCCATTTCATAACTCAACACCAAATTTTTTTCTCAATTCAATTCACCATTTTTCATTCATCAACAATTCAATATTCACAACATCAAATTCGGTTGCAACGGTTCAATTGAATGTTATGGAAATATCAACTTACCCAATTGTGTTTCCTAGTCGTTCGTTCACTCGCTCTCACGCTCAAAGTTCGTATAATTTTTTTTTTTTTTTATCCAGACGCGTATTATATTTTTGGTACTACATTTTCTTTTATCGCTTCTGCACTCATTCACAAATTGACTAGAGAAAATTTTTGGAAAATCAGAATCAAAAAACCCAATTGATTTTTAGTAAACAAAAATTTCACAGACTTGACATATGTCAAAATTTTATTTTCTTATTGGGGAAAGATCTTCTCGGTATATTTTTTTTTTCTTCTCTGGTTTAGAATTTTTCTTTGCTACATGCAAGACGCACAACAAAATTTTATTCACAGACGCGAAACATATGGGGTCGAAGCAGTAAAAACGTTTTCACTCATCGAAGCTCGTCTGTGATTGGTCGATTGGTTTAGCCGCCATTATGTAAAATTGATTGGACAAATTATTTGTTTGGCCATTTAAACACCATTTACACCAGATTAACCGAATGAAAATGTTAATTTTGTTTATAATCTATCGTTTGGTGTACGATTTTGTGAAATTATCCGTGAAAAAATTGATGATTTTTCGATTTTCATGCAAAATTTCGGAAAAATTGTGTCGACCAATCAGAGAGCGTCTTCTATCTAAAAATGTATAATGGCGCGAGATACAGCGCCATCTACATGAAGCAACGTCCGTATGTAAAAAATTATATTAATTATTGAAGGATCGAAAATGCATTCGAAAAATTCTTTCTGGTGACTCGGTAAACAAATCACTTGGCAATAAACAGATCGTTTGTGTCACACACTATCAATGGAAATGCTCAAACTAATTGAAAAAATATAAACAATTTGGTGGAAAAAATTGGCTTGGAGACGCCAAAGTAGACGAATGCTCTTATTTCTATTGAATAAAATGGCGTAATACGGAATACACTACAGATATAATATGAAGTTCAACCAACAACAAAAAAAAAAATAATTTATTCACGCTCAACACTCAATCGATTCGATTTTTTTTTTTTCAAATAAAATTTAACAACAAAACACCATCTTTTACCGAAATACACCGTTGTTTCGATTTTCAGCTCAAAATTTCACTTGCATTTGAAGTTTCACAAAAACTAAATTACACAAACTGCTTCAAAAATTACTACTTCCATGTTTCGAAGCAAAAATACTATGTTGCCTATATCGTCTATGTACATTGTATATGGTTTGACAGTTGTGGCGGCAGAATTATGACAGGTCAGTAACGTAGCCGTAGTGAGTGTCGGCAATGAAGAATCCATGGCAAAATGTGCGTTGCAATTCAAATAAACATATCAATTCATTGAATACCACATCGAAATTTGATTCATGAAACAATTCAATTTACAAATTCGGCACACAATTTAACGATATCTTTGTTTGATTTGTTGCAGTAATTTGCAGCCGAATTTGATTGAAATTTAAAAAAAAAAAAAAAAAAAACAAGACAAATTCAAATTGTTGTTTGCATCTGCAGCATCGATAATACCGATTCGATTGAAAGTGTCGTTTCGTTGACTATGTAATACATGCCATGTGTATCCATGCATTTATTTGTTTACAATTTTTTTTTTTTTGTCTATTCTATCACTTCGTAATATTATTTAGTGGATTTCAGTATTATTTTAAAACTGTATGGGTGAAAAGTAATCCATATGGTTTTTTATTTTATCTGTCACGGTCGCATCTTGACTGTTGACATTGCCGGGTTTATTTTTGTAAATATTGAACAATGAATAACAATAATTTTGTGCCAAATGCTAATCAATTAGCAAAAATGTGTTTAAAATTATTCGATACAATACCAAAAACGGGCAAACCAATACGTGATAAGGAATGGACTGTACTATCATGTATCGCAAAATATCATCATGATACAAAAGATATTGAAGTGATTGCTATTGGAACGGGTAACATTCAAATTGAAAACTATTTATACAGATGAAATTTTTGTTGTGGATTTTTATCGATGATTGAACCGAATCGAATGTTGTCAACAGGTACAAAATGTATAAGCCGAAATTTAATGAGTAAACATGGTGACATACTGAATGATTCACATGCCGAAGTAATGTGTCGCCGGGGTTTTCTACGTTATTTGTACGAGCAGATTGATCATTCCATAACGAATAATATTTCGATATTTTCGTTTAATGAATTAACGAACAAATTTCAAATATCCAATAATATTTCGTTTCATCTATTTACAACACATGCACCGTGCGGCGATGCAAGTATATATTCAACATCAGATGAATGTATAGAATCAGAAGTTAAACGACCAAAACTAGACACATTTCAATATGATGAATCAATTGGTGAATGCGTATCCTCACAGTCCACCAATTTTACGGGTGCAAAAATCATTTACAAAGATACGGATGTTGCACGAGATTTGATGATTCAGTCGATCGGTGAAATTCGAACGAAACCAGGTCGTGGAGAGCCAACTTTAAGTATTTCCTGTAGCGATAAATTGGCTAAATGGAATGTTTTGGGTGTACAAGGTGCGTTGATTTACACACTGCTCGAACGACCAATCTATTTGAATAGCGTGACATTTTGTGATGGCAAATTTTGTAATATCGATGCGACTGAACGTGCCATTTGGAAGCGTTTTAACGGTGACACAACATTTATTCCGGATTCATTCAAAGTGAACCAGCCCAAAGTACAAATATGCACAGATATTTCATTTACCTATGAAAAATGTAATGAACGAGAACCAGCACCAGGGAGCATCGTTTGGTGTAAGACGAGTAAATTTCAACATCAAGTAGCCGTTAACGGAAAAAGACTTGGCGTTACAAAGAAGAAAGCACATACAATTAGTGGCCGCTTGTTTATATCAAAAATTGAATTATTTCGAAGCTATTTAAATATTTTAAGGAAATTCAATGAAAAACTCCGTATACATCCGGCTGATACGGATTTTGATTCTTTTTTATATTGTGACGCAAAATATGCTGCAGTTGAATATCAACACGTTTGGAATGATTCGAAACAAAATTACTTCCATAATTGGTCAACGAAACCAAATGAATTAAATAAATTTGCGATTGATTAATTGAACCGATGGGTTCAAAACGGAACCATGCAACAGTTGCGCATTCAATTCATAAAAAATTAGTGTGTAGTAAAATACTCCCATACGCCACCAGTTTAAATCAACTTTAAAAATAAATGTACACAAAAAACAAATTGGTTGTCACAACATATGAAAATACATCAAAATTATTTTATTGAAAAAAGTTTTGATTTGCTCAAAAAAAAAAAAAAGTTTTTAAAAAAATCTCGCTGTTTTGTATTGATTAGATTAAAATGTATAAATTGTAAAATCTATGGAATACTTCACTAACATTCGTTTTGTTCGTTGCAACAATTCATACAGCTTTGCTATATGGGTTAAAAGTTTCAGTGATGGTTTTAATTTCATTTTTTGTTGTTGTTGTTGTTCATATTGTTTTCGGCTTATTTGTTACATTTTCTCGTCTCCTCCTTGTGTTTTTGTTGTTGTTTTGTTTTGTTTTGTTTATAAAATGTTTATATACAGATACAATATTTATTTACATATTCATTTCTTTGTTTCTTAATTTTGTGACATTATCAGTTGATGTTAATGGATTCGTCTTTATTAATCGTTATGGTGTTAATGTTCGATAATCCATTTTTGTGTTTCACTTTGAGTATTACACTTTTGAACAAAAATATGGTCCTGTGTATTTAATTTGCTATAATCCAAACACAAATCCAGATTAACATTTCGAATTTGATCGAATGCGGTCATTTCCCATTTTTCATTGTAAGCATCATTATCCAGGCAGGCTGCCATTACCACATTGCTTTTTGTCGAATAACTGGAATGTTCCAAAAAAAAAACAAAAAAAAACAAAACAAAAAAACATTGATTTTGTTAATTGTTGAAATGTTATTTTCATTCACATTTATCACCGCAAACACACAAATATGAGATCTAACCTTTGTTGAACTGAAGCGCAAGATATCTCATTTCGAAGGACTCCTGTATCGGTTAATGTGAAAAATTGTGATCGTGTTACGTTTGGTCTATGACATGTGTACACTCCCAAATTGTATGGCTTTTCGTTATCCTGTTGTAAATCATCCAGACACAAATTTTGTTCTCTTGCTGCAAATCTATTGATAGCATAACAAAAAAAAAAATGAATTCATTCGTTTGGATTCTGAACTTGGAACCTTTAACATAATCCAATTTATTCGATTAAAACAGAATAACACAACACTTCTAAAAAAAAAAAATGTTGCCCTGATAAATGTAAAGGATGAGTGCACAATATTTACATTAAAATGGAACTTCGCATTTCTGTTCAGAGATTGATAACAATTTTGAATTGTAAAATTTACAAAGTTCAAATAAGGTTCTTTGTTCTCTTGATTCGTTGACCTGTTGCCCTTGAATAACTAAACTTTTCATATTAAGCAAAAATGGTGCGGAAAAAAAGCAGTGGATGTATTCTACTGATGAATTAGTCAGTGGTCAAATCAAAGGAGCACTAACGATTAGATTCTAACGCTGACCAGTGACAAATTCGCCAATAAATACATTCACTGGAAAATAGTGAAAATATCTCAAATTCTATCTCTGAACAGAAATGTAAGGCTTCATTGATTTTACAACTGCATATGAATTTGTTCTGGAAGTGGAAGAAACCTTGAGACGACTTGTATCGAAGTGAGTGAGGTGTTGAGTCTTCGTTTTTCAAGTCACACACTCACTTATCACTCACCATTTTCGATTCAATACGGTAAGTGGTAAGAAAATATCGATTTGTCTTGACTCAGTTCTAGGTCTGATACAATTACATCAACACATTGTTTGGCTTCCTTGTGCATTTCATGGTTTGAATGTTGTGCATACTAATTTATCCCTATAATGAAACTCACCTGCCATAGTTCTGTGTATTTTTGGTTGGAATGAATTTTTCCGGATAAATATTTTGTAAATACCAATCAAAAGATTTGCATTTCAATTTTTCCCGTAAAACTACACGGTGTGTAACATCACCGATATCAGGATGATTCTGTGTATGGAAAACAAATTGCCCGTATTGAAACGATTCAAAATTAAATCGATTTTAGTATTTAAACAAAAACAAAAACAAAAAACAGAAGTAATTACCTTGAGATCGGGCCGATTCAGATAGAACAAATCAATGTACTCATCCATCCAAACCATGGCCAAGCGCACGGTATTAATGCCATGTGTGTCTCGATTATCTGGAAATCTACAGCAAAGCACAACAACAACAACAACAAAAAATATTCCACATTAATTTCTCGAAACATTACAGTTAATCGATTTTTAAAGGTGATCAAAACAACTTACTCGTATGGATGGAAATCACGGAATATATGTCCAACACGGGAACATGGAATTGTTTCTATTGTGCCACCACCTTAGAAACATTAAATGAACTTAAGTATACATATAAACAAATGAAGGCATTTATGTGAGCTTACATTGCCAAATACGGAATGACATTTCAAGATTTTCACCGCCCCATCCGTCCATTTGTTCATCATACGAGCCAATATCCCAGAAATAATCACGGGCAATCGCAAACAGTCCACCAGCCATTGTGGGACTGTATGTTGGACAAATATCCGCTTTATCACCACACTCCTTTTCAAGACGTTCCTTTTCACGATTTGGTACATTAATCCAATCAAAATGGCCATTCCATGTGAAGCCACCGACTTGAAAATTTTTATAGCCATTAATGCTATAGTGGAAGTCTTTTGAATCAATCACATCGATAATTGGAACTAACACGCTATTATGAGATTCCTGAATGCGTGCCAACAATGGTTCAATCCAACCAATGTTTGCCTCACAATGCGCATCTAAAAAGACTAGTACATCACCTCGTGCTTGACGTGCTCCAGCTAAACGGGCTCGAATTAAGCCTAACCTGTAATCAAAAACCACAGCAACAATATAACAACAACAACAAAAATAACCATTAGTGAATTACATCAATTAAATGAGAGCGAGCGAGCGAACGAGTGAGAGAGTGAGAGAGTGAGAGAGGGACAACAATAAAATAGCGATTTGTCTAATTTCCGAAATCACCTATTTTTTTTTTTTCAAGTACATTCACGGTTCGATGTTATTACATAACGTTCAATTTCAAATTATACTTTAATCGAAGTTATATATGAAATTCATTTCTTTGTGAATGCGCACTCAAGGTGAACTTTCAAAATAAAATTTAAGAAAAAAAAAAAACATACAAAAAATCACACTTAAATATAAAATTAAAAACAGAGGGAAAAAAAGGTATCGAAGTGGAATAGTGGAAAAGAAACCGGTTTCCATGACATTTCATCAATTTAACGTCGATGATAGAAGAATGTTGCTCAAAAATCACATTTTATACATTTTTCAACGAATATTGTTCAAATGATTGAAATACAAAAAATAAAACAAAACAAAAAAAAATGATTTTTTTTTTTTGGGCGGATTTACGGTTATTTCAAAAGTGTGCGCTTTCTTTTCTTTGCCAAATCAAATTGGTGTTAAGCCAATGGAACAGAATCAGAATCAATTAACATTTGAATGGTATATTTCGCTTTTTGTTGTCGTTGCAAAAGAACAGCTCGCTTTTGATTTTCGATGATAAATAAACCATTTGAAATCTAATTTAGTGAGTGAATCTTCGTTTTGCGAGCAAAACATGAACCGGTGAATTGATTTTCATAGCAGTTCATTGGAACATTTTCACGGTCGGCATATTTCATTTGAATGCCGTTTATTTGAATGTAAAAGTGATTGTCCATTGTTTCCCATGTAGATGATTGTATTTTTTTCCCTCCGAACCCAAAAAAAAAAAACAAAAAATGTTTCAGACTTTCTCGAACGTGTCAAATTTATTGTGATTGTACACACTCACACTACAATTTTTTTTGGTTTGAAATCATGGTTCATCAATTTAAAACCATAAAAAATGATTTCATCAAGTTTGACCAAATGTGTAACGTGCGTAGCCACCGTTCTATAACGATTCCGTTTACACACTAACCGAAACAGCAACGTGAACAGAGCGAGGGAAAAAAATGTACAAAAAAAGATAAAGAAAACTCGTTTTTAATTTATTCCACTCATGTGAATTCACATATTAAATTACAAATTATAAAAGAGCAACCATTTAAATGTCGAATTTCGGTCAAATATTTGTTTCTGGCATGGCATCAGAGAGGAAAAATCAAAGCCGAAACTTTAAATAAACGGTTGTTTTTTTTTTGTGTGTGGTGTTTCTATGTCTTTTGTTCATGGTTTTAACACAAATCCACTTACCTATGTTTTAATCGAATAATTTTTACAACATTTGCTGGCAATCGAGTTTTAATATAGTAATCCAGCTTCTCTTTCAGCACGGCATTTGTGCTGCTATCATCGACCAAAATGATTTCCTTCAGCAAACGTGAATCGACCGTATTCAAAACACTATGCACGGTGCGCACCAGCACCGAATATGGTTCATTGTAAAAGATAACGACAATGCTCGTGGTTGGTAGTGTATCTAAATTAAAATGCGGTATGCGGCACAATGGGTTGCGAGCATCTTGAAGTGTTCGATTATAGCTCAAGTGTTCACTTAATTCTTCGTTGAGTGCGATTTTCTTCAATTGACGTTCGCCAATCTCTTTGGCCGCTGGATCGCTAAGCGTTGCCGCTCGCCCATCATCACCCAAACCATGTTCCTGTTTTGCAATATCGTTGCTTATCCATTGCTCATACATTTCATTCACCTCCGCTGATAGATGATCAACACTATTTGGTATTTCAACACCATTGTTGCCATTGTATTCGTTTACCAATTTGCCAGCAATTAGTTTGCGATTGGCATAATGAATGTTCGATGTGTCGTGTTCAATGGTGTCCGCATTGTTTGTTGTTATGAATTTTATATAAAATACAAATGTACCGAGTACCAGAGACAACAACAGAATTTTCTTCGATTTTAAAGACCGAATGGGAATGGCAGCGCCAAAACGCAAATGCATTCTTTCGTCAGGAACTTAATTTAACTAATTTCTAATGAAAAAAAAAAAAAAAAAAACAATTAACAAACAAACAATGCCTGTAAAAATGGCTGATCGTCTGCGGTTGGAGTTGGTTTTGCTGATTTCTGAAATGCTGTCCGCACTTTGACCATCAGACACATTCGAGTATTCGTTTAAATGCCCACAATCCAATAAATGCATGTAGAATGGCTAAGAAAATATGTTTGCCATTTTCATTTTTAGTTTTTTCTTTTCAGTGTTATCTTATGTTGCAATCACTTGTTTTATCTGCTTATATTTGAGTTACGATTTTACCGCGATTCACTTGATTAACCGTTTTATCACGAATTTTAGATGGAATTTTCGTTGTGATTTTTGCGAATTTTTTCGTTGTGATGCAAAAATTGCTGTATGTGTTGTGATGTAAAACGGCGAAAACTTGATACGATGTGATGTGGTGTAATGCGATTGAAATGTTGATATTAAATGACAATATAAATGCGAATTCAATTGAATTATATAAAAATCACTACTAATTTAAAGCTACCAACTGGACGAATAAAACAGACGATGTACTAAAATTGGTGTGTGTTTTTTTTCCTATTGTTTGTCTTTAATTTTAATTTTTTGTTTTGTTTTTGTTTGCTGTTACATTGATGGCACACAAATCAAACACTAATTTTGAATTCACTGATGATCACTTTCTCGTTCACAACCACACCGATTTAGCTGGCCAATATGATCATATCTGTTGCAACTTCTGTCTATCAAGTATTGTTCTTGGGTTTTTTTTTTGGAGTCTCTGTTCAATTGTTACTGCCTTCGTCGACGATTATGCATATTAAACACCGAAACGTGGGACGCAACTTTCGATTTGATACACACAGCAAGCGACGAAAACTTTTTTTTTGTTGGTGATGTTGACGTTCATGTTTATTTGTAGTGGCGTGTTTATCAACAATTCTGTCAATACCGTCCCAACTACTGTGATTGAATGAAAAATCTGGCCAAATGTCAACATAAATTTTCGACCGTTCGCATGCTTAAGTACACTGATTGTACTTTAGCCTAGTAGCATAACTAAATGAATTACTTAGCTATGTTAAACTTAACCGATTTTTACGTACAATTCAAAATCCATAGGTTTCGATTGAGTTGATTCATTTCCATTCATATTAATCGATTGATATCAAATTGATATTTATTCACCGTTCAATGGTAACATTGTTTTCTGCCAATTTTGAATCGAAAAAATTCAGTTGAGCTTGTGAAAAGCTTGACATCTACAACAATTGTTGGTTCGCCTAACACCCAAGCTTAAATGAAATGTGATTTGTAAATCACAAACCGGTCATAGATGGCGCCATGCAAACGTATTTTATGGGCAAATATTCGCACATCACATTGCAACATTCCATTCAAATCCATTCATTGTGAGAATGGTTTTTGAGTTTGAGTAGCCTTTATCAATAGTCAATATCAAGATCTGAGAACTATCTACCATTTAAAATTGGATATTAATGAGCAGCATTCAAAACAGTAGTTATCCTTCATGCTCAAGTATGGGAATGATTCCCATGTCTCATGCGTTTGATTTGTGATTGTAAGACGTTCACATTTCGGCATGAAAATTATTTCTACAATTTTAACGACTGGATAACAGAAAACACACACACACACACACACACACACACACACACACACACACACACACACACACACACACACAATCAATTTAATCAATGACCGAATGATGTCCAAACTATGAAAGCATTTCACTTATTACTTATAAATATAAATAATAATAAAAATCCAAACAAAAATATATTAAGTGAAATGACAATCACTTGCGTCAGTACAGTGAACAGTTACAAATGCATGGAAATTGCTATTTTAAACATTTCAATAGCCCAGTGACCATTAAGGTGTCCCGCTTTACGTATCTATTTATTGCAAATTTACATTTGGAATATTTCAATTTCTATTCGTTTTCGATTTGCATTGCGTTCATGAATACTAAAATTGTGTGTTGTTGGTATGAATTGGTAAAATTACGGTCTGATGGGGAAAGAAAATGGGCTCACATCATTTAAGTATTCTGTCAACGTTTGTAATTTCATTGATGCTGCATTCCATCCATTATTTCAATTGAAATTTATATCGTTAACAAATTTCCAAAGATTTTATCCTTCTGTAGAAAATTGTGAATTTTAAAAAAAATTCACATAAATACTGGAAATAACCAACCATCATTGGAAATTACATTTGATTAACATTCATTAAATCAACAAAAATCACAACCAAAAATCATTTGAAACATTTATTTTTTCGATTTGTTTCATTTTTCAGTCAATTTCATTGTTTCAACACTTTCTCTCTGATAATTTGAAAATGTCAACAAAAAAAAAAAGCCAAAGATAGATTTATGCATGCATTTTTGTCGGGTTTTAATTTGAAATGTTATGATTTGTCAGTTGAAATAAAAAAGAAAAAGAAAAATAAATGAATAAACATTGAATGACTGTTCTCTGTCTGTTTTTTTTTTAAATCTTGGCTTCTTTGAGATGTTGAACGATTATGTCACATTCACTTTACTCGATGATTGTTACACGGAAGCGGCTAATGGAGCTCCAGCTAACAGCCCAGACTCCATCATATATATATAAATATATACACAACACACATAAATCATAAAGGAATTAGGCTAAAGTCATTGAAGTGTATGTGCCATTTTATTGTTCGTAATTTATGATTAAATCAAGGAATGAGAAGATAAAGCGTTGTCAATTTCAATTACTCGCACACACAGAAATTATATGACTCTGATCTATATATATCGCAATAATTCAGTAATTAAAGGTGTTTATGTATGTATATTCTATAAATAGAATTCCAATCAAATGATCTGGACATTTTCGATACGAATTATTTGTGCTGAGACAAGGCATGTGCTTGAGTAATGAACCACAGCCCAAAAGAATGTGCCAAATGATGGAAAACAATGGATAAAATCATGATTACACGTTTTGCAATATAATTGCGCCACACCAAATTATTTACATGGATTTTTTGGACGCATTTTAAGTGTACCGTTGAGCATTTTCGTCAAAACGCCGACACTCGACCGTTGTGTAAGTAATGTAATGTGTGTCTGTGTGGCTGTGTGTCTGTGTGGCTGTGTGTCTGTGTGGCTGTGTGTCTGTGTGGCTGTGTGTCTGTGTACTTGTACATTATGTGCGTTTTCGCATTTATGTGTGTACCCGTTATGCCCGTTCAATCCGCTGCATGAGCGTAGCAAAAATAAATTTAATTAATGTGCAATTAAATTCTATTAGTATCGTTTATGGTGCACAATTCATGATTAATGGTGTGCTCAAATTTACATGGCTCCTTTAACGCGGAAATAACGCCTCAATTTCGTGATTCGATCAACAACAACAACAACCAAATATATATAAATAGTATATTGGAAATTTTTATATTTTCCTTGCAACGGGAACCAAAAATTCGACGATTTTCGGACGCAAAAACGCAATTCGGGCGAACAATAATCTATAAACCATACGAAATGGTCGAAGTAAAACAGAATACATTAGCTACCCAGCTACCAGTCGACCTTTAATGACTGAATCATTTATGTGCCAGATGCCGACAAACAGTGTGCGTGTGGATATCGGATCAGTAAAACATGTCATTGGACTTTATAAATTATCCACACATAAAAATCGATCAATTCCGAAAATTGATTTGTACAGATCATTTTTGTTTGTTTGTTTGGTTTGGTTTGTTGCCCCTCTCATTCATTGTGTGTGAGTGTTGAGACAACGGTGTGTTTGTTGTGTACCACAATCTTATGCTACAGCGACACCCGTGTGCCGGGAATATTTAATTAATGCTCATTGATGTCGTAACAATACAAAAGGTAAATGATTTAACGATAACTGAGCGTATTGTGTGAGTGTATGGTAAACTTGAAAGAAAATCATGTAGAAAGGAAATCATATGGACAGAGGTTGGAGATTTGGTGTGGTTGGTTTGTCTGCGTGTTGTTTTTTGTTGTTGTTGTTGTTGTTGTTGTTGTCTTCTCGTTTCTTATTATTGTTTTTGTATTTAAATAGATTTTGAATGACCTAAATTGTATGTGTAGATTCGAATTTTCAAGCTTGTGAATAAATTTAATATATACACCAATAATGAAGTTATCAAAGTAGAAGGCAAGGTTTCCTTTGTCTAATTAAGCGTTGGTAGCATTCTGTGTGTTTTGTACAAAAACACACTCCAAATTTCCACAGATGACTGTGACTGACTTGCGAAATTCGATAGTAGATCACAACGATAGGCTCATGGGCTCAATGCACAGAATTTTGAGAAATCACCATTAAAAGCAGTTTTCTTCTCTTCTTCTTTTTTTTGTGCAATTTTCATTCCCTTTTATTTAAACATAAATCTTTGGACAAACCAAAGGAAAAAAAAAAACAAAAACACATGAATAACGCGAAAGGGGTCTTTTAAGCTTTTCGGTAAGAATTAATCATTGAAATGTCCTAGAAAATAGCACCGGGGCCCCAAGTGCGAGTTGCACACGTAATTTTATGCCACACAATTTTTTGGCATAAATTTGTATGGAATGAAATTGGAGCCACAGTCGAATAATTCACTTCTTAATAGGCTTTTGCACGAACGATATACAACAGACATGGATTCGCGCATACTATGTAACACCCCGCTAACATACAGATTCGCGAAAATTTACGAATATTTTTGCTGCTTTGTTTTTTTTTTTTATTTTCGGTTTGGTCGATGGTGTGTATCTCTTAAAAAAAAAATGTAATATTTTTTCATTGAATCGGTCGCGTTGAATGCAGCACATTTATATAGCGGGCTGTGTGAGTTCAATCCATCGGTATAGGTCATGCGAGCCGCTTTATTGCAAGATTTGCTAATGTAACAAATGGTGCAGTGAAGTAACGATAAACAGAAGACAAACGGTACTGAGTATTCAACTGTTGAACTCATTCAGCAAAAGCGACCGAAACTGAAAAATTGTGAAAAAAAAAACAACAACAACAAATAATACCATCAAGAGGTAAAACTGAGTAATAGCAAGAAAAGGAGAGAAGAAGAAAAAAACATAACACCAACAACAGCAGCAGCAGCAGCACCACCACCACCACCAGCAACAGCAAAACTAAACAAAAACACACAGAGCAAGAGTAATCGCATGTAATAGTGGATTGCTGGGCCAAACCACAAATACATGCGAGAGAGAAAAAAAAAATGCCTCACTTCATTCAGCCAGTCAGTCAGCCAAAGAGCCAACCAACTAAGCAAAACCAAAAACAGCCAAAAGAGTGAGACACGGAATACGATTGGAAGCATTAAAACTGTCTAATGCCCGCATTTAATGCTCGATATATACATACGGTGTGTATTGTTTTTACGGTGCGAAAAAAAAAAGGTAAACTTAAATACTAATAATATAAGCTACACTAAATTACTCACTCGTACTTACATTTCCATTTGTTGTTGTCACTGCTGCTCAAGACAGCAACACCAACAACGCGATGAACGCGAGTGTACGAACGAGAGTGAACGCGGCACGATTGTGAGTGTATGAAGCGATACAGAGCGCACAGAGCACACAGAGTGATGTATTCGATACAAAACAGAAAACCCAGGCCACAAAGTCCGCAATGTATTGGGAGTTGAAACACGATAAAGTGGGATTTGATTTGGATACTTTACTCTCGGTTTCATTTCGATACTATGAGTCTGGGCTGCGATTATTGTTTAATGCTTGGCACTGAATAGAAGCATAAGTCTTTTTCACCGTTGCAGCCAAATAATTTTTGTTTTTTGTTTTAATTTCTTGTGTTTGTTATAAGTTTTGCTGATATATATATATATTTTTTTAAATTTTATTTGTTTTCCTTTTCGCCCATTTGGCTTTGGTTTATTACTTGCAAGTTGATTTTTTTTTATCAATTTTTTTTTTTTATTTGTGATCAGTAGCTACTATTGATATTTTTTGCTTATAACTTTTTAACCAAAAAAAAAAAAACAACAAAAAAATAGAACGGAATGTAAACTGAATTACAAAGCCATAACATTCCGTTGTGATCCATTAAAAAAAATAGATTGGTTAATAGTGCATAAAACATCGAAATATAGCAAACCATCCGTTAATTATTATTTTCTCACATTTCGCGAAGTTCACAATTAAAAAAAGACACACACACACACAAACGGATAGAAAAATATCATAATTTTTCATTAATTTTTCGTGTATATTAACAGATCGTTCAGTCAATATTGGCATTATTTTGTACGAGAAGAAACATTTATTTTACGACACACAGTCGAATTTCGATTTGTACACAATCTTTGTGTGTTTTTTTTTTTAAAGAAAAACAATTGCAACCTAAGACATAACGCAACATGCGACTCAGCGCAGTGGTAAGCCATTGTTTTTTTTTTACTCTCTTGAATTTAATTTTTTTGTTGTTGTTACATCTTACTTTGGGTTGTTGCTGTTTTCTTAACTCCCAACTACCTCTTATGGCTAATTTCACGCAGTTACACCAGTAATTACGTTTGAATGCAATCTATATATTGGAAAAACAATTTAAACAAACAAAACGCTGTTCACATGAATCTTACTCTTGGAAGATGACATTTAGATTTAGGCTCTCTCGGTTGCGGTTCGGTGTGCAAGGGCAAATATTACTCTCGAATGAATGTTATTCTGTTATCTAATGCAAATTTGTTTGTTAGTTTTACATATTATTTGATGTTTTCTTCTTCTTCTTCTTCTTCTTCTTCTTCTATTATCCATTGCAATTGATGTTTGAAATTTGAAATTGGATTTTCTTTGGACTTGCATACTTTCAATTTTTACACCGAAATGCCGCACATTGCATCGCTTTTCCCATTTAAACAAATATATATAAATGGTATATGAAATTGATATAGTTATTTTTGTATTTGTTTCGAACCAAACAAATAACGAAGAAAAAAGTGACTGTTTAACATTTTGTAATGACTTGAAAGCCATATATTTTACATGACATATTCATATTATTCATCTTCAGTGTTCGACTTGAAAAGTATTTCCCATCATTACAAGACGTTAAATAAAGTAATAATGGATGGAAGCACTTGGACTCATTGAAAATGAGATAAATTGTTCAATGTTTACATGAAATTTCAATTTTTAGGCCATTTCTCAATGTCGTTGTCATCACGTTTTTTTTTTTTCTTGTTTCAAGAATATTGCTTTCTTTCCCATGTTTCATTACATTTTGATAGTTGTATGGTTGTTTTTTTTTTTTTTTAAAGACGTCAATTGTACTTGAATTATTCGAAGCCTTTTGACAATTTCGCAATATCTCAAATTATATGGTTTATTCCTGACCAAACATTTGCATCACTCGAATCGTACACTGATGAATGAAAAACACCAGCCGAAAAATTTCGAGAGAGGAGAATAATAAAAGCAACGGTGAAATGCTGAACGCATTGTGATATTTATTAACTTTCTCAATAACGGTATAGCCGGTATTTAACATTTAATTTTATTTGATACACAAGTGTATAAATGTTCCATATGTTTATCATGGGGCTTGAAAAATGGCCTCGAAAGTTGAAATAAGGCGGTTTGTCAAAAAAATAAAGTCAGCTGTACAGCCGTGTACAGGCACTTAAGTAGTGCAATTAAAGTCCACCATTTTTATGATAAAGTAGACTTGAATTTGGCTTCACTTTTCATCGTCAACAAGAAAATCAATATTCCGTTAATTAATGCTGTCAATTTGCGTGCATAAAATACGAAACACTTGAAATGTTGGTAATATTTTTGTTTTTTTTTTTTTTTTGGAGTTTATGTAAATGATATGGGATTGGGTGGCTGTAAACTGTAATAACCAAAAGAGTTTGATAGCAAATCAACCGTACGCTAATAATGCCAATAATGGCAAAAAAATATGAAAATTCTGGCTCAAAAATTCAGTAATTAATGCATCACTTGGCATTGTGTTTGTTCCATTAATGTCACCAAGTGTATGAGTCTCAATGTATGATGTGGTAATAGTTAACTTGATCTTTGAATGGTATGTAGAATGAGTTTATACAATGAGTTTGTACATGAGCAATGTTGATGATTTTAAAGCTGTTTGAAACAGAAATTTTAATCGAGAAAGAAGCAACAACAACAACAACAACAACAACAAATTACATACAGTTGCCTGTCAAATTTGTTGGGTTGCGAGAAGAAGACAATCAAATGGGTTGGCGAGCTTATAAATTAGTTGCACAAACTTTTTGACAAATACGACAGATTTCATTAGAAAACAAGCCGTGCACAAAAGTGGCTGTGTTACGATAAAATGTTGTACTATTAAAGCATTGTTGGAATGTTATGTTGGTACATTTTATGTTGCTGCGTTATATTTTTTTTTGTTTTTTTTTTTTTTGTTGTTGTTGTTTTTTTATTTCTCGTGTCGCTCTCTTCTGGACCTAAATTCGATAAATTAAGTCAAAATGCTTGTTCACGTTTTTGGTAGCAAAGACATTAGCAACATGTAACCCATTTCAATAGAAACAAACGCAAAATCGGCATAAACTTTAAACACTTTTCGTACTACCTTCCATAATTCAATTGAAAAGAGTCAGAGCTCAAATTGTCGACAAAACCGACTTGGGGTTTGTGTGTGTGTGTGTGATGCTTTTATATATATACAATATTTTATTTCTAATCCAATGCAAAAGAAGACAGAAAACACGCACACGATGCGCCTAATCAGAGTATGGCCACTTACGTAAATCGATTGACTTAATTTATATCGTTCGAAATAATAACATAGCTTAGCTTATTTCGATATATAAATATGTGTGATTACTTCAATAAAACAAACAGAGTTTGTCTATGTTTTTTTTTCGCTTCTTTTTTTTTCTTAGCTCGGTTGAGCCGAATGACAGCTTCTATTTGAGGCAACGGGTTTTTTTTCCTTATTATTTTTATTCAATGATATAATTCAGCGTTGACAATTTTCATTTTTGATTGCCGGCATCATGGGTCGATGATTCATTGCCTTATAAATGCGAACAGATTTTCATTTTTTTAAAATCAAATTTATCAATTCAAATTCATGCTAAACGAACGAAGGTTTGCAGAAAAAAAGCAAAACAAGAGCGCACACACAGAAAGATAAAGGGAGAAAGAGAACCAACAAATATAGCCAACGGCGCAATCAATGCACGAAGCAACCGATAATATTTTCGGCGATGGAATTTACCAACCCAGTGATAGCACAAATAATCAAATGATTCGAGCAGCCAATTTGCAATAAGAGTGTATTAATGCAATGTAATCAGTTGCATAAATGAAATGTAGTTTTCCCGGAAATGGAAGTCGTACGCATTTTCATATTAGAAATTTTACACACACTCACACATACCGAGAGAGACATAGACACGTGTTACAATAGCGGATAGTTTTTGATTGAATATCGAGGAAACCGAATGAGTAGAGAGAGAGTGAGAGCGAGAGAGAGAGAGTAAGCGAAAAAAAAATGAATAAAAAATCAAAGAAAAATAAACAAAATACTGTAAAGAAATGAATACATCGCAGCTCTGACTACATGCGAATACTTTCGAATCGCAAACCACATGTTACGACGTCAAATAGCAGACATGGATATATAAAGCCTACATTTGAAGCATGAATCTGGTGACCTGCATTTAATATCGTATCCATATGATAGTCGATTATGAGATAACTAAAGCAGAGCTGTTTGCGTGTTTCTTGGTCTTTGTTGAATTAGATCGCTTTTTCTATCTCACATTCACTCACACTCTTCATTCAGTCTGCTTCATTTCTGCTTACTCTTTTTTCATTTTCTTATGCTTCTAATGAAATCAATTTATCCATTCATGTGAATGGAGGATATGAAACGTATAAAATGAAGGAACACGATTTCTTGGCATCAAAAGGCACATTTTTTTTTTGTGTGTGCATAGCAACACACAATATACGATGTACGAGGACATCTTTTCACAGTGCACATGCACACAGTCTATTGTGTACTCTAGACCTCTTTAACGTTTTAATTTCGTGCATGCTAGCGTTCTTTTCTTTCCTGTTGTCAATTCCTTGTCATTCTTAAATTTTATGTTATTCCATCTTTTATCTTGCCCAATTTTATATTCTGCATTTGATTAACGTTTCGTTTGATCGAACTAAGTTTTTTTTTTTTTTTGTTTCAAAGGGGCACCGATTAAATAACATTCTAATACACCAACATACAGTGGCTAAACATTCGTTCTGAAAATTCGATGCTGAATCGAGCGTGTTACAAACACGGACATAGCTAGCGCACTCATGATTGATGTTGCATGGCATGGACTGAGTTTCCGCACGTATTTCAATATATATATATACATTTTTCGAACGAGTTTTCAAATATGTTTGCTGAAAACTATATTTGATAACCGTCACACCCCTAGATGTCTCAACGAAAAAAAAAAAAACCGACTGCACCAAAATGAAACGGAAATATTTTGAAGAAAAATATACAACAACAGCAACAATAACAGAAAATTGTATGTTAAAACCAATCGCAAGACGGAAGTACAAAAGCATTTTCTATTAGATTATCTGGCTGTCATGTATTGGATTCAATGAATGAACATACCATAAATGCGATGTAAATGGAAGCAAACATACCATTCTGATGATTCATTCCAATGAAAAACGTCCTGTTTACCAATAAAATCGAAAAAATCTAGTTTCTTTGAAAATCACAATTTTAAAGCCAAAGCCAACGCATTTCGAATTTTATGTGCCAATTTGGCACTCTCGATTTGCTTTCATATAAGATCCAATTTTGGGTTTTGTGTGTGTTATTTAGTTCACAATTTACCTATGCTGCCACAGCACACAGGCACACACGAACACACACACACACACTATAAACCATATTAAATGTGCCGATCACGTTATATTTCGACATTCCTTGACTTTTGTTTAAAATTAAATTCAATGGGCATAAGGCTTCTCATTAAGTGACGTTTAAACAACTGAATTGAACAAAACGAAACGTTTCTTTGACATACAAATTCGTAAGCATTGACACCAAATCGTATGTGTGTATAAATAATATTCAAACATCAAATGAGCAATTTTCTCAAAAATATATTGAATCGCTAGAGGGACAGTTTGTGAATGATGGACAAAAACACTATCGAAGCAGTTAACAGTATACATATATTTGAAGGGAAAAAAAAAGTAAAAGAAAAAAACCAAATAGAAGGTGATGTTGACGGTTTGGCATAAAATGTAGCACACTTTTTGCATATGATCGTCTAGAGTCTAGACGAGGCGTTAAACAATGATTTGAGTTGGTCAACGTGATCCAATTTTGTAAAACTCTGTTCTTTTTTTGTTGTTGTCTTTGCATTGTTTAATTTAAATTCGATTCACATTTCTCTCTACAGTCAAATTGGGAAACATAGTTTTCAAATGATCCCCATTACATTTGACAACAATTCAATTAAATTGAATTTTTCTTTTTTTAAAAAAAGCAATTTTTAATTATTTTATTGCAATAATTGTTCAATTTTATATTTCCAACTAAAAATGTCTTAATGGAGAACAATACGATTTTGTGGTGGCCTGGGAATTCGTCAAAATGAGCGCAATGTTGAGCATATCGTATAAGAATTACCAGATTACACTTGAACAAACTGAACTTATTTAGAAAGTTTGTAATCATTTTTTTTTTGTTCGTATGACGTGACGAAAATGATTTGATTTTCAGAATATACCTATAAATAATACCATTTCAATATAAATTGTACAATTTTGGTGTGTTTTAATCGGTGAAGAGAAAAACTTCCGTGTCGATGTGATGAAAAACGACAACGACGACAACAACAACAACAACAAATACCACACACACAAACAAAAAACCAAATAAACAACATGGCAAAACTGAGAAAACGAGCGATGAAGTGTCCATTTGAGCATTGGAGCTAGTGTTTTCGTTGCCATGCTATAAAGAAAATATATTGTATATATTTTCTTGTTTAAACAAGAATACTTATGTAACTGCTTTTAAGTTTATTCGCCAGTGTTAGCGAGCACAAATAAAGTGAATAAATGATCGTAAGCGTGCGCGCGCGCGCACACCTAAGCACAGACACACACACACACACACACACATACAGAGAAAAACCTGTTGTGGAAAAATATGAAGCTTTCTGTTTTCACTTTATACTGTTTGTAGTCAGTTTGGTGCTGAATGCTATATGTTTCAGTGTGCACTCCTTTCGTGTGGTCGTTCTTCAATTTTGTGCACTGTGTGTGCTTGCTCTTGGCACTTTGGTATAGGAAATGTATCCGGTGATTCTTCCTCTGTCTTTTCGTGTCTACATTTCAAATAATCGGCTATGCTGGTGCTGGTCGCACTTTATGCAATTTCATTGCGCGTGATCATCGGTGTAATGATCTAACGAATTGAAGCGAGCGAATGATGGTAAAATTGTGAATCGCGCTTACTTGATTACGTAAGTGCCATCGATTGTTGTTTTTCTTCTCTTTTTTTGTTTCTATCTCGTTTCAATCCAAGCGTACATAATCGTCGTATATTTATATTGTGTGCGACTGATCTAGTTTACTTTATTTTGAAGCTGTATTCTGTATGCATATCAGTGCAGATATCCAATATTAATAATTTTATTTGAACATCAAATCACAGCTCTTCTAGGAACTTTACAAATACGCCCAAATGGTAACATTTCCGAAAATCTAACCACCGTCGAAATGGTTATTCTTTTCCAAGCTTTTACATAAATGCTACATATGTATTTATTATACACACAAATGTATTTATTATCCTTCGCTCTAGATTTGCTCTATTTTTTTTTTTTAAACAGGCCACATAACACCATTGAAATAAGATAAAAGCAACAGTGAGCTGGGTTGAATAGAATTGTTGGTTTGGGAGAGGAAGATTACTCAAGAGAATCAATGCGGTTATTTTAACTAACGGTGATTCCTTTGGCTAGCACGCACACAAACACACACACACACACCACACGAATCAAATTAGTGGCTAGCTGTTTTGTTGACGCAATTTGTGTATTTGTAAGAGCATCAGAGTGGTTTTTCTCACTCTAGTTCAATGATTTATTTAACATCAACCCTTTTGAAACTTACAATGTTGTTTGTCATTGTTTTGGTGTGTGTGTGTGTGTGTGTGTGTGTGAGTGTGGTTGGTTGTAAGTATTGTGTGAGTGTCTCATGTTTTGTGTTGTTGTTGCTTCTTTTTATATAAATACAAATTTGTGTGTGTGTTTTTTTTTTTTTGTAAATCATAAATTTGCAATTTAAAAACAAGTGCGTGTGCTGCGCATCCCATTAGCGACAGAAGCCATCCACTGATATGAATAACAATTACACCATGAAATGGCAAGACACTTCACACTCGAATGGGATACTCTGGGTTGTTGAATCTGCCATATTTCAATCTATGCAGTAGAAATGTGTGCTGCGTTTGGCTTTTCACCCAAATTACTTTCTATGGGCCTTCCCAAAGTGGGCAACACAAGAGTTTTGCCTGATTTATGTATACATGGCATTGACTTTAACTGCATAAAACACACCACACACACACACACACACACACACACACTTACAGAAACACACGAAAGAATTATAAATAGTGAAAGAGTCTTCGCGCCATTATTTATACTTGGCACGTTGTTGTACACAATCACACTTTCTTTTCATGCGGGGCATACGCGTCGCATATTATATGCTACAAATTCATGGTACAACAACAACAACAAAAAGAGTGCAGAAAAAAAATGAGCGTGCACCTCAAACGAAGAGAAGAAAAGAAATTAAAAAAAAAACAAACGCACAAAAACATACAGTTAATTGAAATTGTGTCTGCGTACGAGTAATTTTTTCCTTGAATGAAAGTCATTGGGCTGCTACTTACCTTTTGGTTGACTGATAACTTTGAAAAGAAAAGAAAAACTAAAAACACAACAAATAATATGAGCCCAAAAAAAACAAACCAACAAAAAACATCGGTAGCAGCACTGACGCCACCATAATCGCAATGCAACAAACAACAAACAGCAACAAAGCCACGATCAATTTCAATGTGTCGCACATATTCATTAAAATTGCACACCATCGCTGATACCATTTTATGTGTAAATTAAAATATGAATGGCATTGCAACACACACTCGCACACTACAAATATTGTGAATTGAAACAGCAAAATGGAGCTTTTATATTGCAGATATACGAAAAAAAAAACACACACACACACACAACAAATAAATAAAAGAAAAACACAACGACAGCGCACAACATAAAAGCATAAAAGTGATAACAATAAAGACCACGATAAGGCAAACACACTCTGGCAAAACCAAATGCCAAATGATGTTGTTTTTTTTCTCTCCAACCGGATTTCAGTGGATTTCGTAATGGTACATGATGATTTAGATTTGATGCAAGCGCACACATTGAACGTGGAAGCAGACAATTTCTATTCGCATAAATCACTTCCCGTATGCACAATCATATGTCCTTATTTTTGTGAAGGATTTTCCAGTTTTAATTTATGCATCCAACAGGTGGATTGGTTTATTGCACACTATAAAAGTACAACGCTGTGTACCAAAACTCTTGAACAGGCGAGATCACGGGCGAGGGTCAAATGTCTATTGTTTAATTAACAAATTATACTCAATAAGATTGTGCACGTTGTGAATTCATTTCAATTATATTTAGCAACAACAAAATGTATGGGGGCGTCTTGCGAAAAATATTCCACCAACTGTTCTGTTGCAAAAATCTGCTTCTAATTCTGTTAATGAATCCAAAAAGAAAAAAAAAAAAAAAACATAAAATCATACCAAGAAGTAGAAAGAGAGCGCGCATACGAAAAAGTTGTGATGCCGTAATGCAACAATAAACATATTACCGTAATGTTGGTCTCGTCAATTGGTCTTTGTATGACTGGTAAAATCTGAAATAAAGTCATTTCAATGAAATAAAAACCCGTTTCCCGATGGAAAATGTCCGATAAATGTACGAGAAAAATTAAAAAAAAAAAAAAACAAAAAAAAAAACGAAATGAAATCGAAATCATTCACCATCATAACGAATTTGACATCAGACACAACCGAATCCATCACAGGCGAATGGCAAATGAAAACCGTCTGTCGGCCGCAATTATCACACACATTTACCTTATCAAAATGCATGTTATTGTACCGATGTTATAATGTAATATTCAAAACCTCTCTCGGCTTGCTGTGCTTTTTTTTTTCTCATTCCTATTGTTACTTTGTTTAATTCATCTTATTGTTTACACAGTCATTTGTTTTTCGTCTTTGTACCTTTTTTTTCTCCATAATTTGTGTCAATTGTGTTGTAGTCGTACATTTATAAAAGATTTGCGTGTTGTCGTGCATCAAAACAGATATTTGTTTTTCAATTTTTATTTTTTATTTTCTCTCTTTCTCTCTCTCACGCGTGCGCTGGGTCTTTTCTTTTTCTTTTTTTTTGAGAAGCACGAAGAAAGAGAGACTTGTCGAGTTTTCGTGTGTAATGCCATACATGAAGGCATCATAGGCGATGCAGAGCATCGAACAGAAAACAAATAACTAGGAGTCAAACACATGATGATGTTACTAAATCTATTTTTGAATCGGCTCATGTGTTACAGGTTATATTTTGTGGACTATAAATATTATTTTATTATATCTGTGTTTCTCTCTCTCTCTCTCTCTCTCTCTCTCTTTCACCTTAGTATTCATTTTCTGCATACAAAATCATTTGCTGCACCAGCGCCAGCACCTTCCATACCAATTCCAATCCAATACACACAATGTTTTTCCACAACAAAAATTTTCTTATTTGACTGACAATATCTTTGAGTTCTCTTTCTCTCTCTCTCTCTCTCTCTCTCTCTCTCTCTCTCTCTCTCTCTCTCTCTCCTTCGCTCTCTCTCTCTCTCTCCTTCGCTCTCTCTCTCTCTCTCTCTCTCTGTCGCATCCAATATACACATGCATTTTATGTATGTATGCATTAGATGCAAGTTTTTCGTTTTGGATTTTGATAATGATTGCGCACATGAGCAACGTGCTATAGTGTACAAAATGTTCAAGCGCATGGTGCTGCAAAGTCAACGATATAATACACAAGAGTTCGCGCGCAAAACTGGAAAATGCACTATGAATAGGGAGAGAGACGAAAAGTAAAAAAATAAAAATAAAAAAATAAAAATAAAATAAAATTAAAGAAGAAAAAAAAACAACAACGTGGGAACTTCTTTACATTTTGAAAGCTGCAGAGGTTAATGCACAAGCCTGTGCACTGTACACACAAGACGTCAATCGACGTGAGGCATAACCAGAAAAATCTCTATTTGTCTGTGGATGGCTATAAAATGAATATAATCACAAGAAGAAGCGAACATTACTCGTTTGGTCTCGGTGTAACTGAACGCTCAGTGTACGATGTTGACGTTGGGTGTCTGTATTTTTCATGCCTGTTACGGGTTATTGAGATCAGTTGGCTTTGTGAATGTTCACAACTATGCACCCAAAAATGATTCAACATCACAATCACAATAACATTGTGCCAAATTTTATTATTTGTGTTGTTGTTGTTGTTGTTGTTGTTACTTTTTTCTGTTTGTTCGCTTCTCGTCGCGAAGAAGAAGAAAAATAGTGCAATTGTGCTCTCATTCAATGACGGTTTGATACCCATTTTTGGGTAGCTCACTCAATCCATAAAACAAAAATATAACAAAACGCAATCCGATGAAGACCACAATGTTGGTAGCGTTTGTTACCTTTGCGCACACAGGTGCATTGTGCAGAGCAGGCTTTTTGTTGTTTCTTTAATGCCTAATGCTTCATTAAAAACTAATTGTCAGATTGCCAACCAATTCTCCAAACGTACAAAATATAGCTAAAATTTCAATATATTGAAAGAAACAAGAGCATTGTGAATTGTTCGTCTTTGTTATTTTTACACACACACACACACACACACCATTTGGTTGTTGTTGTTTATTTTTCTAATTTGGTTTGAATTCTATGAAAATTGTAAAAAAAGAAATTTAAATACAAAAGCGTTGAATTAAATTCACCAAAAAAAACGGAAAAAGTAAATGATGATTAAAAACACGTTCATTTTGATTGAATATACACTGTTTACCGTTTAAATCGATCACAAATGGCCATCTCATATGACGAATAATTTAAATTCATTTCTCCGGATTTCATATCTTTTGTTATATATTTTGCGTGAGTTTGTCAAGATTTGTGTGTGTGTGTGTGTGTGTGTGTGTGTTGATGTAATATATAAACAGATTACATGGAATTAAAGTTCAAAAATTGTGTCGGCTGTGCCAATGGCCGCCACCAATGCGTGTTCATAAAGAAAGACCAGTTCCGTATTGACAGCAACAAATAATAATGCACACCAAACCATTTGTCAACATCACAGGACAACCAATGCGACTGACTCATGGTGAAACAATTTTGTCGGCACGCTTTTTTTTTTGTTGTTGGTTGGTTGGGTGGCAAAAACACATATTATAAACCGATAATAAAAATTAATATGTGTGTCTTTTGTTGCTGTTGAATCGTTGTAACGATTTCACAAAATACACAATTTAACAACCCGTCTAAACTACAGGGGCTATTTATTTTGCGGTAATTGCTGTTTCCGAGAGAAACAAATGGACAATTCTGAATTGCGTGTAGTTCACCTAAGTCTTGACCAGACTTAAATGCAATCGCAATCGCTACCCACATGTATATCAACTCAAATAATGTATATATGGTGTGTGTACAAAAGGCAATACATTGAATTTTTCGAGGAACTACCACAAGAGTAAACCGTATTGCAGCATTTATTCCGTTGAAAATTCATTATTATTATTATGAGCAAACGAATTCGCTCGGGCAAGGCTAACACACGTATTATACTTATATTACATAGACCGATGCATTGTGGCCCGTTATTTATAATGCTAATTGGTGCGCTTATGTTATTTTCACTACGCCATAGTTTGCCAATTTAAACAGTGAGAGAGTAAAAATGTTCAAAAAAGCAGTCTTTCACTGATCTTGAGGTTGGTCAGTGAAACAACAAACGCCTGGCGTCAATCATGCGATCCAATCGGTGCGATAATACATTGTCTGCGTGCATGGTTAACCGTGAACTACATTGAACAATATAGCCATAAGCTAGGCGTGCGTTTGTTTCATTATTTCTCTCTCTTCCCCTATCTCTCTCTCTCTCTCTCTCTCTTTCCGTCTCTAAATATATTTATTTAACTTCACTCTGTTTTTTTTTTCTCTCATTTTTCTGCTTGTTGGTTGTTGTTGTAAATGTTTTCATTTGGCTCATGTTCTCACACTTTTTTACGCTTTACCTCAAGCATGCAGCATTGCGTAATTAAAATAATCTCTTAAGATATCAAGCTCGATGAATGAGCTCGTTGAGAACAATCTTTTAATTAGAGACATAATTCCATGTTGGTTAATACACGTGGAATCGACGAAATATTTAATTCAAATGTTCCGTACATAATTTAACGCAATGAATCAACAAACGGTATGCGCTCTGAAACTGAAACTGAAACCGAAACTGATTTAATGTATTCGTGTGCACGTATATTTTAAAAATTGATTGCTATACCATGTGCTTAACGTCCATTAATATGCAAATACAATTACCGAAAAAATTTATAATCTCAAATAAAACATGATTAATGAACAGATAAGATAGACCGACCGACAATAGATTCATTTAAAACCAACAAAAAAAAAATCGATTTTACCAATAGATTTTTGCATATGGTTTTGCATCACAGCTTTGTTTTTTGTTTTCATGTTGTTGTTTTGGTGTGTGTACGCTTGTGAGTTGAATATTGATTTATAGACATTTGTTGATTCTTGCCAAGGAATGGCCCACCGTTCACGTTCAATGGACATTTTCCATTTAGTTAGAGAAATTTAATGGATTGCATTTGGTTAACGGGGTTTTTTTTTGTTTTTTGTTTTATTTATTTTTTTTTTTTTTTTGTTGAAATGTTCATGAGTCATATTCGGTGTGAGTGTGTGAATTGGCACAGATCAAAATGTGCAATACCACTGTGGCTTTCTAAACTAAGGTGTAACTGTAAAAATTAAATTCATATAAATGTGCACTCAAGTGGGCATGAAATGGGTTTTGTTTTTCATCACAAATTATTGTAAAACGTCTTTCTCTTTTTTTCTTTTTCTTTTTTTTTAATTTGATTTGTTTGTAGCTATTACCGCTTTTGATTTGCTTTGTGCTATCGCAAACAGTAAATGCTCAGGTAAGGGGAAGAACACGCATTCGACCCGGTGCAGTGCGACAACAACAACAACAACAACAACAGCAGCGCATTCAAGAAAGTCAACCACAAGAAGCTGAAGATGGTGGTGATTATGATGAAGACAGTACGCCTGAACCAGCGTTACAGTATTACACCACATCACAAGGTCAAGATGAGCAAAATCGTGTTGTTTTAGTGTCATCAGATGATGAATACAATGGTTTATATGGACGGCCAACGCCGGCCACACGATCGCGTGCCGATTTTAGTCGACCAGCACCAAAAACCACATCGAGTGCGGCACGCACTAAAGATGTCACACCAAAAGAAACCGTTCAAACCATTCGCAACTATAGCAAAGTGAATGATGATGGTTCATTTACATTTGGCTATGAAGCGGCTGATGGTAGTTTCAAAGAGGAGACACGCGGTACCGATTGTGTGGTGCGTGGAAAATACGGTTACATCGATCCGGATGGTAATAAACGTGAATTCACATATGTATCAGGCAATCCATGTGATCCAAACAATCCGGATCAAAATGAAGAAGAACCGGAACGTGAAGAGGAATCAAATGAACCTGAAAATGTACCAATCAATTTTCCACGCCGACCATTGCGGCCAGCTCCACAACGTCAACAACAACAACAACCAACGACAACACATTCACCGACAACCGTTTTCCAAAATCAATATACCAGCAATTCCTATCCCGATGAACAAGACGATGATGAACGTGAAGACGGTAAGTGTCCATGATGCCCATGATGCCCAACATGGTGGTGGCATGGTTTTGAAAATTGATTTACACCACAATAATATCAAATTAATTAAGTGCTTAAGGTTGAATGTGTATCCCAATGTAATTTACATGAAGTAAAATGTAATTCGATTTATATTTTTGGTCAATAGAAAATCAACTGTTGCAGCCACAACGGCCAAGAGTATCGGCGCGACCACAACACGTCCCTGTACCGGATGAAGTAACAATTCGACAGAGACCACGAATCACCGTCAATACAACACCGGTTCCATTGTATCAAATTCAAACACAAACGGCTGGCAAAACCGTTGGCATTACGGCCCGTCCAAGTTTCCGTGAACCAATACCAACACAACCACCGGCCACCACATATCGACCATCCATTCAATTTTTCACACAAAAGGCGGCTCCAATCACCTTCTCAAAACCAACACAATTAGCTATTGAACCGCTCAAGCAATCACCATTCGCAACCCGTAAACCGATCGATTTTGCTGCCGAATTCCAAAAATTCCAACAAGAAAATCAAATTGCATCAACGACAACACCCCGAACATCAAATTTAAAAACATTCCGTCCACCAACGACAGCCCAAAAGCTTGAATTACCGAGCGCCACACCAAATCCAATCTATGAAACTCAACTTGTTTTTGATCCGGCAACCGGACAAATTGATTCATCACTGTTTCCACAAAATGTGGCCTATCGAATTCCAGCCAATTTCATTTCACAACAACAACAACAACCGTTCAGTCCATCACCTCAAATTGTGACACTAGAACAACTGCAACAGCAACAATTGCAGCAACAGCAATTGCAGCAGCAGCAACAACAAATTCAACAGCAACAACAGCAGCAGCAACAACAACAACAACAACAACAACAACACCATCACCAGCAGCAACAACAGTCAGTTTACCAAAGACCTCTTCAAGTTCCAACCACTCGTTCACCTCTTCAATTCCCGCAATTCTCACAACAAGTAATTTTCAAATGAACAAATTTCTGAATTGAATTAATTTAATTTGAAAAAAAAACAAGCCTTCAAAGGTGTGCGCTGAATTGGATTACAAATTGAAACATTCAATTCACTTGATATCATTGGCTTAACATTTTAATAAAGTCGACATTTATCCGCTTGATTGTTTAGTCTTTGGTGTTGTTTTTTTTTGCTGCTCTCCATCGGCAATGCAAATGATACAAATAAATAATTCAAATTGATATGAAAAATTCATATGGGCCATGTTAAGCTCGCACCTTTTTGAAGGATAGATTCAAACCTATGCTAACAACATTAACGCTTTCTCTCTCTCTCTCTCTCCTATCAATTCATATGTGTATTTTTTTTCTTCTGCTAATATTTAGGTGTATCATAAAGATCACGAAAACCTTCAAGTGTTGAATTCACAACAATTGTACGCTCAGCAACAGCAATTACAGCAGCAACAACTGCATAGCGATCGTATTGAAGCAGCCAAACGACAATCGCACATTCAAAATCAACCAAATCATCGATTTCAACTAGGCGTTCAACCCCAATTGAGACCATTGCAACAGCCCAATTTCTTCTATCAACCAAGCTCAATTGATCCATTTTTAAGCTAAAAAACAAAAAAATGTGCAGTAAACAAGCCAACAAAATGACAACAATTAAATGAATCAAATAAAAGACACCCGACAAAAGCAACAACAAAAACACACAGCCAAAATGGTGAACGTGTTAAAGGCAAACATTTTAAAAAAAAAACCACCACGCATGAATCAAAAAAATCAACAACAGAATTTCTATTTATAATTATGTCGGCATGTTATTGTTTATTATTCGGATTATTTTCGAATCTATCAAAATATTATATGTATATTCATCAGTCGTAGTAAATGTTTTGTTCTTCTTTGATAGCGTGAGACGAAGACATTAGCAACATTTTCAAATAAACTTTATCATCCATAATTATAATTTGCTCTCTAATTTTTAAAGCAAAATACCTTTTTAAACAAAATAATAATAATAATAATGATAATAATAATAAATAAATAAATAAACAAAAAAAAAACACACACACACACAAAATATAATCCGAAATTGACTTTTACAATGAAAAGTGAATGCGCCTTCACTTTATTTCATTTTGACATTGAATTTGTGCAAGTTATATCATTGTAAATAAAATTGACAAAAACTGTAAAAATCCTTTTTATTCATTATATCACTGTCTCAAATCTGCACTGGTTCGGTGTGGGTACTTTTTATTCTCTTGCCCCAAAATCTAAAAGCATTTGCCAAAAATCAATCCCATGTCAACACATTTTTAGCAAAGCAGGCAGAGATTATACAGTGCGATAAATCTTACTATGGACACGGTTTGTGTAATTCCCTGCCAGTGTATCACTGTGTATGTGTGTGTGCAATGCAATAAATACACCGCATTCCATCGCATTCAAATGGAGAAACAGTTGATGTGGTGTGATTACTTTGACAAAACAGCCCACATTTCGAAAGCATCGAAACATAGTTGAATTGAACCGATTATGGAGCCAAACCCGATTATTCAATTCATTTGCCACTTGAATTACAAATTACCGTTTTGTTTCAGTCATTACACTACAAAATGCTTATTTACTGATTGATGGGGTTTTTCATGAATTGAGCATACAAACACGTCCAAATATACAAACAATTTATGGATTGGCGGTTTCATCGGCCGCTAATTAAGGAATCATTACAAGGTGTCATCGAAATTCATTCATCAAAATATGGACAACCGTGTGGACGCAAATGGTCAATTCGATTGGTAAAACAGAAGAAATGCCGATAAGGTGAACATGATGCAATTTTGTTATTGCAATCCACACTGCGATGACAAGGCTCACTTTGTAGGGTTTTTTGTAGATGTGAACACAGAACAAAAAGAGATGGAAATATACATCTGTATCTATCCGTCCCTCTCCAACATTCTCTGCCAGAAAAAAAACCCTTTAAAGTGAGCCTTGTCATCGCACTGTGTTGCAATCAATTCATTCATGGAGTCTACATGCAAAAGAATGAATTTCATTTTAAACATTTCAATTGAGAAGAAAACAATGACTGAATTTTACTCACATACAACAAAAAAAAATAAAAAATAAACATGGCTGAATCTAGAAGATAAAAATGCTCACATAAAATGGAAGGCCAATTTCTTTCAGTCAAAGGACTTCAAAGCCATTATAGTTCACAAAGAAACACCAAAGAGTTGCTCTTTTGTCTACTCAATTCATCTTTTTTCTTTCCTTTTTTTTTGGTGAGAATAAAGAAAAAACTACTCACAATTGTTCAACAAAGACCAAAATGCAAACATTTCGGCTATTGTATATTTTTCAACGCCGTTCATTCAGGAAGAAATTAATATTCAATTTTATATGTTTTTCAACGTCATAATTTCAATGTACATTTTACAATTACCTTGATTTAAATAAAACTGGTCTCAATACAACGATTGACAAATTTTCAATTAAAATATAGAAATGTTGGTATTGCGCGCTTGTCATTTATGCAAATTTGCAACAAGTATTTGAAATTAGTTAACGGGTTTTACTTCTCTTTCTCGTTCTCTCTTTTTTTTTATCTCTCAGGCATATCAAACATGTTGTTGACAATCCTTTTTTTTTTCTCCGTTCAGTTTGAATATCATGCCTCAAGGTAAGCAAGACAACAAGAAAAATAAAAATGATAATTTGAAAAAAAAAACGCACAAGCGAATAGTCAAAGCAGCTTTTGAATTCTGTAGCGGCACAAAAAAAAAACAGACACAACTTTTGCTTTGAAACTACAAAGCTCGTGCCACAGTGGCTTGAAAATTATTTTCTGCGTCGAAAATGTGATTTTTTGTTTCTTGTAAATGCCTGAATGTATGCTAAAAGTGAGCATTCAACATAAAACATCGAGCGTTAAAATTAATGAAAACGCTATCAATTCGCTTTTCTTTCTTTTTTGCTCAATAGAGAAAATATTTTCCATTTTTCGATTATTTTTGTGCGCTCCCTTCTGAAAAGTTGTCATGAAAAACCGGCGCTGCCATTTTGATGGTTATTGGTCCCGATTTTGCTGACTCATGTTTAATCATCATCATCATCATCATCATCATTTCTAAGGAGAATAATAAATTGACTGTCAATATTTGAAGCGAATTTCACTTTGCGAAGCCCATTTCTCGCATAGTTCTCGAGAACCAGAAAAAAAAAATGCTATTGGATGGAATTTCCCAATTGAATCAAGCTAGGGGAGAAGAGCTAGCTTCCGTTTAAATTACTCTAGTTTTTCTTATATGCGTTTGAAAGTGATAATTTTTCGAATGTTTCTAGTAAATCCTACCCAGGACTTATGACACAAGCATTGTATTGCCAATGCATTTCTGAATAAGAAATTCTTATGGATGAATTAACGGTACCTTTCTTTGTAATAAAAAATATCTCAGAATGAAATTGTCCATAACTTGTAAATGTAATTCTTCTTGGAGAATTGTCGAGTAGATTTTTTCTCTCAATTATAAATTTCCAAGCCTCCCCCCCAGGGTGTTTAGTAAAACACTGTTTACCCCTTAGGAATCAAGTCTAACACGTAAATGACATTTTTTTTTTCTGCTCCCTCTCAAGATTAAAATTGTTCAAGCTCATTGCGCATTGATTGAACCATTTTGCAATATTTAATTGTTTCACCGAAAATAATTGATTTTTTATAGTTTAATCTCATTTTTATAGCCCATTGGCCTTCATTTCGTCACACTAATCTATTCGGATCTCGGATAGATTCGAAAAATGTGACCCGGTGTGCGTGTTCACATATTTGCTTAAACACGAAAAAAACATTAAAAGTCAACATAATTGTCCGAGAAAAAAAAAATATAACGTTAAATCTGCAAAACAAAAACGCCCGCACATTCATTGTATAGTTTAAATTAACACAAATCAGTAGAAGAAGAAGAAGAAGAAGAAGAAGAAAACGAAGAAGGAAAAACAACAACAACAACAACAACACCAACAAACGATAGATATATATCGTTGCAAATAAAACCTTAATTTGTAAACAAATGATGGAAAAAAGAAGTCATTAAGTGTTATTCGCATTATACAATCTCATGATACATTTATTGTACCGAAAACGAGCGAGAAAAATAGACACCAAAGTGTTTGGGTAAAAACCTTTGGTGGTTCCGTACTCATTAACACATAATAAATATAGATAGTGTGTTCTGTGTTCACAATGGTCCACTAGCTATGCGTCACACTGTCGATGGATAAACGATATTGTGTTTGTTTGAAATGTTTTGAACCCTCTCATTGAACGCGGCTTTGTTTCTCAGTAAATCGCTCACTCGATTTTAACTGGAGCAATCCAGTGCATTTAGCCGAAACATTATAATGTTTATCATGTGATTGTCTGATTACAGAGCGCCCCAAAATTGACATCTACCGTTCGTTAAAGTGTTGTGTTAGGTTGCATGCTGTGAGGTTTTTTTTTTTGGAGAGCAGTGAGCGCACAAATCGTGTAATGATAACTGAATTTTATGTAAATACTTTGTTACTGACCATTGGCTTTGTTACATTAAAGCCATTAAACTCGTTAGCCATTTGACCAAACAAAATTTCACTAAAACAAACAACCAAACAGCAACAGCAACCACAAAAAAAAAAACAACAAAATAATCCAAATTGAAAAACCCATTGACTGCAGTGCAAATGATTATTGCATCATCGAAACAATCTGATTTTGACTTGGTGGATTTGCATTTGGCTTTGACCACCACGAATTCTTAAGACTAAACTTGAAAAAAAAAAAAAAAAATAAACACCTTAAGCTCAATTTTATGTGCGATTCCACGGATTTATGATAGACACTTGACAATGACGTCGATTGTGTTTCACTTTTAATTATCTTATTTTTCGTCATCTCATTGGCATCGGTATAAAAATAGAGCAACAAAAAAATGTGGCTTTTGTTTTTTCGGCAGATGTGAATTACCCATTATGATGAAGAAAAAAAAAAAAAAAACAAGAAACAATACACGGACAAAGCAACTTTGCTGAAGACAAACAACAACACCCGAAATGCATGTTATCGCTGGAATTTGATCAACCCAATGAAAATCATTAGTTTGTAAGAAGCATTAATTTGGTCAATCACTGGTGACGATGTCTGCGATCCAATTTGGTGCAAGGTTAAGAGGTCGGGAAAAAAAAAGAGTCACATTATCCAACTAATTCCATTAATTTTGTCTTTAGAAATTCATTTAATGACAACAAAAAGCAATTGAAGCCCAAGAGAAGAAACAAACACACACACACACAAAAAACAGCACATAAACTGCTTAAAAGTTCAATACATACGACCAATAGATATAAGTTGAATGTGCCGCAACGGATGATTTTCATAGCATCGATTATGGGCAGAAATCCATAGCCAAGGATTTTATGGCCCTGTATGTGATGAGTTTCCCTAATTTTATCTCAGCCATATGGTATAATATAGTATATTTTTTCTGCTTATTTTACAGAAAATACACAACATCCTTGTTCGAGTTGATTCGAGTTGTACGTATTAAAACGTGTAATGCTTTTCTCCATTATTCATAGTCGAAAAATGTGCTTATTCTTCAATCATTCGTTTTATCGCAATCAAGATTGGAAATGAGTGCGGTGAGCTCCTTTATTCGATCTCATGCACCAAACGTTTTTTTTTTTTGGTATTTCGGTCTGTGTCTGTGTCTCTGTGTGTATATACATAACATGGAACATGGAACAAAACGAAAATGAAAATGAAAAACAAAGCCAAACATTTATTCAATAACAGCAGCACATAGCCAAGGGTCTGAAATAATTAAACGAAACTATAACGAAATTGTTGTTTTGTGTGTGTGTGTGTGTGTAAAAGCCTGTAGAATATAATGGTGCTATGGCATATAACACAATATGCTGGCTAGATTAGCGGTAACAGCAATGAACCCGCTAATCAATAGCGTCAAAATATGCGAATTTCTCACACATTTAATAAATAATATGGGAAATTCTGGGTCATAATCGCATACCGTATCTAAATGAAAGAGAATTGTATTAAACTGGATAGAAGTTGACGTTTGGCTGTGATTCGAACGATTGTATATAATGAAAAATGAAAAATAAATATATATTTACGGTGAAGCACGTTGAAGCACGTTTCAGAGATGGAATTGCTTTGAACGTATGGTAGCTGTGTCGGAGCCTCGACTTCTGCTGTTACTATGCTGCTGCATCATTTTGGGACATATTTTTTTTTTTTCGTCGACATTTTCCATCAAAAAGATTAATATCAAAGCAAATTGAATGACTCGGCACATTTTCTCTCATTTTAAACAATTGCAATTTGATTTTTTTTTTCCTGCAAGTCGTTTTCAGTAATAATTGATTGAAAGAGAATTCCATTGAATGTTTCATTTTCTTGTAATATTTCGTCTTCTTTTTCTTATGTGTGTGCTATTGGCATAATAAACAAAAAAAAAATATGCAGGAAACTCGACGAAAGAAGAGCCAAAAAATAAATAAATGATACAAGTACACATTTTACATAAATGAAACCAATTTTTAAAACCACATCACATTACGCATTGCACTTCTTTTTCGTTTAATTGCAAACTCTCATGGTGATTTTTCTCTCTTGCATTTTTATTTTATTTATTTTGTGTGTGTGTGTGTGTGTGTGTGTAATTTACAAAGACAACCGCTTCTCTTTGAAATGGCATCTGAGGCCCTCATAATTTTATTTTTATCCATAAAATGATTGTGTATGCCAAACGAGGTTTTTCTTAAAACGGCACATACGGCCGTTCATTGTAGCTGATTGTTGTTTTTGTTTTTTTTTTTTTTTTTTTTTGGTCAAAATAATTTAAACAACAACAATGAATTTATCGGAAAAAATTCTCACCGTGTCATAAACACGGCCTATTGCCATTGCGTTCTGGTTTGATTCGATTGTCATTTGTCTAAAATTTCCATTGTCACGACTTTTTATTTTGCTGGCATGCAGTTTATTGCAATAAATGGTGTGGCTCAACCAAATCAAACAATAATAATATATTTAAAGAAAAACAAAATACAATTTAAATGTACGCATGCTAAATGTTCGAGTGTGCAAATTGAAATGAATACACATTTTTAGACGAAATCAAAGTGTTCAAGTGATATGATCAGGCGAATAAGCGATGAAGAGATGTCGGTGGCAAAATGCGGATCTTTTCTTTTGTTTTCACTTTTTGTGTGTTTTCTTTGGTTTTACGCATTTGGCGGCAATGGATGCTACGGTAAAATTGCAGGAAGAGAAATGGTGGTGGGCCGAAATGAAGAGCGAATTTGGTTAATATTAATCGTAACTGTGACTCTTGCGACTGTGTGATTGTGTGGCTGCTGTATCAGTGGCAAAACTCAAACTTCGTATGCAAGGTCGTTCAAATCATCACACACACACACACACACACACAAACAATACGCGCGTACTTTGAATTCCATTATGTTTGTGGTTCTGATAAATTCACATAATGGTATACACCCACTGCAAAGAAGTTGAACGAATGAACAACAACAAAAAATCAATGGCATTTTCCGACAGTTTTTTTTGTTGTTGTTTTTCGCTTCGCTCTAGCTTGTTGATGTTGTTTATTTTTTGTTATTCGTATGGTTGTTTCTTAAGTCAGTTTGGATGTTTATATATTTCAGCGGGCGAACATTTCGAGTGTGAGACGAGCGTTAATGCTGAGATACTATGGTGGTACAGGCTATATAGGCAGCCAACATCCACATTGAGATTTCAATTGGTGTGCTGAACTCGTTAAGTTAAGTTTGAAATAGATTTTATTTTTCGTTGATTCAACTCGGGCAGTTACAATGGGAGCAAAATGCAATTATCAACATTTGATTAACATATAAAAGTGTATGAAGCATTTGTTGGGTGTTTTCGTTTTAAATGATTGAACTATAAAATTGGATCCGTATTATTTGTTTGATTGGAAAATTATTTTTTTTTTTTTTTTTTTAGTTTGGTTTTGATTTTGTTCGTGGGGGAGCTCGATACAAACGTATTCAGAACGAATTATTCATAGGTATTTACAGCCAAGAACATTTCAATCCAAACAAATTTAATTCAACGACGAAAGAAAAAAAAAACAAATTAAATGATTTAATTATGTGTGTGTGGTTTAGATGGGAATAAATCGATGCAATTGACATCATATAACGGAAAATCAGTGACAAATATTTAGCATTATTATTTTTGATATAATTATTATCATTAATTGGATAATAACAACAATAGCGAAATACTGAATTATATTTTGTTTTTCGTTCTTTTTTTTGTGTGTGTAAAAAACGTTTGAAATCGAAATTTTCAATTCATTTTGTGGGCTTGAAACAAAAAAACTCCGCCAAAATTAAGTACGATAGAATTTCGTTGGTGTGGTACTTTTTGTTGGCTTTAACCATGTTAATGATTTGGTTGGTTTGTGCGTTTGGTCTAATATCACAAACGAACACGATCGAAGCAAATTCAACGCATGCAGCAATCACGGCGACCTCGCCCGCCATCGAAATCGATTCCAGTGATGCAATTAGCGACTTGGAAAAAGCCGAAACAAAAGATGCCAAAAAGCTAGAAATTATTAAACAAATTAGGCGCGTTAACAATGACGGTTCATATACGGTGGGATACGAAGCGGTTGATGGTACATTTAAAATTGAGAGCCGTGATGTTCTTGGCAATGTCAAAGGGACTTACGGTTATGTCGATGAAAATGGTGAAATCAAACGTGTTTCGTATACAGCCAACAATACGACCAACGGTTTGAAAAGCACCCCACAGCCAGCCACCGAATCGATTGTGCATGTGGCACGACACAATAAAACGGGTTTCATGGCATCGACAACACGCAAGCCCCCGTCAATTGCGTATCTTATGAGCTCAACACCATCACCATTGCGCTCCACCACCAATGTTATCCAATCAATACCCAAGAGACGAATCCTTCTCGCATCCTCCTCCGGCCAAACACCGAATAAACATCAATTTACATCGTCCACATCAACAACACGAAAAATGGAACCATCAACGGAGACAAGTAGCACACAAAAAACCGAACCAACGACAACCGTTGTTTATGCAACGTCAATACGTTCAACGGTTAAGCCAAGCTCGACAACGCCTGCCGTTGAATCAACATCACGTACAAATAAAATCGAAATCAGCGATCGATTTTCAAAAGTTCTAAATATGAATAAAAATGTGAAAATCATCGATGAATCACATGAACAGAGTGAAACAAAATCCGAACGAAAACCGGTGCGTGGAAATGCATTGCGCCGTCAATTGCCAAGCGATCAAAGTGGAAACTTTGAAACGCATTCACAAGTTGTTTATAGCCAGTCATCGGATGAGGATTCGGTGCATACATATACAGGTGTGACTGGTACTCAGCGGCCAGTTTTTTCGACCACAAGCTCACCACGCATACCGGCGCTCGTTCTTGCGGCACGAAATCGTGCTGCATTGCTTAAGAATGCCGCATTACAAACCACAACCACCACGGAAAAAGTTTATTCAAAACCACCCCGAAGAAAATCCGATCGGCGTGAAGAGAGCACTCCAAACACTTCAACAACGGAACAATCGGCCGAAAATGAATATTTAACACAGAGTCCGGTGGCTGTACAAATACCAGCAAATCGAGATGCAATTCAAAATGACAACGAACATGTGTATCGACATCCAAATGCATATTTACCCAGAGCGAGAGAGTATTTACGTCAATCACAATCATCGAATGCATTAGAGAATAACAATAACCCGCGGCAATATAAATTACCGATGCAGGTGCATGTGCAGCCAGCCTACGTACAAAATGATGTGGAAAATGAACAGTATCTACGAGAAACATCTGAATCAAGTGTTAAAGGCTCAACAACATCAACACCCGAACAGTATACAAACAATGATTTAAATGCAGCCACACAGCCGATTTTGCAATCATTTCATCCACGCGGCCAGCGTCTGTACGGTGCACAACAGCAACAGCAACCATTGGCTCGACCCAATGAATATGACCAGCGTTTGCAACAGGTAAACCAATGAACAATTTTGATGTACAACTTTTTCTTGTGTGTCGATTCATTCCAATTTCAATTTGATATTGCAATCTGTCTGTTTTTGTATCATGTCACTGAGCAAACAGAGCAAAATGAAACAAAAAGATTTAGTATGTTTGAAAATTGAATGGATTTTTATTTTGATTTTTTTTTTCTTTGTATTTTTTTTTTTTTTTTTTTTTTGGGGGCAGCAACAATCAATTCCGTTGCCAGGACAACCATATCAACCGTTTTATGGTGGCCCAGTAGCTCCACCGTACTACAATTATCAGGACAGACCATTGACCGCAAGAGACTTTGAACGCTTATTGAATTTATTAGTTGTGCGACATCAACAATACCAACGTATCAATTTGTTGCCCGGACTGATGGGGCAAAACTTCTTCGGTGGCGGTGGCGGTGGCGGTTATGGTGGATATGGTGGCTATGGAGGATTTGGAGGTGGTGGTTTTGGAGGAGGAGGCCCTGGTGGTGGGTATCTCGGTGGATATAATCCATATTATAATCCACCAGTACCGCGATCACCATTGTACAATCAATTTGATCCACGTTATTCAGGTTTCAGCCGATCATTACCTCCAGTGCCACCACCGCACAGCGGTTACGCTCCATACTCCGAACAGGAAAATATGTACCAAGCACAAAGTCCTGTTGAACAGCAACTTCCATATATGGGACGAGCGATGCAATCACGTCGAAACTACAATCAACAATACTATGGCGGTGGCGGTGAATCAAATGATTTACAACAGCAAAAAGTAGTTCCACCAGCACCAGACCACCATATTGACTACTTACCACCTGATGTGAGAGAAGAGCTACTGTATCGCATGCTGATGCTGGCAATTCAACCCGATACAAGTGCAACGATTCCAGTTCCTGATGCTAGTACAATACAAGAATATTTTAAAGCAACAATGCCAGCTACAGCAACAACAACAAAATCACCCGAACCTAATTCCAAAAAACCCGTGCGCAGTGTTCAAATTTTAGGTGAAGAATAACAAACATTTTAAAGGTTAGTTAGAATTCGGCTCACTTTTTGTACCATTAAAAATACTGAACGATTCAAAATTAAAAAAAGAAAAAAGAAAAACCCTGTAAAACTAAATGAAGTATTTCGGCAAAAGAAAAACAAAGTGTTTGCCAAATTCATTTTTGGGTCCGAATGGATTAGTACCATTGTCCATTATTCATGATATGTTCTGTGTATTTTTGTTTCAAAATTTGAATAAGTTTAACAAACTTTTTAAAACAATCCAAAGTTAACATTAGATTGTGAAATTGAAGAGAAAACAAAAAAAAAAAAAAACAATTTCGATAAAGAAAGACACGATAAATTTGCTATTTAGGACATGAAATTAGTTAGTTGAAACTTTCAATTGTATAATATTTAACTCATCATTTAGTTATCAAAATTTTGGTTTTGCTTATGAGCAGTAAATGCATTTCGATAGGTTATCAAATTATGAAATGAGTTTTTTTTTTCATCTCTTTCATATTATATACTCTAATTAGATTTGGCTGACCATAGCGTTTATTCAATACAATTTGATGCCAATTCGAAAATATTTCAGCTGCATCACATTGATTTCAGTGGAATGGGATTGAATTGTATACACCCACGCACACATTTCCGTATTTTAAAAACAGACTAAAAAAAAAATACCAAGTGTCTTCCATCTATGTGAATAGCATTAAATTTCGATTTCAAAATTTCGTTTGACTTTCATCTTTGTTTGCAACATTTTCATCAATTTTTAAATTAGTAACTTATGCATTCAATGAGATTTGCTGACACGATAAAAAATTTGGTGTTTTTTTTTTTTGTTGCATGGAAAATAGTGTAAAGATATTAAGAAGTATCATATCAAAATGGAAATGTCGATACCGTATATATGGCGCAAAAATCATGTTTAGATGGTTTCGATAATAGACGATAAAAAGTGTAAACATAAGCGATGGATAGAGCGATTTACAGGGGGATAGAAAGAGATATGGGCAGGAAAATTGTGGCAAAGATAAAAGTAAAGCATGCCGAGATCCATAATCATATGCAAAGTTATTAGTATATGCTCCAGTGATGCGCAAATTTTCTTCAAATTTTCAATGCAATTAAGAAGTTTTAATTAATCATTTTATAGAGCTGATACGCTGCAATCCAATTGTTTGCGTAGTCAAATGTAGCAGAGTGGGCGAAAATTAACAAAAAAAAAAAAAAACGAAAAATTACAAGTATACACACACACACTAAAAACCCGTTAAGTTGTCTGCCTCTCAATTTGAGCACATCATATTTCTGTCGATGATTCATTATTGAGAAGATAACAAGAGTTTTGTATGCATGTTCGATCTGAGTTACAGTGAAATGGATTAAATGTGACGTAAATGTTACGTATCCATTGTAACGCATTTTCCCGGCACTTTCCCAATCTCAAGAAGTATCTATGGAAGATGATGGAGCATAATGTTGTAAACAAAATACATCAATTGCACACGAACACACACACACACACACACACACACACACACACACATAAACAAACATTTAAATAAGATTTACTAATTCAATTGGGGATTTTGCAAACCTAAGCATTGAATCTAATATGAAATATAATGAAAAGCGCTAGAGTGTATGAGTAAAATAGTAACAGAAAATGATGAAACATACTAAAATGAAATGAAAATTAAGTTGACTTTTATCTTTGCTAGTTTTGTACAGATAATTCCAACATTGTAAATGAATGAATCATGTCATAAATATACTTTTTACTTTGATAGAAGCATTTTGTTCTCAAGAGTTCGTTTTTATTTTATTGGAGTGAATTGCCGCTAAAAAAAAAAAAAAAAAAATAACACGAGATCCATATTGATCGTACGATATAATAATGGCACACAATACAACATAAGTGTTTCACTTTTATCAGATTGTAGCAATGTAATACCACAGTAATTTTTCTTTTGTTCTTGGGCTTGTGTAGCTTTTTGATGAGATTTTCAGAGAGTCATATGGCACAAGACGCCACTACTAAAATATACACCATTTGTACCGGATTAAATCATAAATCGCGAATAATATAATAAACAACATCACAAACAACGCGCAGATAGAGAGAAAAACACACACACACACACACAACAAACCGAAGACGAAAAAAAACAAAAAATAAAATATTTATTGTTAACTGTGAGAGAAAAATTACATTACGAACAGGTGTCTGTGAAAATAGAAACACACAAGATACCATTACACAGCAAAACTCCAACCAATGACGAAATATGAAGACAAAAAGCTGAAAAAAAAACAAATTTGCAAAGCACCAAAAAAGAAATATATTCACACTAAGAAGAGATGAAAAGACTAGTCCACCAAATAGCGGAAAAATGGAAAAATCTACACACAGCCAGAAACAAACAAATGTTTTCTCGATTTTCCAAATAAAATCTGTGTGTGCTGTTAAGGAGTTCGCTGAGATATCATCACATACATACACACACACACAAAGTGACACAGGGTGGTGTGAGTATGAGCAAGTGAACACACACGCGCGCACAAGATCTGATATATTGCTTTAAGTTTTAGTTCATAAACCGATTTGAATGAAAGTGTGCTTGAGTGCCTAAGTCAAAAGTTACACCTGCCTCATTGTTGGATATGTTGGATATAAGCTATGTGGTGCAAATGTAATTATACGCAAAATGATGTAATGAGTATGTGGATATTTTGCCATTTTTTGTTGTGGTTGTTGTTGTTGTTGTTTTCATTTTTCTTCTCTGTTTTATGTATCTCCATATTTCTCTTACTCTTGGCGCACACTATTTTGTTTTATTTTTCTGCATTTTTCCACCTTTGCTGAAAATTTCACAGCTAAATGAGCTAAAAGCACCGCACTATTGTTTATGATAAAGGAAAAATGTAATCAAATCGCTTGCAATTTTTTTTTCTTACTTTGCTTTCGCACAATAACAATTTCAATAGCAGTTAATGTGCCATAGATTCTGTATGTTTAATAGTACCTATCTAGCATGTCTATATATGTATCCAACACTCATAAGCTCACAAGATACTTTGTACCAACAACAGTGGTAAAATGCTGAAAAATCATTTTATAGTGTATCATATGAGATAGGCAAACGCACGCGTGTTTATTTTTGAGATAGAAACTGTGTGTGATTTTTCTTTTTGTCTTCTTATGCTATTCTTTTTGTTTTTGTTTACCAGAGAGTCTCTCACTTATACAATACTACTTTAGCATATAAATATAGTTTTTCGGTTTTGCAGTCACAAACGAAATTGAAATTCATTCAACTGGTTTTGTATCTCTGTGTTCAGCATTTTCACTATATTTTTGCACCCTGAATGCATTGTGCAATCGTATAAAATTGCGAAAAGTCATAATTTTTTGCTTTTATTATTTTTGTTTTTGTTTTTGTTTTTTTTTTCGCCTGCGAGTAAAACACACATAATACACGATCTTCACTGAGAACGATTGCATGTTTGCACATGTATTTTTTTTTTTGGGTTTTGTAGAGCCGATTTTATTAATCCCTTGTTTGTGACCACGATACGCTTGATAACTTGGATTTTCTAGTTGGTTTCTATCTCTTATAAGCATGAAAATTGTCTGACTTCAATTCAAACTAAAAGCCGGATTCAAGTTGGAAAATGTGACAGAAAAGTGAAGATATGAGAAAATTTGGTGAAGATTTTGTGCAGATTCAACCTACAGAATCAAATCTAAACCACAGACATGCATAAGGTAGATAGAATGAAGTAGGGCCATTTTATTAACTCTTGCTATTGAATTTTGTGCTTATCGAAGTTTTCGTAAATCTATTTTCAATGGAACACATTCATTTTAAATCTTTTGCATGCGAAATTGTGTATCTCGTCCTCTATCAAGCAGGTTGGGGGAGGCATTGGATTTTGTTGTTGTTGTTGTTTTTTTTTTCTTTTAATTTGAATATAGAGAGGTTGCGTTCAGTTGATTTAATGTGTTTGGCGATAAATTTCCATCAAATCATAGTGAATTGCTACAAAATATTTCAAACGGTAAGTGATGATTCGGTAAGTTTTCTGCTTCTATAATCTAATGCGAATGGGCATTGGACAGGTTTTTCATTCACTCTGCTCTATAATATCGATGTTATTGATGGCCATATCCTTGTACCTTCTTTCCTTATTTTTTTTTTTTCCTTTGTAATTTGCCTATTAAAAATGTGAAAAAGACATAGGCTAGGGGAACTTATCTATTTGTGAACTTCGAATTTAATAGTCTTCGACTGTCGAACATATATACAATTTATTGAAACAGGAGACTCAATAAATCTCTTTATTCTATAATTTAGAGTGTATTCATCTATAAATATCGATAAACTGTTTGAAGAACTGTTGGAAACTCAGAAGCAGGAATTTGTTGGAAAACAAATCACACAATGTGAACAACTTTTGAGATAGAATTTCAAAATATCTTTTTATCACGATTGGGCCAAATAATATTATTTATTGAATTGTTCAAAATGAATTTTTAAATTTCAACCGAATTATTAACAAACAACATAAACACATATTGTTTTCAGTATAATTGCTTGAAAATTCTCAAATTTTTCTAGGTTTTCTTCTCGAATCTCCAAAATCGATGGTGAATTTTCCATCACTAAGTTTTTGTGATTGCATTTGCATTTGCAGTATTCGTGACGCACTCAAATTTGACGTAAAACTAATTCATTCGTTTAAGTCCCCCTAGGTAATAGTTGCTCACACTCTATGAAATTTATTGAATATCGCAGCTTCCTTTTTATTAAAGGTCTTTTTTTTTAGGAGAGTCAAGTAGAGTCTTACATCTTACGGATACAAAAAAAAAACATGAGCACAGCAAAAACCCACTTGAAAGCTACACAATATATGTGAACATGTATTGAAATCATTGAGTTGAATTGCGGACAAGCCATTTTTTTTTTCCAAAATAGTCCATGAAAGAGAAATATTTGGAAAAAAAAGGAGCATATTTGAATTATTAAATATCTAAATTTTATTATCGCAGCAAAAAAAAGTCAGCACTTTATAATCAATTAATGGAATTCAAATCGAACCGAAATAACGTTTTTTTTTTTTTTTGAATTATTACATGAAAATGAAAAACATGTGTGCATTATTATTCAATGATTCATATACTGTTATTTAATTTAGCTATAAATATGATCTGTTTTTTTATTAGCATGATATTACATCCGTATGCAAGTGTGTACAAATCCACATCAAACAAACATGATTAAACAACAACAAAAAAATTGAATAAACGTTGGTTCGATGATAAAGTGTAGTTTTCAATTGGAAAATCCATTTGGATTGGCATCGAATGCGTAATTTATAAAATATTACATGATTTATTCATGGTTCAATTCCATTCCAAAAAGCTTTGTTGATGTTTTTGTTGTTGTTGTTGTTCACCATAAGGAAATCAAATGCACAAAGCCGACATTACGGCGAATTGTTTTTTCTCCATATTTTTGTTTGCTCGTGCCCTGAAACTATGGTCGAGATCGTTTTTTCTGATGTGCGTTTTTTTTTTTTTTTTTTGTTTCTTGCCCGCCATAAATTGATTCGTTTCGAATACTGATTAATGTAAATTGCTTTTTATACAGAAGTTTAAATTCAATTTGGTATAAATTGATCAATCGAATATTCAAAATAAACGTCAAATGTATTTTGTATTGATATGCATATTGTTCGAATGCAATCATGATCTTCAATCGGACTGAAAACGATCGCAGGCCCATACACATAATACAATAGATGGCGTTATCATCGTCATAAGTAAACATTCTCTTGACAGCTTAGATTGTTGTTAACACAAAGACAACGCCATTGCGCTTCGATATTTCAAACAGCAAACATGTTTTAAAGTCAGTGTCGAAAACAACAGAAAAAACACAACGGACAATTTATACAACATCCCAAAAACAATGTTTGTGGGTGCATGAATGCAAAGCATTTTACGCATGTCAATTATCGAATTTGTGTTCAATAAACGTGTGATGGAATTTGTTAAATAGATGAAATTTAAGAAACATTTCCGGCTAACAAAAGAAAAAGTGATTTTCAAAAATTGATTGTACAAAAGGTTGGATATATTTTGTACATAATTTTTGTTATTAAGAAGTTTATTGATTAGACGAACTGCAGAACTGTTTATTATTGTCAAATTGAATCGTTTTTTTTTTTGTTGCGCGTTTTGTTTTGTGCAAATTCTACATTCACGTAGAAACCAATTGTGTGAAATTTAATAAATACGAATAAAAACCAAAATTCAAATAATTATTTATTGATTTTGATCGAATTGTCCAAATGGTTAAGAATACACACAACAACATCGCCAACAACAACAAACAAACGAAAAAAACACCATCCATTGAAGATATTCGCGCGTTGCATGCTTCGGCTCTATTTACTATATGTATCACATACAATTTTGATATGTACAGTGTACACATGTGTGGAATGGCCCAATAAATGTGCTCTCTGTGATGATACTGTATCATCGCGCGCGCAACTCAAGAGAAAAGATAAACCGGTTGGTAGATGTATGTTTATCCGAGTTTCGCATCATCTATTATATATGCTCTGCTTAACCGAGTAAAAAAAAAAAGAGCTAACGTCTTATAAAAAATTGAGAAACAACGAAACAAAAAAAAAAATATATAAATTATAACGTAAACGAAGAGCGGACAGTTGCTTTTATTTCAGTGGAAATTTATTGTGTTCGAACGACTGACGCATCTGCAATCGAAGACCGTTCAAGTGCAATAGAAAAGTGCATTAAGTGATAACAAGAGCATTTTAACAATCTGACCAGGTAAATGAACCAACATTTTCTTTGTTTAAATTTTTAAAATTTGTAAAAATGAGAACTGCGTTTATAAATAAGAATGTATGCAACACACACACAAAAAAAAATAGTGCATATTACTGTCCACACAGTTTAATGACAGTGTTTACTAAAGTGTGACGACGAGAAAACTTTCACAAATAAAAAATAAAATCGCACCAAATGAATGATCAAGAACCTAAAAAAAACGGTTTCATGGGATATCAATGAGGCCCGATTTTAGTACACACATAAATAATTGTTTCTTTTGTTGTTGTTGGTTTTGTTGTTCCACAACGAAAATCATCAAAACAACAAATCCGATTGAAAATAGAAATCCATGAAAATATTAACCAATCAAACAGATTATTTTTACGTGCCAAATTAAATGTTTATTTTCGATATGATTGTGCCCTATTTTGGATTCCATCGCTTTATGAAATTCTCTAATTCGGCTGTATTTTATAGTCGCTATTCTGAGCAGAGTGAAATGAATGGATACGGGAATATTTGTTTTTGTTTTTGTATTCCGCGTAGTTGATTGACACACAACACTTTTGTTCGGTTAAATTGTTGAATTTGAAGGCTTTTAGAAACGTTTTTTTTTTTAGTAATATGTCTGAAATTTATGATCATATGTATGCGAACTGAACCAAACAACAACAACAACAACAAAACGGAGCTCTACAGCTCACGCGATGCAATTTCTTTCTCTTTGTATATCGTTTACGCTTTAAAGTAGGCCAAACAAAGTGACTTACTTATGCGGCGGCAATGTTCGCAGTTAGAAATTCTTATGCTATAACAACGACAACAATAAAAAAAACAACAACATACGTTGACACAGCCGATGGAGACATGTGTACGAGTATAGTACAGCACCCCTTCGTTGCGATATGCGAGGAAAAAAAAAACCGAATGGTTTTTTGCTGTTGCTATCTACGGCTGGATTTAATTTGTGAAATTGTTTAGATGTGTAGAACGTATACAGCGTTTTTTTTTCGCTGTGTATTTTGCAAAAATTAATTAAGTCGACGCACTTCAGACAGATCATCGGCATTAATGTAAAACATTGTATTGTTTGCACTATAGCTTTGTTTCGCCCCCCCCCCTCTCTCTCTCTCTCTCTCTTGATTTTCTATGCTGCCGCTAAGCTCATCATATGAACAATTTTTATTATGTGAGACATTAACAATCACAAGCCTATACAATTAAAGCCGATAGAATGGCGTTGGTTGGATGTGATGAAAGTGATTTTCACTTTTGCGGAAAAACTCAAAATATATATAGATGGGTATACATAACATTGTATGGTGAATATCAACTCATCGCATTTTTTCATGAGAAAGTGAAACGTTATGTGTGTTCATGTTAGTGTGTGTGTGTGTGTGTGTGAGTGTGTGTTTGTATTAACATTTTTCCAACAATCGTTTGAAAATGAAATGTGCGTAAATCGAACAGAAAAAAATACACCCATAGTTTTCCCAGTCGACTCTGTGCCAGCCAAAGTATAACAAATTATATCATGGGCTCGTAACTTCGGTTACGGTCTGCTTTGCATTGAATCAACCACGAAAATCAGTCGAATGGATATTGTTGCGAGTGTGTGTGTGTTTTTTTTTCTTCGTCGATTTATGTTATCACCCAGTTTTGACCATCCAGTAATTTTCTGTGCTTTTTCTTGTCTCTCGTTTTTGTTGTTGTTGTTCGTCATCCAACTTGATTGGTTTGTTGAAAATTTATTTAATTAGCCAATTTAAGAGAAGTATCTACAATGTGGTGTTTGATGGTCAGAAACGAAATGCTGCGAAATTGTCGAGTGTGTCGCTATATTTGAGCCATTCTTTGACCTCGAATCCATACTATTCCATATATTCATGCGATAAGAAAATGAAGGCGAAGAAGAAAAGAAAACCAGCCGACGTTAACCTCTGCAAAGAAAGCAGTATGACCTTTTTTGAAAACAATACATGCCCGCTGCCTTCGAAATGGAGATCTTTCAATGGAAATGAAAAGACATACAATTGTACAGTCTCATAGAATAAGAGTACAATTGCACTGTACCAGCATGTGTTTGTGTGTGTGTATGTGTGCGTTCGTGTGTTGTTTTTTGTGTGTCGTCTGCCGCCTTTTTCCGAATTTACGCATGTGTAAGTGTCTTACGCTCTAGCGAAAGATACTTTCAACTACAGGCTATAGCAGACAACCAAACATCGAGTCTCTTCTCTATTTATCTCTCTCCCTCTCTCTCTCTCTCTCTCTCTCTCTCACTTTGGATACTGTGTGAAAAATGTTTGCATTGATTTCATTGTTTCAATTTTTGCTACGTTCATTCAATGGGTCCAATGTGGAAGAGAGTATGCATAACGGATGCGCGCGGGTGTGCGCCCCGCTCGATTATGGAAACAGACGCTTTCGGTAAAGTGTGCATGGAATGCACGTGATTAAATGAAAAATGCTGAATATTTTTAGTGCCTGCATGTTTTGTTGTTGTTGTTGTGTGTGTGTACAGAAATGCTGCCAAATTCTATGCATGATAACCATAATAGAAGTGAGCTAAACGTGAAAAAGGGGGTACGTAACGAAGTCATAGAATGTGGTTTGTTTTCCTTTTTCATGCTCGTTTTGTGTTTTTGTTTTGCATTTTATGCTCTCGCTTGTTGTTTTCTTTTTTCTCTCTTTGCATCTCTCCCTCTCCCTCTCTCTCTCTCTCTCTCTCTCTCTCTCTCTCCTCGTGGTATTATCTAGTCGGCAATGTTCTATTCATTTTCGTATTCTTGACATCATTGTGGCACTGAATTGTATTTCTGATGCTGGGTATGAGTGTAAGTTAAGTCCTTCTTATTCTTATCACACAACAACAAAAAAAATGATGCCTTGAGTACACGCAGTCAAATACGGATTAAAATTAATCCAAAAAATAATATATAAACATATTTTGAATTTATTTGAAATAGCTGCTATTTAAAATAGCTGCAATTTTTTTTTTTTTTTTGGCAAAATTGACACATAAAAACCTACTTTACTTAAATTTGGCCAAATTGAAAAGAATACCGACTGCTTTTTCAACTACTCATAGATTGATAAAATACAATTTTTGTTTTTGTGTTGACGTTGTTGCTTCTTATCGGTCGTTTGCTTGTCTGTTACTTTTATTTGGCATGTCGATTCCAGCTGTGCCGATGAGCCTAACAAAACTGAAGCCATACGGGAAAACGTACCGATACTTTTCTATATATATATATTCTTATGAAATTGAATGAAGGAAAATCTTCAGCGCCACATGCTGTTCCATATTGCTGCAGGCATAATAAATAAACGGCGATTGCTGTTTTCCCGAAAGAGAGTGCAAAAAAATAAAAAAAAAAAAATAAAAATAAAAAATAAAATGTATACAAAAGATCTCATATAAAATTTAATGAAGGCACAGTACGTGTCTGGTTCGTCACTTTGAACAGTACCGTATTATGCACACATCCATCTAGAACTTCTATATCTTTTCAGTGACTCTTTTTTTTACCATACAAATAGACGTCATTCGTCAGTGGTGTTGAATCGCAACGAAAACACTAAAATGTCTAATAAAGATTATCTCATTTTGCAAGTGTTATGTGGTATTTTCTACATTTCGCATTCAATTCATATACAATTTTACTGCAGCATTTTCAACATACACTTATCCATCACACGCATATAGATATATATATATATATACATGTTACGGCATTTTGAACTGGGCAAACCGACCTATTTCGTATATATTTTGCTCGTGCAAGTTTTCCAAATAACTTTTCTTTCTTTTTTTTTTTAAAAAAAAAGGTCATAAATCATGGTTGGTTCGATGTAATAGATGAGTTAAAATGAAATAACCGAAAGCGAATTGGCCATTTAATCACCTAGAATAGCACTAGGCGTGGGTCTGAAGTGAAATAGAAAACCAGAGTAAAAAGAAACATTGACATCAATATATACTTACAACTTTTAACTACATTTAAAGCGATTATTTGCACTTGTGAGCATAAAAAATGGAGAAACCTTACCATTACGCTCTTAATTTTTACATATATTTCTTTCTCTTTCTTCCTTTCTCTGTTGCTTTCTTTCTTTCTATTTTTCCTCTCACTCACTCTCACTCTCTCTCTCTCTCTCTCTCTCTCTCTCTCTCTCTCTCTCTCTCTCTTGCCTCCTCTTTCTCCCTTCAACGCTAATATTCCATCAATCTTCCGTCTCATCGGTTTCAGTACGGTTCGCCAACGCAACGTATTTTAAGTATACAAACCTCAAGTAATTCATGTTTATATGTTATTGCCAAATATTCACATGTATACGAAGTCGGTAAGTTAATGTTACAGCGCTCGGGTTGGAAGTGTGCCGGTAAAAACGTAGGTGCAAAGCATTAAAACCGAAACGAGCCCAGGTTACTTAATTTTTGTTTTCTCGATCTTCTCCCTCTCCCTCTGGGTATCGCATTACACGTGACTGCTTCAATAAAAAAAAAAAAAAAAAAAATTAGGGATGCACAACAAAGCGCTGATGAACAACCCACACTGATACCAGCATCGTTGGGTCAAATCCGTTGTGGATTTGACACACAGTGGGAATTCGACGATAAAATCATTTGACATTTACCAGTGTGAATGGTAGAATATTGCCAATTAAATTTTGCCATCGAGTCATGTTTTTTGTCAATTTCACTCACTGTCAACAAAAATAGCCCTGGTTTTTCTCTTTCTCTTTCTCTCTTTGCCATTCTTAATTTTTTGTTTTGTTTTTTTTTTTTTTTTTTTTTTTTGTTCAATTCTTCCTGAAACTCACAATTCCAACTCTCTCACTCTTCTGTCTCATTTCATATAGTTCAAATGACATCATCTTAAGTGCGTATTTTCTCCATTAACCAAATTCAACTTCGACACAACATGCACACATTTGTTACCATGAATTCATTTAAACCGAAACTCTCTACTCGATCTCCATCCAATAGACACATAGCACACGGTACGTAAGTGAAACATGGCAAATGGAATAAAATTCCACAAATAATGTATATATACATTATACATTATACATAGATTGAAGGAAATTTCCCGAACAGAAGAGACCGTTGTGTTGTATCGTTTATTACGATAATTGGAGCAGTTGTTTTCTGTAAAATAAATAGCGTATCAAGTAAAATAGCAAAAGTAAGCTAGTTCTTCAAGTGGGTACTGGTTGTCCGGTCGTTTGAACCATCGACCAACAAAAACGACCCAATATTCTCTGTTTTGTAGTGTTTGCGACGGAAATGGAATACGATGGTGCAAACATCAGTAGAGAATAAAAGGCCTTATACCAACAACAACAACAACAACAAAAACACCTCGGAAGCCCGCAAAATGCCACAAATTTCTATATTCAACTTAAAAACACCACATTATTTGAATAAATTGTTTGTTATTTGTGTATGTGAATATGTATATATTTATAAATTGTTCAAATAGAATACAATACAAATAGTAAATTGATTATTAATATTGGTATTAACTGGATTTTAAAATGTTTTATTTGAATTTTGTATGATTTGAGTGAATGGAATGGAATGTGTGATTTAGTTTTTAAGTATTTATTGCCCAAAATAGCAAAGAATTAATGGAAACAACAACAACCAAAAAAAAAAACAAGAAAACGGTCAATTTGCTAGAAAATTTGGTATTTGGCACAAGAGGCGCATAGTTTTTCCATTTATCGTTCATTGTTTCGATGGCCATTGAATGCGATATTTTATGTTGATAGCACATTTGCCACTCAATATTTTTGCCGAATTATTTATGAAACATTACGAAATGGTGGAGCTACTAACTAAACTGAAAAAGTAGTACTTGAATGCTTTCAACGTTAATGAATTCATTGAGCTACTATGCTTACCGCATTCATTTAAATTTACACAGAAACAAACAACAACAACAACAAAAAAAAATAAAAGAGAAAGAAAAAACACATAAACGACCGGCCAATAGTCAATACAACATGAATAAAACAGTTGCTCTAGTTCGACACTTTAAGATCAACTCAAGCAAAACAATTATTCATCAGCATTAAAATGCACATTTAATTCGCTCTCCCTCTGTATGCCATTCCAATTTTTCCCCGCAAAACACTGATGCCCATTGTTGAATTTAATTAAAAAAAAAAAAAAAAAAACACATTCGAATAAAACACTATCTCAATATGGCCAGTACCAATGAATACAAATGAAACAAGTGGACGGGCCCCCTGTGGAAAACTGTCACTGTGAAGTGTGTGTGTGTGTGTGTTTGTGTCTATTCAAAGTGTCTAACACCGAACTCTCAGTAAATTAATCCTAAATTATAAACAATTGTAATAATAGACGACGGGAGGGGAGTCTATGGATATGGATACGAATGGAATAAATGGGCATTTGGATGGTTGTCATTGCGTCAACACTACACAAATTGGATTTCTCAAAAAGATTTGCACCACATACTCATCTAAAGGACAATTGCTATTGTCGGTAAAAACGAGATGCTTTCGTATCGGGCTTAACTGACTGATGACAATTTTACTCGGTTGATTATCGGAATACGTTTGAATTGGTTTTTCAGCACGAAATTGTGATATTTCTGGTATTTCGAGTTTATTCGATGGTATTGACACGGTGTGCTGAATCGTATTACTTTTATATGTATCAATTGGTTCGGTTTTCATGTATTCATTGAATCCCTTTCGAAAATAATCATTAATCATTGAAAATATTGCTGCACTATACCATGACATTATTCCTATTAGGAATACTGTTTTTAATGCTACCACAATCATTGCAAGGTCTCTGCCCTCCGATATACTGATATTTAAATATAATATAATATAATATATATATATATATATATTATTATTATGAAATTTATGCTGTTGTTAGTTGATTTTTAGTCTTAAACTCCCTTGTGATGCTATTGCGAACGTCTCGAGAATTGAAGCTGCCTTTTATCATCAGCACCACCACCACCACCACCGCCTATGCGCTACCACCGGTCGTTGTTAATGATGAATGAAGCTAATTCAATTTTATTACTCTTCAAGAAAATAGTCACGAATAAGGTACAATGATTCCTTGATGCTTGGCCATGCAACTGTCATAAATAACACCATTGTATTTGCAAAAACGAATAATTTCATCATTTCCATGCCTAAAAAAAAAAATTAATTAAAATAAAATTATCGTAAAAGTTGTACGTTGTAATTTTAAGCGCATGGAAAGTGGAAAGTGGATGGAGGTGTGGATGGGGTTCACAGGAGACGGGGGGGGGGATGGGGAGATGAGTTAAAATATGCTGATAATGTTAACCATTCAACAACCTTCGCCCGAACGCAAGTAACTTCCGAATCCAGAATTGATTTCTTCGTCAGCATCACGCGATTTATTTTCATCTTCTTCCGTTATTTTTGACATTCCCATCGGACGATTATCATTTTGACCGTTTTTGCTTGCAGATGAGGATTTTTTAGTTTGCGTTTTTGCCATTTGATTGCTACACTTTGCTATACACCATTCAAATCAAAAAAAAAAAACACCACTGGCTGTGGAATCCAATTAGATAGTTCTGGAAATGAGCACACACACACACACACACACACACACACACAGAAAAACAAAATTCAACTGAACAAAAAAATAAAAACGAGCGAATACCTTTTGTTAAATTACATTGCTCTGTCAACAGGGCACACAAATTAAATTTTCCAAACCATCTGGACAAAGCTAGCCAGATAATTAAAACTGATGAAAAATGATGGTCATTATTTTAAATAAATGAGACAGATTAACTGAGTAATATTACGACCAACTGATTTGGTACGAATGCTAACGTGATGAAAGCAGCTACGTCTGTCTATCGAGTTAGCTCTATGAAGTGCACTTTAGCTTTCGACATATTGAAGTATGATTCTGAGCAACAACAAAAAAAAAAAGGGAAAAGCAATTCGATGAGAACTGTATATTAAGAGCTAATCTTCCACTTTTCACACACCAAGCAAAAACTCGTTTTTGTTTTGGTTAATAAAAGTGATTTAAGAAAGAAAAGTCTGAAGATGAAAGAACCGAAAAATGTTAAGAAAAAAAAATGCTCACTTGTTTGTTTCTGATGAAATTGCACTGATATCTGTAATTCGCCACTGCACTAGCATTTATTTTCGATCTCCTTCACAACGAAGTGACCACATCGAATGGACAACGGAAACTAATTCATACGACAAATGTATACCACGTTAATACATCAACTGCCAACTGAAGACTTAGTAATATTCCGTATTTAGTTTTTGTGTTGTTTTTCTTTCACTCTATTCATGTAGCGGCTTTGATTGTGTGCCATTTTTTAAATATGGTAATTCAAAAGAATATCAACATCAAGGCTTGACATTAAATGAATGAAACATAATGAGATTATGGAATCCAATGCAATTTAGAGACACACAGGAATGTTTGTGTGCGCTTATATTTCATCTACAAATACACAACAAATTGCAGTACATTTGTAAACATTTTATGGAATAAATTGTGTGAATGGCATACAACCAAAATGCATTTCCACCGAAGTCGTAAATTGGTTTCCCTCAATCTAATTGACAGTGAATCAACATTTTGCGTTAACATGATTGAAATACCGAGCCGCTTTTTAGGCGTTGGTTGATTTGATTGTACGTTTATTTATTCGATAACTTTATTTTAATTATAATGTAAAACAATGAACAAATTTGACACTTTAACGGTTTTATGTAATCAAGCCGAAATTGATTTTCCGATTATTTTCGGATACTCTTTTATTTTTCATTTTTATTCTCTTGTGTGTGCGTGTGTGTGTGTGTGTGTGTGTGTGTGTGTGTGTGTGTGTGTGTGTGTGTGTGTGTGTGTGTGTGTGTGCGTGTGTGTGTGTGCTTTTTTTGTTGTTGTTCTGCACATCATGCTTTTGGTTTAGAAAGTGGCGTCAAACTTTATTTGCTTTCCGTGTCAATCAACCGATGAATGGAATGAAATGAAAAATGACTTTTGACTGGTATGCAAAATGTGTCGAGTAAAATTTACGAACGAGTTACGCACACGCACAACATTTTTTGATGAATGTCAAAAGGCTAATGAAATGAAGCGCAGGAAAATTGGGAATTGGGGGACACAAACCGAAGATGATTGAGACTGTACTCAAAATTTATTATGGTGGCTGCTAAATTTCAACGACGTACCAACCAAATGTTGAACAGTCGATGTCAATGAGAGTGAGAATTACGTGCTTTTCCTCCGAAAAATGTCAAAATGTGACGACAAATGATTAAGGCCGCTCTATTCAACGATGAGCGACAAATTTACGTATTTAATGAAATAATTTGTAAAAAAAAAGAAACAATTTCCATTCGATTTTCATCAAATGTATATTTTATCCTCTTCGTTCGCTTTACTTCGAACGTAATGCTTTTCAATTAATGTGTTTTATAGTTTTTAACTGTACACACAATTTCCGTGAATATTGAATACGCCAACCTTTGTCAATTTCACCCATAATCAGCTTTCAACATACAATTTTCCATCGAAAAACTGCTCCATTTTACATAATACCAAAATGTTTGACGTGTACATATTGAGCGTATTTATACGTATGCATAACTTGAACGTTCAAACTGATTGCTATAGTTTGATTTTCATTTTGGGTTTGAACATTCAATTTGACATATTTTCTGTGTGTGTGTGTGTGTTCTTTTTTGTGTCAGCATTTCCCTTTGAAATGAAGTGAATTTTCATGCGAATAAAGTTTAAATGACAAATGCAAATAGAGGGAAAAAAAAAGTACTCAACCCACCCGAAACGTCATTTCAAACATCACCGAATTATGTTCGATATTACACTTCATTTGAACATCTTCAGACTTCCATTTTCAATGACACATGTCACATGAAGAATTGCAAACTCTGCAATTGGCCTGCATCATACTGGTGAACAGTTACAAACACCCATCTCGATGCTATAGCGTAGCCAAAATCATCTCCAAAATATAGTATAATTGTATGACATTGATGTTGTGAACTGGATAATTAAATCAAATTCACTTACCTGTACCTGAGATAACACACACACACACACACACACACACACACACACACACACACACACACACACACACACACACACACACACACACACACACACACACACACATTTTCGACCGAAGACCGTTTCGAAATGCCACCCTATACCGTTACCGGAGATGTAAAATTGTTGACGTTGAAAATATATGTTAATTGTTGGTACTTTTTCTCCAATACCAGTAACATCGACACATTGACACATCAACACATTGAATACAGTTGAACTGCACTGAACCGCATGCATTCGGATACAGCAATCAATTAACATGTTGCAGGAAAATAGAGATTAAATAATTTGCACACACTTAGAATCACCTGTTTTAATTTGGATTTAGGTATGACAAACTCCATGTTGTGTACCGTGATCTAAATGAGTGCAACAAATTCAAATGCGTTAAAAAAAAGCACTTTTCAAAATGCTTTAGCTCAACAGCGACGCATTACCTGAAATGTAAGCAACGAACCATTTAACAAAAGCCATTGATCCATTGAACCAACACACACACACACACCCATAAACACACAGCTGCTAATCATTTTGTGGATTTTATTAATAGCAATTAAATACATAATCGTTCATAATCTGCAACGCATCCAATTCATTGAATATAATGACGGCCACAATATTACTCCATAACATAATAATCATTCATATTTTGGAATGGATCTGATTTAACGTTAATTGCTCTACGCCTAGTTGAATTCATGATGCGATCGGGTTTATTTGTAACAGATTCGCTCAGCCGAAGAAGATGTAGAAAAAAAAACACTCTTAATGAGACAATATCACAATGGAAAAAGCGCAAATTTTTTGTTTTTGAAATGCTTTGAAATGTAGAATCTTTTTATAACACAAAAAAAGAGCCGTTTTCTAGTGTCAACCCCAAGCTCTATGTTGTGAAAAACTTACAGTCGGTTAAATTTTTCATACGATGCACCGCGCATATTTTTTGCTTCAGCCAACACTTAACGCTCAATCGTATTACATTTTATGCAGACAAAAAAAAATGTTTGCCCAACAAAATGGTTTTCCAGGTAACTTTAAGTAAGTGATTTAAAAAAAAATTATTGCTGATTAGTGTTTTTGTATGCATAATTAACGAACCCAGGCTGCTCCTGTGGGTTTTTTTTTTTTTTTTTGCTTTAAGAAAAATGGATCAACTTGGTTTTTTTTCACCCTTCCTCAAATATAAATTCCTGATGTTGCTTGAAAAGTGTACAAAATTTGCACGATACTGTACCACATTGAGCAATGGAAAATCCGTTTACATTTTAGGCGGTTATCATGAATCCACTTTTTTCAAATCCATTTTTCTATTTATTCAATTGTGAATGTGAAAAAATGGCAACCATAAGGGGAAGTCGATAAGCTGAAAAATGCCTATTTTAATAATTGTTTTTTTTTCTTCTTCTTCTCTTTCTTTCATTTGCAACAACTCTTCCACCATAGAATAACAATCGTTATGATTTTACGGTGAGGATAAGGTGGAATCGATTGTGTTGGTGGATTTTGAAATTGATTTGAATGGCACAAAAAAAAAACAACAACTTACCACCCAATGAAGATACGATGTAGTGGTGCGTATCATTTGGTTGTTTCTTGAATAAATGCAGTGATATTGAATAATAATGCTTATAAGCAAAGTTTGTTGTTAAACAAAGAAAAGTCATTACAACGCAAACCATTGAATAGGAGAAAAGAGCCTGAAAAAAAACAGCCGTGGCTCGAGGAATAAAAAATACACACACATACACTCACACACAAGAGCGGTAAAACTGAAAAATAGGATATGACTGAAATAATGTTACATACATCTCCCACATAGCACATATGCAATGTACGGTATACAGGTTTGCATCGATTATCTTTTGTTTATTGCATTGTTCTCGCAATTGAAAGCCTTCTCTCTCTCCCCCACTCTCTCTCTCTCTCTCTTACTCTATCTCACTTGGTGTCTCTTTCGCCGTTGGTTTTCATTGGCATTTTGGTTGCCATTGGATTTTGTTGAAACTAGTGCACGCATTCCCTATCTGGCTGAGTGAGACAGTGCAAATTGAGTGTGTGCCGTATGCGAATTGTATATTTGTGCATGTATGTTTGTGTGTGGGGGGGGGGGGGAGGAGGTTTATACCAAAAGAGGAGTAGGGTTTAGTGCGAGTGTGCATATTCTGCGAATAATCAAATACCTTTTTCGGCGAAATAGGGATGAATAAGCGCTTAATAAGAGGAATTAACTCATATCAAAATCAATCATATTCAATCCAATAGGAAATCCATTTTGGCCCATAATCTCTTGATTCATATATTTGTTTAGTGGATATAAAGATAAAAGAGGTAGCGACTCATGAATATGCGCAATTCAAATAGCCCACCAAAAAAGAAAAATATAATACCATTATGAACTGAACACTGATAAACTCTATGCCGTGCTTGCTTTTAGTTTTGATTTTTTTTTTTTTTTTTTTATTTTGGAATCGTTTCATTTTTGTATTCGTTTTCAATAAACAATTTGCAATTTCACAACAAATTGTTCGGTGTTGATAATCTATCGTTTTTTTTTTTTCGAACAAATTCAGCGCGGAAACGTGTCCACGCTACATGTTCCTGACTGGAAATGCAAAAAAGGACCCCGTTAAATGCAAACCACTTAGCAGTAATATCTCATCTGAAATTCCCCCTTGCGGCCTCACAATTTAAAATTCAATTCGAACCGACGAATCTATATCGAAAAATAGAAGAGAAAACAAAAAATACAACACGAAATATAAAAAAAAACTATACAAAACAATAGCAAGATTGATTTAATGTTTCCTTGTACTTGTGTGAAACAGGTATATTGCAAATCGGCCACTACACCAGCAATACATTTTCCCTATTTGTTGCACTTATGGCTTGAGCTGCGGCTGCATGTATGCGTGCAAATGCTAAAACCAAATAGCCATAATATATATACGTGCTTGTATTGTCGTAACCACATCAGTTGTGCGGATATGCTTCGCTATGCCGCTTACCGTTTGTATACGAAGTGGAAATACACACTCAAGCACACAGCACACCAAGGGGAAACTTGTTGATGTTGGATGTACGACAATGCTGCAAAACGATTTTTGGCTCATTTTTATTTTTTTTTTTTTTTAATTTTATTAATCCAACATTTGTTTCGTGCGCGAAATTTGAGATATTACACGCAAAGTTCTGTCTTTGTCAATTGATAAAGTGTGGTAGAGGAAAAAAAAAAGTTTTTATATGGGATTTAGTAAACGCACAGCAGGCAAGCTAAAGCAAAACAAAAATTGGGGGCAGAAATTGATGTTAATTGATTGAAACATCAGTTCATAGAAGTTGCTGCCTCAATGCATACACGTCTTCATTGGGATATAAAATGAAGATTTTTTTATGATATTATTTTGTTGAACTCTCCAGAGATATACAAGCAGACCCCACAACACACGGGTGGCGTTGAATTTTCCAAACAGGCACACGGAAACTGCTGGCACAAACCAGAATAAGTTGTTGCCTCGCTTGCTATCAAAACTGAATGTCCGTTATAATTCGAGTTTGAATAACGTACCTCCCCTTACATGTACAGCCACTGTGTGCACACGCACGCACACACATCCCCAAAACCCAACAAACAACTACATGGAAAATCGGCATTTCGGTATGATTGCGCGCCTGTTTGATACATACGGATGAAATATAAAGATAACAGCTTTCGATCAACTTGAACACAGTTTTGTGCAATTTATTCGCTTCAGTATCGCGTTCGATGTTGAACACATCGGTTGGTCAAACGTGTTAATTTTTTTTTTTTGCTGTTGTTGTTGTTCTTATTCACATCATCACCCAGAGTTTTATAGTCACACAGAGTTTTTGGTCACTGAATTCGATTTCAAGCATGAATAGTCAAGTACCGCGAAGTTTATCAATCTCATATAAAACTTTTTTTTATGTTACGCTATATTAAAACACTATTTGAATTAAAAAGTTGACTAAATCACCAGAACAAAACTAATTTAAAGTATTTCTTTTTCGCCGCAGCGGATTTTTGTTTTTTTAAATAAATATATACAATAAAAAATACATATCAAAATAACAAAAAAAAAAAAAAAAAAATTGTATGAGACAAATTTGTTCGTAGAAGCGTCAAATTATGTGACTTTTTGAAGTAAAAAAAAAATCCAGCTCCGCACACTCAAAATATGCCAAACATTCATTTTATAATCGCAACCTTTTCAATGGAATTTTAATGCAAGCATTACAACATTTTCTAAATCAAATCGAATCCTAAGCAAATTTAACAAACGGTTTTTGCACCCGCTCTCACATTTTTCGCTCGGAATATCAATTTTTATTTTCTCCATGTATATATGTGAACAAATCATTCATAAATCAACGTATCTGCTACATTTGAAAGCACGCACACCGGTTTCAACACTGTTCACTTTTCCGTTCCAAATGTTGTCATTTATTTTCAATTCAAAAGATGTTTTCCGCTGAAAATATGTTTACATTTTGAAAAGAGCAGAGCATCAACATCAGCAACAAACGCCAGCACAAAAACAGATTTGTTGATGATATTCTCTCTATAACTGAATGTGATATACAAATAAAAAGAAGCAAGCAAAAAAAAACAAAAACAAAAAAAAACAAAAAAAATAAATAAAAAATAAAAATATCTATAGAGATATAAATATGTTGCGTTTTATCATATTTGTATGTGAATTATGACCAACGCGCTTTCGCGCTGTTGCGAGCGCTGTTGTTCATTGAAATGTAATCCCATTTAAAATTACAATTGTAAATATATATAGAAATTGTAATTTTACGGCAACACCTGACTGACTATGAAATAAACAACAAACACAAAAACCACTTTAAATATGTTCACTGATATTTCTTTGGAAAACATTATAAACAATTTCAAATGGTGTTGTTGACACAATGAATATTTAAAATCACTGAATTGTTATTTTGTGGAAATATAAAATTGACAGCATAAAATTAGCATTTGGTTTTTCTCCCAAGTCCATGAGATTTGAATCTAAGCTTCGGATAGCTTTTCGGAACAAAAGAACAAAATAAAAAAAAAAAAAAAAAAAAAACCAACAGATACCTCTGTGTGAGAACAGAGTGTGCTCTTCCTCGAAATATTCAGCCACCGGAAATAAATCGAACTTTGGGTTTTCAAATGAAAGGAGCAAATTGTATTCCTTGTAGGATGCACTTGTCAGCTAAAAGCAATTGAGATTACATAGCTGGTGCTTGGCACTCGGCTTGTGCCTTGGTTTGTTATTGTTCATTCTGAACAAACAAGTAAATTGGGTACGTTGAAATATTGAATTTCATCCTTTCCACAAAGCACATCACTGATGCGATGCGCCATTATTTAAACTGACGGGAACAGTGTGAACTGTCAAAAATATGCATGTTTTACATTTCGACATTTCCTATTTACCTCTTCAGCTGACAATTTTACATAAAATTGGCATTATTTGACGATGATCGTCAATAAAACGAACGATGCAAATTGTTATCGGCCAATTTTCGAAAATTATGCTGATTTTTTTCATATTGCTTACATTCCATTAAGTTTCCCGTTGGGCTGAAAATTCAAAAGCATTGATTTGATATTAATTAACGAAGGGAGAGAACCAGAGATAGAGAGGGAGTGAGAGAGGAATAAATGATGGTTATGACTAGCAAATTTTTAAACAATGAAATAAAGACCACAATGAAACCATTTGGCTTTCGTAGGCCATAGTAAATGTGAACGGCTTGGTAACGATGTGTTACTCCTTTATGGCAAAACAATTTTTAATTAAAACTTCACATGAATATGCTACTTTTATGTTGTTTCCGGTTGATACGAATCGATTTGAGTGGCGGCAGCGGCGGCGGTGGAGTTGTTTGTTTTTTTTTAAGTCTTCGTAAAAAAGCGAACTTATGAGGGCCATCAGATTTTTGTAACTGGAATATATTTTCACAGAAATCGTCTGTCTGTTTTGCTCTCTTGAGAGAGTCTATTCTTAAAGCGTCCTTTGAAAATGTTTACATTTTTGAGAGCTCATATTTAAAATAATCGTACTGTGTTTGTATGCTTCTTTTTTCCTTCTCTGTTTCGTGCGTTTTTTTTTTGTCGTTCCGTTTCTCTCGCGCATCATTGAAATAGCCCACAGTTACTCTCCGGAATACACAAAAACGAATGTACATCTACAGATGTATTAGATGGAATGGTTGAACGCTGTTATCAAATAATTCCATAAAACCTGCACCATTCAATAAACTGCCGAGTGTTTTGCATTTTATTTGGATGGTGATGACGATGACGAACGCATATTCACTTAAATTACATGAATGAAACACTTGAACAATACTCAAATTTGTATGAATATATAAATAGACCGAAGAAAAATACGAAATCGAATAAATGAAAGACCGAGACAGAGTGTGGCAGAGGACAACATAACAAAAAAAAAGAAAAAAAAAAATTTAATAATACAAGAATCCATTTAGAACATTTTGCGTAGAGGAAGAGAACATCGTCGTGTCTGGTATAATTTAGAAATGAAAACGATGCAAAAGGTATGAGTGAATGTGTTTTTAATGGTTTTTGTGTGAGAATAACGATAAAAGAAGATACGGCAACGGCAACGGCAACGCCATTGGTAAATGCCACCAAAATTTCCACCGAACTTGCATCAACTGTAAACGAAGCAGCAATTATTACATTATCAAATTTTATGAAGACGCAAGAAAGTTGAGTTGGAAAAAAAGGAAAATTGAATTGCAAAAAAAAAAGGATTCCAAAGACTGACACCAAAAAGAAGAAAAAAATAACAACCGAAAACGAAATCCAACACCCACACATACCGATTCGAGCATTTCGTGCACAATTCCGGACAAAAAAAGAACGCTTTATGGTGTAATATGCAGCTTATGACATTTAATTCACTTTTGATGTTCGACATAGTGTTCGTATTTTTTCTATTTTTGGTGGGTGTTACCTGCTTGGTGTACTATTTGCCACCATCTCAGCATGCTATAGCGAACTATTCGCGGCATAGCTGTAAGTTTATCGTTGACGATGAGCCAGAAGTCAATGTGAGAAATTTAAAGAGTAACGCCACAGCGCCAGCAGCCACAGCATTTGAGTATCAAATTGAAACGGATAGTAGTTGTGCACAAAACAATCAAACATGGAGTTGCCACCATCAACAGCGTCCACATCACCATCAGCAGCAACAGCAACAGCAACAGCAACAGCAACAACAACACCGGCACCACCACCACCACCACCATCACCATCAGCAGCCACATTGGGAACACTACGAAAATACGGACCAAACCAAGTTGCAATATCCATTGCAAAATTTCAACGCCAATAAGAATGTTCAATCCGATGACGATATGAATGTGCACGATGTTGATATACAATTAAATATGGCTAATGAAAAATGCAATTCGAATGGGCTTCCAGTGCAACGAATGCAAACGGAATTTCAAAATCCGCCATCATTTTGCTATATCAAAGCGAAATATCGTGAAATCAAGCACATTACTGGACCAATCCAAAGCGTATAGACTCTACCGGTAGGCAAACACTCACTACTTTTTGAACAATTTTACCTAGTCTGATGTTCTTGTTGTTGTTTTGTTCTTTTTGTCTTTTTTTTTTTTTGTTTTTGGTTGAGGGAGTGGGGGGGAGCTGAGTTCGGAAATTATTAGTTTGGTTTGATAGTTTTGCATAGTTTAAATTGTTCAGTTCAACTAGAACAACATATGAGCTAGACTTTTGAGTCTACTGGGACCTTATCGATCCAATTACCGTGAATGAAAATGTTAGTGAAAATGACAAGGCATGTAAATACTCCCACGAATATTTCGCACTTTCATATTCCAAACGAAACGGAACGACAGATTTTCCAAGAAGTGCACAACATTTTAATGATCTATCAAACGAAAAGTATGTATCCGCTTTCACTGTGTTTCAGCCAATTTTCCCGATTATCCAATCGATTGTGTTGTCAAAATGCTCATAAAATTTCAAAACAAGCGTCAGAAACGATGGCAAAATGCCATAAATTTCGAATGAATTAAATAATTCGAAAACTACACGCATTACCCGTTGTGCATGCTTAATTAAGCAATTGCATTTTGCGTTGAATTAAGAAAGACATGTCTTGAACGGCAGCATACTGTACTTTTCCAATTGCATGGTGTACGAATACCAAGCACCACCAACTCATTTAAACGATAAAACTTTGTGCATTTTCCAAATAGTGTCACACACCATAAACTAATCATTTGGTCGATATTGTACGACAAGGCAGGGAGGAAGTATCCTTGAAACGGTGAGGAGACAGAAAAACGCTTGTTAAATGCAACAAACACGAATGACAATAAAGTTTTCATTGATGATGTACCACTTGAATTTGATATGCGCTCGTTAAAACAAAACAACAATTTTGAATGAGGAATATCGTTTAATCGAATTACAATACAACACAGACACACACACACACACACACGAACAGTGTGTACAGAGCATTATTCAATATGGCGTTGTAAAGGATGATTCGGGCAGGTCTGGATTTAATTAATGATGCCTAAACTCTATTATCTCATTAGAATTAAAATGGTTGCCAACTTTTTAATTATGAAATCTGCAAATTAATTCAAAACTTGTCTCGTCTTTGTAATTATTCATTCGATTGAACATTTTTGTGTTGGGTTATTTTTTTTTATCAGTAGTTTTGCATGGATTTTTATCAGTAGTTTCAGAATTTAGGCCATCCAAAACCAATAGAATGCCACCACAAATTTGGAATATATGTTTTTTTTTTTAAATTATAGATATTAAAGTTAATCAGAAAAAAAAAAAAAAAAAAATACCGCACATTTCATTCGCACTGCCGCCTAGTAAGGAACTATGCAATTGTTGTGGCTTTTAAAGTATTCGGTGGGTAAATTTGTATGTAGAAATTGTCTGGCCACAATTTTAGTGCATGTAAAAAAGTTTCACGATATTAAATTCAATTTGCTAAAATGATAAAATATTTGACTTTATCAACAGTTAGAGGTTTCTATTTTTCTGCATCGAATGCAAAATCACCAAACTGATATCACATATCAACCGACATAATTCTCGAATTAAATTCACAACGTTTAAATTTCAATTTGATTCGCATAAACATCATCATCAAAAATGTGATGCGGAAAATTTTACACACATTTTATCACACACACACACACACACACACACACACACATACCGTTAAATGTACGTAATCTATACATATATTTTTAAAGAGTCAGTCATTCACCACCCGCCAGCTATGGTGGTTTACATGTTGCGGGCGGGCGGGGGGAGAGAGAGAAACAAACACATAAAATATGTGTGCTGACGAGTTGATAAGCAAAACCTATGTTAGAAATATTCAATTTTAAACTATTTTGTATAATACCTAGACGATGTTACAGAACTCGGTAAAATGTGGTATTTTATGTGCGTTCATATGTTTGGTTGAAACTCCCAATTGTATTTAATTGCATTACACTGATAACGGTTTTCATGATGAAAGAATTAAATAATATGGTATCGCTTTGACTATAATGACGAGTGAGTATGTGTGTAATGCCACTAATGTGTGTGTCTCAAAATATATGCAATCGAATTCACATTTGCATTTTCACTAAAGAAAGTTGCGCAATGAATCATGTGCGACGTACAAAATGAAATCAAGTGATAAGTTTATGAGTTTCCGCACCAATGAATGTTTCAATTAAATCGTTATCAACCGAATGTCACAATTCAACCCCATCACATTCCAACATTCCAATTCCAATTCCTCACGTGTGTGTGTGTGTATGTGTGTGTGTGTGTGTTTGAGCAATTGAAATTTTTGTTTTCTGAAAATGAACGAAAAACAAACAAGAAAT